>JBBCBC010000005.1:1230761-1714376 GCA_037126765.1 Stenogyne calaminthoides
GTGACATGCATGTTTAGGATCAATGCGAATTATGTCCTCATGTGACCCAGTTTAATGTTGGGATTATATCGAAAGTATGCTTTTTACTTTTTGTATAATCAAAACCGGATTTTGATTCTTTGATCAAATAAATTGTTTATCACCGATGCTTTAAATATCATCAATGTTACATATATTTACCGTGATAATTGTTCAATAAATCGCACGCAGTTACATTGTAGTTAATTTAGTGATACCGAGATCACGTACATTAAATTAACGTATCCTTGTAACTAAAAAGTACACCATTCACGTACCTAGATAAATGAACAATCCATCGTGAAAATTGAAGAAAGAAGGCTCAATTGGCTTGTCTTGACCAAGAGATTACACTAATTAGTGCATGACTCGATGACTAGGATAGGACCTCACAGGAGGACAAATTCTTTCGAATCGAACAAGGAAGAATTAGGACCTAGGTGGTTATTATTTCTTGTCTTCGTTCAAAAGATCACGGTGGTTCGGGTAACTATCGCTGACTTATCATGGGCAGAGAATCAACGAGATTCAATACTTTTTTTATCTTGGGCAATATTATTGGTCACATGATTGCTAAGATTTAATACGGCGAATCGCTGTAAGCACGCTTTTGTTCGACGGTTCTCGGAGGTTCATATGTTTTATCATACCAAATTCTTCGGCAAGGAATTAGTTTCCCAGATGATAATAATGTTGAACCGTCTCTCGACCAAGGACAAAAGATATTAATTAATCCGAAAGTTATTTCAAAGAGTTTGAATTAATTAATGGCCAGATAATCTTAAACACTTTTAAATAATAACCTTGTTATATTGACTCTAATATGGTTAAGATGGATAGTGCAATATTATTATGTAAATTAATTAATATTTACGGGTGAATAATATCAGGCTCAATATTCATAATTCAAGATCCATTGAAGGTCCAATCTTAATTCTCCTAAAGGCCCCCTAAGTAAAATTTCAACATATAGTTCAATAATTGAAAAAGGTGTTTAAAATAAAATAAATTTTTGTTGCTTATTTTTCCTCATTATTTTTGAAATTTACGGATAAAAGGGAGAAAGATTTTCTTTTGAATTTTGTTATGGAATGAAGATATGTATTCAAGATTATCTCATTAAATTCAAGAAATCTCCCACTTGGTTATTCATGAAGATAATTTCAAATTTTTGAAATATAAAGGGCAAGAAAGATTTTATTGATTTTCTTGAAAAGATATTATGGAAGATATGTATTTTTTAAATACAAGAATATCTCATAAATTCAAGAAGATCCAAATCTTGAATCTTGCCTATAATTTTTGAAAATATCCCAATGACAAAAGAGAGAAGGTGGGATTTTTGGAATATTATAATTACGGGAAAAAGAATATAGAGATATATTCAAGATTTCTTTGAGATCAAGAAAATATTTTCCCACATTATCTTTTGCCAAAAATTTCTACCACCTATGCTCTATAATTTGGGGATGATTCTTTCATTCCCAAGTACAATTCCATGTGTCGAAAAAATTAGTAAATCCACAAAAGTGGTGCAACATAATTTATTTTCTTTTGTTAATTGTTCGCAAGTGTCCTACCACCTGGATAATGAAAGCAAAGATTAAGGGATACTGGGAAGTTCTTTTTGGTAGTCTAATCAACCAAGCCATTGCCATCTCAAGAGGTAATGCTCACGAAACTCGCTGAATTCGCACGCGTAGATTTACGGATTTAATTATATGCATGATTTGTTGTTAGATTATTATTTGAATTAATATAGATTAATTCATGCTAGTAATAATTATAAGAATTAAATTTGTATTTAAATATTCACCCGAATAGATTCAGGCAACTTATTCCCCAACAAATAACACCTCCAAATTTGCTCGGATATTTGCCGATCATTTTCTCTCGGATTGGTTCCTAGAATTTCAACCAATAAACACTTCTAATTCCTCTCCGATCGGGTCGATATCGACAGACTCTAATTGTTCAACAAAGTTACTCGCCTTTTTTTTGTTTCCATCGAGGATCTTCGACGAATTCCTAAGTTCGTCAACTACCTCCATAGATCAAAACCTATAATGAGGTTCTAGTCCCAGAGGCCTGCTTTGGATCAATGTTCATTAGATCTCGAACATGAGTTATCATCCCGGTTCTCGTGTTCGCCCATGGAGATGCTCGAGGGAGGTATAAGCTGCCCTCTCAAGAATATATTCATTGCTGGCTTGATTCCCGCCTCCCTATGTTTGTTCCATCATGTTAATGATATTTTGCTTTTTCCTGCCAAGATGACAAAGAAACAATCTCGAGCTTTTTTTTCGTCGCTTTTACGCTACTCCGCCCTTCTGGGTTGAAACTTAACACAATAAGTAATAAGTCTAATGTAGCAATTTTTGAATTTTGGAATAAACCGCCACCTAAAACCCGTTATAAGTAGATGGAGCATCGACGATTACAAAGTCTAAGATTCTAGTTCGCTTGATTCGATTTAAAGTCGACTTTTAGCTCAACTCCTAACCCGATCGTACCATAGGACCGGTTATAGATTCCCCAAAACCCATGATAGTGTGATCACATGGTTCTATATAACTACTTAGGTCCCCAACTTGCTTCTCCATTTGGTGCAGAGTGTTAACGAATCGTTCGTGATATGCCTCCTGGTGTCGACGTGAGGCGATGCACCTTCAAACCGAGAAGACGAAATGATTTATGAAGAGAGTCATTGAAAAGATTATGCGCCGAGATCATCTTCCGAAACATGATTTGGTGAGAGGGTGGTGTGCTACCGATGTTAAGCCACCTTCACCGATGGATGCTTTGCATGGCACGACGCATCTTCTTCCGCCGTTTGATAACGCTTGTTAATGGAGTAGCATCCACCACCGACCATAATCCGGATGAATCATGTTGATTTCTTGACTCTCTCGACCTCTACCCATGGTAAGAGCCCTCTTTTAGGTAATTCCAACCTCTTGTGGGGATCTCGGGATCACTATCGACGCTTTCGCCTTTACGCTACCCCCCACGACACCGATTTTTCCATTCGGGAATCTCTGTCACGCTTTTGAGGAACTGTAAGACGATTTCTCCACATATAACTTCCAAAGTTGACGTAAATCACGATATTTTCTAGATATGTCCCATATACTCATGATAATAAAAAACTTGGAAGATTAAGCCAATGTTTATCTCTTATGATTCTCGGGCTTATCCAACATGTCCCAATCCTTTAATTTGATTAAATATCATTTCGCGGAAAACGCCAGAAGACTTCAGAGTGCATGTGCTTCGCTTCCTTTCAAAAAGGTTTAAAGATCCCGGGGTTTATAATCCCTCATTCATTACTTTTTTACCAACAATTCTTTTTTTTGTTGCTATTTCGCCTAACCGTGATCATGCGAAAGGTGATCCCGTGATACAATTTATAATCTTGGTCGCCCGCGGAATTTTGGTATAAGTGTTCTACCAATCCTTTATGCATGGCTTTCCACATATCCCCAGATTCAAGGTCGCTTCACCACAACAGGATCTGGCATCCTTTCAACCGCTCCATCGTGACAAACATTTGTCAAATCTTTCAATGTATGCTCGACCGACTTCCTTTAGCCGAGAAATGTGCCAACTGCTTGCTTTTGGTGTCGGGCGAGCACACATGGACGAAAATGAGACAGAATTTCGTCCCAACCGGGCGAAGACATGATTAACGCAAAGAAAGCAGAGTAGAAAACCATCTACGGGCACGGCCGCCAACGCCATGGGGGAATGACTCCAGATTATGCAGCATCAATGGCGCCTACGGGCGCATCATAAATTAACATTTGCCGAAGGAACATGTGGGTCGCATCAAAGATCAAACATAGGATTGTGGGATCTGCCACTTTTTCTGCACTTCCGCCATGATCGCCGGTGTTAGCGCAAGTAACACGACATTATGTCGCCGCCAAATGAAGTCCCTTCGCCAGGCTGTGTCGGCCCGGTAGAACCCCAGATTGCCGTGATTTCTCAATTTTTGTGAACCCGACTGCACTTGGATCGTGGTCAGGTCCCATCACGGCGACCGCGGTCATGCTCACACGGGCATTCCCCTTCCATGTTCGCCCTTCGACTACCCAATCAACGATGGATAGACAATTTAGTTCCACTTTATTTTTGTTGTTCCCCGTCTTTCAGGGATGGCGATTATGAGGATCTATGAAATGCAAGATAGCCTGGTTTACCGCCCCTCCCCGGATCCTCGACGCTTATGATTGCCGATTCGCCTTTTAACAGAGAGCCTCAAACGCCCAAACGCCATGGTCCGACCCTTGAGGCCGCTTTCGTCGTCCGGCTATATCATCGCACTTTTTTTGTCCGCTCACAAGCAGCAGTTTTCATCTTAACTTGCTCGCTATCGTGTACGCGAAGGCCGATCATCATCATTTTGAACTTTCAACTTGGCCAACTCCTTTTCGCCCCTCCTTCAGGTGTCGCGAACAAGAAAAGCGATACCTTTGTCAGGGCCGCTTGATCGTCATTGGCATATCTTCAAGATTGATGGTTTCCACTATTCGATTTTAAGTAGGCCGATGTCAAATTCCTTTCGAAAGCAGGCCTGCCCTCCGGCCCCGACCTCTCCATCTCGAAAGTATTCCCGGATCGGAGGATTCTATTTTTTTCCGCCTTCTGCTTTTTAGGATCGCGGTATGGGTTTTTTTTTTACCCTCCTTCTAAATACTAATTGTCATGAAATCATTTTTTATGAATTCCCATGCGGGCTAACCTTAGAAACAACTCACAAAACAAAATAAGTACATGTATAATAATTACTAGAATAATAAGAAATTGCTGGACCTGGGGCTTAATAAATGATCGCCTGGGGCATTCCAAGCCGGACGCTATATTACAGGTTTACATATACGCTTCAATAATATTGCTCGTACAGAAATTTCTTTTGCCAAAAGATAGTGGATTCGGGAAATATACGAAGTTCGGGGAATTTTTTTCCTAACCCGGTCTGTTTTTTTTCTTCTATTTATAGTACTTTCGACAAAGACGTACCGGCTCGGGCAAAAGTACGAAGTTGGAGACTTCGTCTTCGCAGAACTCATGATGTCAGCCACGCTTTTAACTTCGCCTTCCCCGGTCAATTTCGATTTACTTGGTTATAAGCATTCTTTTTGTCGTCTGATGGTTCAGCCGCTTAGTGACTCGCTCTTATGTCATCTCGCCTTTGTATCAACTTTGCTCGATCAATCGCTTCCTCGCCTTTGACCATATAAATTTTGCAATCGAACAATTCTTAACGAGCATATAAGAATGACTATAATACTACGATTTGGCGAGCAAACTTGTTTCTTATCGGGTATACAAGACACTTTGTATGGTTGTCGGCGCGAAAGTATACTTGTGGTTAGCATGCTTAGAAGCATAAAAAGTAGCAAGCATATTTGTAGCAAGTATATTTGTATATTAGTGGTAAAGCTTTGCACACCAAAGTGAAAGCACACTTGTAATTTACCAGGACTATGAAAGCATACTTTGTAGCGAGTACACTTGAACTATTATCCGGCTAACACCTCTCCACCCTGATATGGTTATTTTAATAATTTATTGATACACGGTCCCTCCGACGCAGAAAATTAATCGAAGTAATTGTATCGATCACAACATCATGGAATTATGAGAACTCCAATTCAATATTTATATTTTTTAAAATATAATTCAAATATTAAGATGGAGATATGTTTCATGCATGTATCACACTAAGCAGAAGTTCAAATTAGAGATTGAATTTGAACAAGAAGTCCATGTTAGGATTTTAACTGCAATTATAACGAAATTGATAGAAACGAAATTAAATAATACAGATTTTGTGACTCAACTCGTCAGGAATAACTATGTATGGGGGGGCACTTCTAAATAAGGAGATTTACTATTATCTTTTGTGATAACAAATACAATAAATCATATAGATATATATTTATAAAGAAATCGACGGATCAAAACCCTTAAAGATCCATTTTGGTCAAACATTGCTAAAAAGGCCTAATTTTTTTTTTTTTCGTCTGCTTGCAAAAAAAAATGGAACATAAAAGAACGATCGTGATCGTGCTATAACCCAACATGCCATAATTAATTAGGTTAAGGGTTCATGTTCATTGTATTAAAAAAAATTGTATAATGACATGTAGTCCACGATAAAGACATGGTACCTTATTATCATCCGCATGGACAAAAAACCAAAAAAATATTTGTAGGGTTCTTATTTTTAACTGGTCCCCACATACATTCATATATTATTATAATATCCAAACTAGTCCCCACAAAATTAAAATGTTATAACTAGGTCGAATAATTATTTGTTTCTGGCGTTAATGGGTGGTCTGCATTTCATTAATTAATTAGAGGTGCGTAGTGGATTCTCTTTCAAGGTTATGTTAGACTTTTTTGTTGGATATTTAGTGTTTTCAAAGGTAGAGATTGTAAAATTCGACATTTGGAGAGGCAAATGTGTACAAAAGTGAGAATCAATTAGTGTACAATGCCTTGAATTAAGGTTATAATTTTAATAGAGAAAATTTAGTAATTATTGGTCCTAATGGCCATTTCATTGACTTTAGTGCTGGGTTTTATGCCAAAAAGTTACCATTATAGATTTAGATATTAATTAATTACCCTAACACGTGAATTCATGTGAAGAGGGCCTCTGTGTCAACTTTCATAAGCGCCTCTTTTGTTCTTATCTTTTTTTTTTTATTAATTAGATGAGCTTTAGTAATTTTAATGAGTAATTAAGTCTCGGTAAACTTTCTGCTCATAATATATGAATTTTATATCAATACAATCTATAAATTAAGATAATTATATTTATTATCGGCCCATACTACGTAATAAATTTACAAGAATAAGTATCAATTTATAAGAAAGAGGATCAATTTATAAGAATAGTATACTAAATACTACCGATATTAATTTATAAGAGTATGTATCAATTTATAATGGTAATGATGTCAATTTCATGTCATTAATAAATTTATATAGAGAGTTTGTGAAAAATTAATTAGTTTTATAGAATTTACGGAATGCTTCAATAATTAATAATGATTTTAATGCAATTTAATAATTTAGGTTAATTAACTAGCAACTAATCATTGGCCTCAAAACGATATAATTGATTTAAAATTAGTTAGATTTTTTAACTTCTTCAAGTTAAACATCCTGTCAAACGGACGTCATTCGACCTGCGATTGATTTATTAAATTGTAATTTATTTTTCATCCAGAGCTTTAATTCGTTTTAAGCTTTGTAGGCATGAATTAGAGCCTTTTGCAAAGACAAATCCAATATATAACAATTTGCACCAATTTTTGATTTTGCAACTGATTTCAATTCAATTTTTTTTTTTACTCCGACGAAGTGGTTCATACCACTGTAATCTCGAAAGCGGTTCATAGTTCAATTCGAATCTTAATACGTCATGATTTAGGGCTCATTATTTAAATAAGCAGGCCAGATGATTCATTCAAAATGAAATCAATCTAATTGCACAAGTGACTCTTTTGCAAACTTTAATAGAAGAGTGAAGACTTTTTTTTAAAAAATTGAGTCTAATAATTTTTTTTTTTTTAATAATTCTACCAATTTATTTCATAAAGGGTTTCTAACACTTTTTAACACTTTATTTCATAAATCTTTCAACGATGTTGGAAAAACGACAAAATAAAGGGTTTTCTAACACTATTTCATAAATCTTTCAATTCTAAATTCAAGTGGATAATCGATGAATAGTTTTAAAATCTATACATAAAAAAGTCTGGTATATATGCACTAAATCATCGTGCAAATCAAAAATGTACTTTTTAATAGTATTAATTATTTTTTATTAAAAAATATTAAATTAGTCGAATTAGTTCTTTTTTTGAATAATATTAATAAATTTGATTTAAAAACATTAATTGTGTATAATTGCGTATAATATATAACTAGCCATATGTTTACAAGAGACTTACTCTTTATGAGGTTGATCATTTTGTATGTGGTAGGTGTAAAAGTTAATTGATGAGGAGTAATTTGACAAGGAATTAGAGTTAAATTTCTAAATTTTATATAGCTCAAAAGTTTTTATTTTTTTTTTTTTTTTTTTTTTTAGCTTTGGGTAAAAAAATGAGAAATTACCCTGGCAATATTGTAAAATGAGTAATGACCCTGGTAGTATTTCCAATTTGTTGGTAATCAAGTACTTAACTTTATACAAATACTAACCTAAATATATATTTTAATTTTAATGTAAATTAAAATAAAATATATAGACACCATATGTGCATTACTTCCCATGTGGTGATGATATAATATTTTGATATCTCAAGTCTTTTGATCATTTTAACTATAAAAGTTTAAGCTTTTTTAATTTCCTTCTTCTAATTAAGTTTCGATATTCCTTCTAAAAAGGTTGCTTTTGGTAGAGTGGAAAGTCATCTGTAATTCTAGAGAACAAGGGTTCTTGGGGTGAGAGATTTGGAGCTCTTTAATAAAATTTTAGTGGATAAGTGGATGGGCATTTCCTCAATGAGAGGATACCTTGTGGGTGAGAGTGGTGGAGTCTAAGTAGAGAGGATTGGGGAAATGGGGGAAATTAGTAAAGGAGGGAGTTAGGAGGAGATGGTCAAATGGTGGAAGAGATGGTCAAATTAGTGGAAAAAGATATTTTGAGAGTCACTATATAGGGGTTGATGGGGGAGTTTGGGAGAGTTTTGAGGGTATTAGGGGAAGGGGTGGACACTTTTTTGGGAGGATTTTCGGGGGGAGATCCATTAAAGCTGAAATTTCCAAGGATTTTTCAGTTTTGCTTGGATAAAGGGGTTAGTGTTAATTCTATGGGGGGTTGGAAGGGTGATAGTTGGGTATGGAAATGGAGATGGAGACGGAATCTCTTTGATAGGAACTTGCTTCGCTTAATGCTTTCATCTCTTGGATTAACAGTATCCATTAAGAAGTGGACGGGAGACTGTGGTCGTGGAACCAAGTGATCCTACAGTCAATATTCGACCCAAGAGTGTCTATTCCTTGATCAAGTCAAAGATTCGACTTCTCTTAGTAATGCCGATTTGGTGGAGGGTTTAGGTATATTTGGAACAAGTTTGTCTTATTAAGTTCATTGCACATGCATGGAGAGTTTTATGGAACAAAGCCTAACGAGAACCAATCTGCAGCGCGAAACATCATTGCACAAGATGGAGATTCAAATTGCCGCTTTATGCAAGACAATGATGAATCAGAGACCATATCTTTTTCGAAAAGTGAACCGCTCATAGAATTTGGATGGAGGTCTCAAGTGGCTTGAATTTCGATCGTCTCCATCGAAAACCTATCAAAAAATCGCTTACTTTACGCCTTATTCTTCGAGGGAAAAAGGTAAACAAGTGGCTAACGCTTATTTGGCTTTTGTGTTGTCTAGGCAATATGGAAAGGGAGAAGTGATCTTATTCATAATAACCGTGAGTTTTCAATAAAGAGAATGTAGAGGATATTAAAGTTAGGCTTTGGAATTTGTTTGATGTTAAAGGATTAGGTTTACTCTAATTTTTTTTGTATCGGATCGCTTGCTAATCGAGAGAAACGATCTTAAAGTGTTAAGGTGTTGTGTTGTAAATAGGTTGTAATGTTGCTGGTATTCCTTATACCATTTTAATAAATTTTCCTTTTGTTGTTCAAAAAAAATATTAAACATGATTATATATATTGAAAAGCAGACTTAATTCCAAGTTGAACTAATAAAAGATGTTGCATTCTTGTAGCACAAAAATCCCAATTGATGTAATTAAGCTGAACCATATATAAATTCAAGAAACCATTTATATATAAAATGATGCACTACTCTGCTGTTGGGTCTCACGATCATTAAGTGGATCAATGTCCAAAACGACAAAAAAAATAAAATAAAGCATTATAAGCATCACACATGAACTCTATCACTATTATGTGAAGATCATCGGCATTATCTTAAACTTTCACCGCTTAAAAATATAAAAGCATTTTCTAAACAAAGGATTGCTTTTGTTCATAATAATGGATAGTTTTATACATAACAATGAGAATTTTTTTATGTAACAGTAATACTTAAATAACCGAGTTCATAACATGAACCAGGTCTATACAATTTTTTGTCATCAAGTAATTGTGTTTGATGGAATAAAAATCCTCCAAATCATCTTTCCTCATTATTTTATTACAATAAGTCTTGATATCTTTAAGAATGTATTATATTAGATTGCAATTTAGAAACATGTACATGTATTTGTGTTTATATATATACATATATATAAAATTGCAATTTAGAAACATGTACATGTATTTGTTTAAAAGTATATTTTTGTTCGACTAAGAACACCAAATCCTCAATATTTAAGAGTGAACTAATTAATCAGTAAAATCACACCTCATACAATAATCAATATATAACCACATGAAAAAAGGAAATAGACACGAAACTTATAAAACACATAAAATTGATCACAAAGACACAAAATCCATAATTTTATTATTGCAAGTGAAAGGAAAGAAACTGAAGTTTAATATAATACACATAGAGAAACCCAAGAAAATATTCAACTTCTACACAAACATCAACACACACACATACATAATTCTTTTAAATTAAAAAAAGGCTCACCTTCAATATGATGGTCTAGATGTCCCCAGTATGCATCATGATTCAAATTCCCCATTTGCCAACAAATTTGGTGTCAAATTGTAAATAGGGCAAAGATGAGGGTCGGTGATCCCATGACGGGGCCGCCGCCCATCCCAGCGGCGGCGATTCACCGCCCCGGCCCACTCACTCGGGCCGAGCCGCCCTTCCTCTTCCTCATCTCAAGGGGCAACTTTCATACGCTATGCTAGCAAAGGTTGCCGCAATTACCATAACAGGGCCCATCGCCACCAGCGGACCCACCACGCTCGCCAACCACCGCCCTTCCTCCTGAAACGGTCAAACCTAAGGTTCTGTGGAGACGGACAGCTTTCAATCCCCTGCAACTAAAATGTCAACCGCCGCGCAAAGACGCATCATGAGCCGGGCACTTGGCGGGATAGTGACGCGTTGACCGAGCGCCGCCGCTTCGACACGCCGCTTCAGACGGCAATGCGACCAGAAGTGCGATGCTCTCCGCCCGCGCTGGTGCCACCGCGCTTTCCATGACGTGGCTTCGAGCCGTTGGGGTCCCGGTCACAAAAACCGGCGGTTTGAGCATTTCGAGCGGCGGTCGCCCTCGGCCGGGCGGCGTTGACCACCCCACCGGCCGCACCTTCCGCCGCCTGCCGCCACCCCGTCTCTCGTCGTCATCCCTGCGCCCACCGGCTGCTGCTCCCTCCCGCCCGCCCGCTCCTCGTTGATCGAAACTCCATTTCCCGGTTTATTGTTCATTAGGGATGCCGTTCGGTTCAAGCATACCCGATGAACACCGGTCCACCACCGGTTCGCCAGATTTCTTGCCGGTTCGGTACTCAGCCGGAATCAGGAGAAAACTAAGATCGATGTATAACTATGATTGACCTTTTCTTTTTTTTTTTTCTTTTTTTTTTTTTTCCTCAAAACCCTAATTTCTGAATTTCTTGAAACCCTAGATAAGAACTTTCTAAGATCTTGCAAACAAGGATCACAAATCAAACAAAAGACTTAATTTTCTTGAAACCCTAGATAAACATGATTGCATATACGAATAAGAAAAGAAAATCAAGAAAATTTAGGTAACGAACGACGAAGACTAGATATAGAAAAAAATATATTTAAAAGGAAAAAAAATGATTATATAAGATTTGAAAAGGAAAAATTAAGAAATTAGAGAGAATCAAGTATCAAGAACAAAGGAGGTGAGAGAACAAAGAAGGCATAGATTGTAAGAAACTAGTGGTATATAGCAGTACTAAAGATAATTATATTAATAAAATTTGAATTCGAACCTGATCAGAGAGAAAATGTAAACTATGATGTCGTTTCCTTGCGTTTTGAATATTGATTTTGGGAGCTGGGGTTTGTTGCTTATTTTATAGATCTCTTTTGTCTCTCCATACACTTGTGTTTGTGTTTGTGTATGTACATGTATCATGTGTGTATCTAATTAATGGTCTGTGTGGAATTTTTTTAATGAGTCTCCATTGAAATTAGGGCTTTGAATTGTGGGGTTGTCTGCAACTTGGCAGGTGGTACGCACGTCGCTATCTCATGTTCCAAGATATTAGAAATTTAGAATCAAGACGGAACTCCAACGCTAATTATTACATTGCTCAATTTAGATAATGGATTTAAAATCCATGAATTTTACACATAAATCACCACATTTCAATGAATTTATAAATACTTAAATTTGAAATTTAATTTAAAATGAACGAATTTTAAATTCTAATCAAAATCTAATTATTTGAAATTCCTCCTCTTTATTCCTCCTCTACCCTTCCCTCTACCCTTCCCCTCCTTCCTCTTCACTGACAATTCATTTAAATGTGATGATTCTTACTTTTATAATTTTTCAAATTCATTCATTTCAAATTCTCCCTATCCAAATGGAGCCAATATGTATTTTATATATATATAGAAAAAATATGCAAAAGATTATAGATGAAAAGTTTATTTTTTAACAAAAAATTGGTGAGAATATCTTATAGATTTAATTCGTGAGAGTAATATAATACTCCAAAGAAATTAGGTTTATACTTGAATAAAAATTATCACCATCATGGCATTATTTTTTCAAATAGTGATTACATAACAAATGATATTAAAAAATAGAGATCATCGTGGACTTTGATTTGCACAAGTTTTTGTCTTCGTGAGATGGGGTATTAGGAAAATAATATAGAAAATTAATTCTATGTTTTTCTACAAGTTCGGACTTTTACATGTATGAGATGAAATTATTTCATGGTATCGAGCTAAAAAGGCTCATGTCCACGCTTCCGAGATCGATTTAGTAAAATAACTTTATACATATTAAATTGTCCACTCGATGAACTTTCTCTCAATGATGGAGCAAGTGAATTCAATACACGAGTGAGGAGGAGTGCTATAGGGAAATAATATAAACCAATTTGTTGAGTGTCAAATAATATCCCACATCAGATAAACATAAGAGGGTCATGAGGCTTATAAGGATGGACAATCTCTTCATTGAAATGAGGCATTTTATGGATGCTCAAAAATAAATGCAATGCGTTTCGCCCAAAGCGGACAAAATCATACTAATGCGGAGACTTGGGTTCATCCAGAGTCCTAATCAGTGGTATGAGTCATGGTCCCAAACGAAACGATGTGTGAAGGAGTCTTCGGTGTCAAATGGAAGAAAGACGGTGAATGACAGACTTTTTGGACTCATTTTGTTGTGTGCCATGGTGAAACGATGAGAACACATTTTAATCCCATTTAAACGATGTGAAGGAGTGTGTCAAATGGAAGAAAGACGGTGAATGACAAGTTTGTGGGCTCATTTTACAAAGGTGCTATGGTGAAACGATGAGAACACATTTTTACAAGTTCGAATATTTGGATAAGATAAAATTCTGTCACTGACTACGTTAATCAATATGCTTAAAAAATAAAACGAGTCGAATTAATTTAGAGCTTGTGTGGGTTAAATACTGATCTCTTATTGAATGAGATTCGTGAGAATTTTGTTATGCTCTTTTTTTTTTTTTTATCTTACAAAGTTAGATGTTAATTGTTAAGACACCAAGACTCAAATATCCACGAATCGCCAATCCACCTTATAACTCCCATAACTCCAAATTCGTTCCCTAAGGGAATCGAACCCGAGTCTCTCACTCAAATGAGGAGTCCAATGACCAGGTGGGCTAAGCCAAATAAAGACTTTTGTATGGTCTAATGAGTTTTTGACATGCTTTTGTATTACAATTAGATAGATAAGAGGACCTCGAATTTGAAATTTAATTGATAGTATTAATTATTTATAAACGGGTGGAATGGTAAAAAAAAACGATAAATATATATGAGATGTTTTTGGGGAAATTCAAAATAGAGTGATAGGAGCTCAAATGTAAGTGGATAGTATGATGCTCCAAAGCCAAATCATGTGAGGAAATTCCCCTCGACAAAGGTACCATCACTAGTGAGGAATTGCCAACTTTGAGAGGCTCGATGCGTCTTAATTTGCTAAATCAAAAGGTTATACCTTGTGATATTTTATTGTTTGCTCAAATTTTTAATGTTGTATATTAACTGTTCATGATTTATTAAAATTGATTGTTTTTTTATTACCACGTCCAAGTTTATTACGTCACGAAACAATATATATTTAAATGGGATATATTGGAAATTCATGATGCAAGAATATATTAATCTAAACTCAACCTCAATCTTAAATGGTTAAAACATCATATTACACGAGCCTAAATCCTAAAATTATAAGATTTATAGATATATCAAGCGTTGGAAAATATGCCCCTCAATAAGAGCTTCGAACATTTGTTTGATTTGGAATTTGGGTGAATGGGAAATGAGGCACATTTGCATAAAAACTGTTCATGCATGGTGATTTGAAAATAAGTTGGGCATTGCACTTTAACATTTTGAGAGGAATGAGTGTGATTTGTGCTAAATTATACTCGGTGTTATATAAAACCGTTTCATATGAATTTTAATCATTAAAAAAAATAGGTATAAAAGTAAGGAATCATGCATAGCTTGCAAGAAATTCAATATATATAAGTTATGACTCAAGTCTATTCAAAATATATCTTTTGTGTCCTCAAAAAAAAAAAAAATATATATATATATATATATATATATATATATATATATATATATACTTTTGTTTATTTACTTTTAGCAAATTCAATTGGATAATTAAATTAGAAAACACCAGCTAATCATTCGATTGGCCGGGCTCAATTGGATATGGTTTTTTATTGGTTTATTTAATCTGGAATAAGGTCTTCACTAGAGCCCAATTATCGCAAAAGCCCAGCAGGCCCACATAAACTCAATTACTAATTTATATTTTTATAAGACTGCTTGGACGTGGAAAATGAGAAGAACAAAAAAACGTTGAATATTTTATTTTATTTTTTCTGATTGAGAAGGTAGAGAATTCCTCGAAGTGACTTTTTTACATGACAGTTGTACATTCTTTTATTTCAGTTAAAGAATGGATAATTAAAATTGGCTAGTTATAAGTTTTTCTGTTATTTCAGTTAAAGAATGGATAATTAAAATTGGCTAGTTATAAGTTTTTAGACCCTAATCCTTATAAGACACGTTAGTTAGAAAGTGTTGATATATTTGAAAATTAAGTAAACTCTCAACTTATATTTGAAATAACACCTTATTATGAAAACCTCTAATTATAAATCGCTTTAGGATTAGGACGTCAATCCTTGAAAAGCAGGGAAATCCAAACTTGCTGTGTATATATTTTGAAAATTCCTCATTTTTCATTACAAATTTGTCAAGTTTTTTCTTCAATTCAATTCTTTTGACAAATTGAGATATAATCGAACTGAAGAGTAAGTAAACAGCCATGCTTGCTCTCTTTTAAATCAAAATTACAGAAAAAACCTTAGGGGGGCAATGACTTACTCAAACGAAAAACAGAGAATGATAACACCAAAACTGCGACGAACTTCGAGGACCGCATGGAGCGCGGAAATGAATATTATATTTACATGAAATACCTGCCTACGAAAAAAGTATAATACTCGTGAACGAACCTCTATTCCAGAAAAGTACGGTGTTCCCCCTAGATGCAGATTAGCCAATGCAGCAGCTTCGTTGTTGCAACACAATAAGGAAAAACACGAGATTGCCTACACTTGTCTTAAGACAAGACTTTCGCGTTTTTATGATATGTCTCTGGATTTGTTTACACGAGTTTAATCACAAATAAAGAATGTGACGAATGGACTTCAACCTTCTCTAACCATACAAGAAATACAAGAGAATCCTGCAAAATTAAGGAGTAATCAATGCCCTACATACACGAAATACAAGTCTAATCCTACAATATCATTTTATTTTAAGGTTTGGATTTAGATTGAGAGATTTGCTTCAAGGAAATGACTCAATACGATGTGGATTACAAATCCGCCAATATGTAAATCTATGACATTACAATATATGTATGTGTGTATATATATATATATATTCTTTTTTTTTTTTTAAATATCAAAATACTCTTTTTCACCACATCTATTAACTATGGCATACACTTGCAATTTAATTGAAGAAGATTTCACAAACAAATTTGTAAATACCTGAGATTGGTAAAGAAAGAAATGGTAGATGCATAAAATAGATGCTCACCTGACCAAATAGTATAGCACAATGAAAGCAAGCACAAAATATCCTGCAAGTGTGCAGATTCTCCTATTTGATTTCTTCTCAAATACCTAAAAATGATCATCAAACCAGATCTCAAGAAAAATAAACTAAAAGAAGGAAATTTAGAGCAACAAAAAGGAGAAACTAGAAGCATTTATAGCGTACCATTTTAAAACGATCCATTGTTCCTGACATAATTCCTCTTGACGCATCCATCCCATTCCCCTACATAAATATAAATGCAATCAATAAACATAAACACAAATTTCAACTCAAAGGGCTTAATAGTCTTTTATTACTCCAATAACCTAAGAAGCCAACCTTCGACTAACTTACCATTTGATCTAGCATACGGTTCTGACTCTCCACCTCCCCGTGTATATCTCCTGTCAACTGCCACAAGAGCCAGTAAAGACTAATAAGCTTAACCAGATACAAATTATACTCCCCAAGAATTCAATAATACTAATAATAAACGGAGGCGAACAATTTTTTTTCCAAAACAGAGATGAGAAAGCAATGTCTTCTTGTTGTCCAGAGAGAAAGAGTCTCACTCTTTTCAGAAAGCTGACTCTATCATGTAAACTGTCCATAGTTTTCTCATTGCCTTCATCATCAATGCCACCTGAATATGAGGAAGATGACCTAATTCCACCCTCCTCAAGGGTATCCAAGTTATCAAAAAGTGCAGACCTTGAGGATCGATGATCCCTGTGCACAAAATAACTTCATTAGAACTTACGAGGGCCAAAAGATTACAAATATACAGCAAATTTTTAATATGTATTTCCTGTCTTCCTTAAATGTTTAAGCAATTAAGTTCCTCATTCCTTTACAAGCACAATTCCTTCTTGGATAAGCTTTTCTTTTTTTTTTTTGGTTCAAATTAGAAATGAAAGATGAAAAAAGTTAATGTAGCATAGCTAATCCATCATAATCTGTAGATTTGATTATATGCAACAAGAGATAAAAAAACTAAATTTATTCATTAATGGACAAATTTTTCCAATACAATATTCACTGGCATTATCTTGGTCAAATGAATGCCTCTCAATATTTATTTATTTCTACCCTATGTTAGCATGCCTAATTCTACAAAAATCAAATTTAACAGCCACAAGCTCTATATCATATCACAAGAAAACTGGAATTGACATTACTACATCTAAGGGCCACTTGGTGGTAAAGATGGTAGGTAATGGGAATTGAAAGATGATTCATTCTCATTCTTTATGCTTGGTATAGGTTAATGGGAATCGAGATAAGTTAATCATTACACCATTTTTTTATTAACAAAATCACTACCCCATTTCATTCAACGATTCCCAGTGTTATATCACTAGAGAATCTGAACCAAACGCAACCTTAGCTTGAAAGCGGCACTAATTCCTCCGCGAACAAAATGCACTTGTTCTTTTTTTTTAATCAATTTTCTTAGAACAATTTCAATTACAATTAATATAAAAAGAAGCCCTCCCTCTCTTGAATCCGAAAATCTATACAGATAGCAACATAGTTAGTCATTGAGTTTCCAAGATGCCAAAGGTGGCAGGGCAAACTGAATTTTAACTTATTCACCAATCATTTTCATGTGCTTCCTCTACTGATCAAATGTCATCAAGAAGCTTAAGGAGGTGAAATGCACAAGAACATTTAGCAAAATATATTAAAAGCTTCAACGAATCTGTAAGCTATGGCAGAAATGGAAAACCCAAGACAGAGAGCTCCAGTCAAGGTTATACAATCATGCATTGCTCACTAATTAAGAGATCTGAAAAGAACTGACAACAAAAATCTCATTCCATTTTAAGAAAATCAAACACCCATCATCGCAGTATTCGCCTCCCATCATTTGATTTCATAACTGGATAAATTGCTAAACACATATATGCTAAACATCATTTGATTTCATAACTGGATAAATTGCAAAATGAATAATTAAACGAACAATTCATACAGATCATACTAACCTCCGGTAACTCATGGTAAATGAGTTTGATAACAGCAAATCAATCAGAGCGGATGCAAAATGGGCGAAAATCGCAGATCTAAATCAATTTTTAACAGAGAAATCAACAATCCCTGTATCGATTTCGGCTGTGGTTTCTAGAATTCTGAAATTAATTTTGTTTATTATTTTTTTCATTTTGTGGGCCGGTCAATGCTCTGGTGCAGTTTTTTCTCCCATATAATTCTTTCAATTGTGTACAGTTTCAGTAAAAGTCGTCAAACAAAAAAATTACATCAATTTATATTACTGCGCTTTTGGGATTATCATATCCTATACAGTTTTTTTCCTTTACTAATAAAAAGAATTTCAATCAGATTTATCAAATTGTAATATAGTGGTTAATATTCCTATTTTATGTTGTGCTATATTATTGAAAGCGATATAAGAGTCCCACCTCCCCATAAATAAATTCAAGGTGTTCAAAGATGGTCATTTAGGAGAATGAGATACTCTTTCATTTTTATCTTTTTGTTGTTTATATTCAATTACTTTTAGGTCCCGTTTGGTTCACGGGATTGATCGGGATAGACCATGATTAGAATTTTAATCTCAACTAATCTATCGTTTGGTTTACGGGACGAGGGCCCATGATATACTTCAAATCCTAGAGAAAAATGTAAAAATCCTCCATCCAAGGATATGTCAATTTCATGTATGAAATGATATAGAAAGATATCTCAAATGCAATTATTACAATTGTTCTTCTATTGTTTGAATAGATTCACAAGAATGAAATGTGGTTGTTTCAATTCAATTTAAGGGTGTTTATGACATTTCAATATGTATCTCATCTAATCCTTCAATCTAATTCTACAATTCAAACCGCATATCTTGATTCAACAAATCCAGTCAAATCAATTCAATCTTACTCAATCCCACTCAATCCTATCACACCTAATCAATCCAGTCTCGTGAACCAAACACCCCCTAATATAGTAGGTCTAATGTGAAAATTTGATGTATGAAAAATTCTATAAAATTATCATAAATCAACCATCTATACCCTAAACACTAAATAATGAACTTTAAATTATGATTTATTCGGGCCGGGTGAACCATGAATCACTTTGGCCGAGTGAACCATGAACCACTCAATTTTGTTTTACCTTCACCAATTATAAAATTTGGTTGTAAATTAAAAAAATTTTATGTATGAAAAATTTCATACTAGACTTTGTCACTTTTATATATGTTATATGTATTAAATTATTATTTTTAATCTCAATTCATACTATTTCTTTAGCAAGTGTTTTTTTTTTTCGAACCCACTTTAGCAAGTGATTTAAAAAGTGAATAATTTAGTTTTTATGAATTGGTATATTGTGAAACTTGTTCATCGTAAAATTGATTTTTTTTTTACATGTATGACCTTTCAGTTATCACGATTAATATTATTTAATAATATAAGTTATATTATTCAGTTATCACTATTAATATCCTTTTGATATAATATAAAAATACACCCTACAAAGATATAAGTAGTATCCTTTATAGTAAAATGTTACACCCTTCAATTATCATGATTCACAATTAATAATCTTTTAGTAATATAAATTTCACACTTTTAATCAATTTCATTGATTCTCATATGCAATATTGATATATAATTCGAGCCCCGGATAGATTTAGGTTTTCTTCATGACATCTTTCGAGCCCCAGATAGATTTAGGTTTTCTTTCATGACATCTTTCTAAAAGTATTTTTTCTACTTTCCTAAAAGTTACTTATTTGAAATATAACTTAGGATAAATATTAAAATCAAAATAAATAGTCTCATTGCTTCAAAGTTCAAAGATCCAGCTTACAGATCCATACCTTCTTAACCAAATTTCATAACTAGAAGAAATTTCATAATGACAAAATCAATCCAGGTTGGTTTCCATTCAAGAACTGAATCAACAAGATTACAATCAAATACATAAAATCAAGACTATCTAGCAGAAAATCCTGATATTCACAACACCTACATCTAACGATTGGGATTTCCTGTTACATAAATGAAAATCATCGTACATGTAACAGGAAATCCCAACCGCGCAACACAAAGATCAAATCTAACAACAAATCAAAGGTGAAACGAGGCGCGCGCCTGTAACTGCCATTCCATGCAGTCTTCATAATCGAAACTACTTGCACAATCCAACAACGCGTTCTGTTGTTGCTCGTACCTACAAATATAATTCAAACCGACGAGGAGCTCACATATGGCCTCTTCCGTTTTCTCCCGATCGGCCAAATACAACGTTTGGAGCAACAAAACGTTCGTCCTTGTCACGATCTGTTGCTGTTCAAAGTTGCGCTCGCTTTGCCACCTAATCATGTTGTGCGCGAGCGGAGCAAGCCACCTCAGCATCCCTTCGAGCCTCTCACGCCAATTGTGCGCCAGAGGGGCGTCGTAGATTGATACATTCTTTGCGTAAGACTTCAGCTTCGCCTTCAATGACTTTTTAAGCCTCGTCGGGAGCATTTGATAGAGGTCGTCTCTGGCCTCGTCTCCAACCAAATGAGGGTACCGTAATAATTTCTCTATGATGATGATGAGGTTCGCGTAATGCAAAGCTAGCGCGGACCCACCTACGGTGTTTGGAGGCCCGTGGACGAGCAACCTACTCTTAGGGGGGAATTTCGTGTTTTCTCCGTTTTCACGGTGGTCGTTTTTCACGGGATGAAGAAAATTAGCAAAAAGAGCCGAGCTATCGCTCTTTCCAACGCTAAAATCACCCGTAACTCGACTACTTTGATCATCGTAACTAACACGATCATCGTCCGTCTTCGACGCAGAACTGGTCAAGCTCAAACACTCCAAGAACAGCCTACCAGGCCCCACACCGCACACGAAGTTGAAATCTTCGGGCCTAAAACCGACAGGCCTCTTCTCCGACCCCTCATCGACTAACGTCTTCCTAACCAGCCCTAAATCGCCCGGTTTCCTCACCGATTCTTGCTTCAAACGCCTCAAACTCCCATTACATGACCTAGAAATCGACAAATCAGATCCCCCCCCTCGACTGGCAATCACCAAAAACGGCATGTATACGCGCGTAAACCGTGCAAACCGTCCTAGCTAACACCTCAACAACCTTATCATAAGTCTGATTCCACAAAGAAACATCCTTCAAATGCCTCACATCTTGCTTCTGCCACACCAGCTTCTGCTCAAAAGCTCTCCTGCTTTCTTCAAGCTGATCCTGCTGAAACTTCTTTGTGGCTAATTCCAGCTCATTCATAACCTCCATCTCCGAATACAATCTAGCCGTATAATTCACATACCTCTCCATTCTCCTAACCATACTATCCATATCCTTAACCAAAAATCCCACATTTTTAACATCAATCACACCAGAAATAATATCACCATACACATGCTCAAACCCCTGCAATGCAGGGATTGTACATTTCTTGCCTAATCTAGACACAACACAAGCAATTCGATTCAAATCATCCAGTTTCTCCAAAAGGGCAAGCTCTAAAAGGTAGGTTTCATCCCTAGAAATGAGGGTTTTTATGCCCTCTGAGTTCAAGATCTCATTTGTAAGCTTAAATTTGTCCTGCAAACTCAATGACTTGTGCAAATTGACAAGTTTGGACATCACATTAGCAACTTCGAAAGAAAGGATGCCTATAGGTTTTCCTCCTTCTTGTTTTTTTATTTGACGATTTTGTGGAACTATCAAGATATAACACATGCTTTAAATTGAAACTCACCTGGTTCCCCACTTTCAAAATCCAAGGCTCTGCCACCATCTCTGCTTTCAATCAAGATCTGAAATGCAGAAACCCCACCTCAGATCTGGTTAGCAATTCTTTAACACCAAGAAATTCTGCCAAAAATGCTTACTTCAATACCCCCCACATAAACACTCAGAAACTCCAAGATTCCATTTTTATTGAAATTTCCTAAATTTTATTTCAAGAAAAGTGGAAAACGATAAACCCCAGAAATGGAAAAACGCTCGATTGCTAAAATAAAGTGCAGGAATAACGCAGAAATGAGCGTGGTGGTAGCAATCGATTGGTGAAAAACAGAGGAATGCAAAAAAAGAAAGAATGGAGGGAAAAGCAGGGGGTTTGGTTTGATGTAAAAAGGGGGGAGTTTTCCAATGCTGTGTTACGGTGTGCGCGTGTGTGCGTGGGGGATTTGTAGTGTCTTTTTTGAAAAAGGGAAGAGGGCAGGTTTGGAGAAGATGGCCCTCAAAACCTCTGAGTTATGATATCTGCAACACTGCTGCAACTTTCCATATTTTCGTGTGTTGTGATACTTTTTTATTTTTATTTTTATTTTTATTTTTATTTTTCTTGCTATAAAAATAGTTCATTTTTTTCTCTCCGACTGTTTCTGAATCTTGTGTTGACCTTTTTATACTTTAAAACGGGGAAAACAAATTATATTCTATTTTTTGTATATTTGATGGCTTTTTCTTTTAGCCTAAAGATTTGTATTTTTTTTTTCCATTTTTACATGATTATACATCCTACCACCTAGGTGGTATTTATAATATCAAACATTATCCCTCCTAGGTGGTATTTATAATATCAATCATGATTTAATTCATCATAATAAACACTTAAAAAAATTAAATATATCACATGTATAAATAAAAAGTATCACATGATTTCATAATTTTTCATATCTCAAACCACATAACAAACGGGCTCTTATTTTAAATTTTTAACAGAAAGAAAGATCTGAAAGAGAGTCAAAACTTGCCTATAAATAAAAATATAAGGTACAGTGTACTGGTGTGCATTGATGAACACATGGAGAATTTAAATGTGGGAATAGATGAGAGGCAATCCTTCAATTGTAGGGTTTTCCATCCTTTTATGTATATTTATTGGGGGAGTATCATCTAGATACAATGTGGTAGGAAACATATCACTTACATACAATCTAAAATCCTTATTTAAATTCAATACAATTTGACACTTATAAAGACTAAAATACCCTTAATGAAAAAATCAAGAAATCTGGTGGTACTGTTCACAGACATATAATTTTTTGCACAGATAATATAATTTTTTACATTATTTTAAAAAAAAATTAATTTAAATTTCATTAGGAAAATTCAAATTTTTAACTACATTTTAATTTTTATTATGTTTTCTTGTTTAATACCTACATTTTTTTTATATCGACCTTTGTTTATTTTTTTGCACGAAAGACAAAATAAATTTTACTTTGCAGTGCAAAATATGTTTGCAATAACCGATGAATATTTTACTAATTTGAGAATGAGGAAGAAAAAGAAATATGTAATTTATTACCTACATTGTATCTAAGTGATATGTTTCCTACCACATTGTATTTAGATGATACTCCCCCAAGTAATAATTCATCAGATTATAGAAAATGGAAAAGAAGACAACAATATTGCAATTCTATCTTCATTTATAGACAATGTAATTCTACTTCATTTATAGACAAGCATCAACCCTAAATAAATTTTACTAAATAAATATTACACCGAAAATATTTTCATATGTGCAAATTTTTTTTGCACAAATTCATTTTATACCCAAAAAGAACTTATATGTGCAAATTTTAACTCACTTTATCTATGAAACACCAAATGACAAGATCATCAAAAAAGAAAAAAAAAAAGAACCCAGATCTCGAACTCACTTTCATCTGTGCAAATCAATCGAAAATGAAGATGAAAAACACCAAAATCAATCCCGAACTCACTTTATAACCACCACAAATCAATTGAAAATGAAAACAAATCAACCACCATTTGCACAAACATAGAATACGAGAACCACCTCCTCCAAAATCCAATTCAAATTCAAAAACTACAATGGAGATCCTCCAAGTCAAAATTCGTCCCACATACTCGCCGAATCCCACCACAAAAGAGAACTACACCCACAAAAAATAAAAAAGGGTCGGTTTCTGGGCTGAAAAAAATAAAAAAGGGCCAGTTTCTTCAATCTTACCGTCATTCTTCAAATAATCCACCGAAAAATACAGCAAGAGCGGCGGCGGCGTCTCCTGAACAGATCCGTAGATCCGCCGCCTTCACCTACATAGATCTGCAACCTCCGCCATGGCTTCTTCTCCTAGGCCTGCCGCCGTCGATTCTTGAAGAAGACACGACGACGACGCTGCCGATTCTTAGAGAAGACAGACGATGCCGCCGATCTGTGCGCCGCCATGTACAGTAATCGTCTCCGTCTACCTCCACCACACCCTCCGCGGCTGCCGGATTTTCCGATCATATATGTCAACACCGTCTTCGAGTTCTCCAAATCACCCAAACCGGGGTTGTTGCCGGGATTGTTGCTCCGGGTTTCGTAGAGAGAGAAAGAGCGTGGTAGAGAGAGAGGGTGATTTTTGAATTGTGTTGATTGATTGATGTGTGCAGAGAGATAAGGACATTAACTTAATTTAAATTAATAATGAGGGCATTTTAGGTTTTTTGTGTACCATTTTGTATCTAGTTGAAAAAAAAAATTTGCTTGTATCTAATTGATACATCTAGGAAAAACTTGTATCTCCTTGAAATTTTTCCTATTTATTTATATTATTAATAAGCAAATTATAATTCCATTAAACTTATTTTTAATTTATGGATATGTGGACTTATTCATAGTATGATACGGGTCAAGTTTAATGCGTTAGAAAAATATATTGAAATGAGTGAAATGAATCAAATAATTCAAATTTATAATATGAAATTTATTCATGGGAGACCAACTCTATTAATATGGGGCAAGGGTGTAGATAATAATTGGACTTTTTTCCTTTGTTAGGGTTTTGTTTAACTAGGGTCCCCAAATTCAAAATCATATTGATATGAAAGAGAGCAAAATTATCCATTTAGGCTTAATTTGTTATTCTGTATCGATTCAAAACATGAAAGATAGATAAATAATAATTCGAACATAAAAGATGAAGTCTACCAATTTAAAATTTTGAAAATCTAAAACTTATATTGACGAATTCTAAATTGATAGATTTCATCTTTTAACTTCAGAATTGATAGTTTTCCGTCAATCAAATTTTGAATCAATAGAAACAACTTGTTAGATCATGAATTTATAATTTTACTAACTATTATTTTTCAGACTCTAAACTGATATTGTTTCTGTTTTTAAAGCAGCTTCCAGAAGCACTTATTTTTAAAAGCTGTGAGAAAGAGCTTTAAAAATAAGTGATTCTAGATAAGTGTTTCAAAACACATCCTTAGTATTTTTAATTTTTCAAAAAAATTAAATATTTCCTTTTATATATTTAGAGTTGTAGGAGTAATATGTCGGGGTTTTTTTTTCCTTTTATGTTATTGAAAGTGTGTGTTGTTATATTTCTTGATTTTAATTAAAGGGTACATAATTATTCAAAAAAAATTGCTTTTCATCTTTGTTTAATGAGTAACACTCCTGTGAATTAGGTCTATACGTGAACTCTATCACTCTTATGGGTAAAAACTATCATTGTTATGCACAAAAACTTTCACTGTTTAAAATATAAAGCATTTTTTAAACAGTAATTGTTTTTGTGCATAACAGTGATAGTTTTTATACATAACACTGAGAGTTTTTATACATAACAGTGATATTAAAAAAATCGAGTTCACGATGAACTCGGGTTCACACAAATTTTTGTCTTGTTTAATTGTCAAAGACTCAAAGGAGATCGAGTTGTTATATTAGGGAACTATATACAAATGAATTCATTCTACATTTTTTTATAAATTTAAATTTTTAAATGAGATGATTTTTTGTTTTTTTTTGTATTAGAGCCTTCAAGCTCACACTCTCGTCATGAGTTCAAACCACATGTTAGATGAGATAAAATTCTTTTAAGTTGAACATTAATTATCCTCGTCCTGAGTTCAAATCCCGGGTTAGATTAGAGAGAATTCTTTCAATTTGAACAATAATTATCCTCAAACATTTTGAATTTTTTATCATAAAGATAGTAAAAGTTAAAAAGTCAATGATTTTAAATATTGAGAACCCTGCAGGATACACAGCAAGTCATCATGAGCTAGCCTGCTGAGTTTTAAGTACAACTCTCTGCTACCCAAACAAATGTTTGTTTGTGGATCAAAGTAATATTTTACTTTAAAATTCAAAACATCAAATACTTATTTAAACTAGATTTTAAAATTTTAAAATTCTATTTTATCATATCTATTCTTTTTTATATTCACTTTCATAATCTTTATATTCTCAGCAATAATTTTTTTTTTTAAATTTCACAATATAATAATCTCAATATCATTATTTCTCAAAGATACACAAGTCAAATTCAAGCTCTAAAATGTTACTCTAATTATTAATTTTTTAGTCATCAAAAGGATTAATATTGGGATTGGACTACTATTAACCAACATATTAATTTTAAAAGAGAAATCTATCGACTTACGTAATGTTGTATTATTATTATTTTTTTATTAAATAAATAGTGATTTGAATTTATAACCTTATGGTATAAATAGTGATGTTCTAATCACTTGAACTATTTCACTTCGTCATAACTTCGAATTATATCGACACAACATGTGGTGATTTAGGTAATGTACCAAATCAAAAGCAAGAGAGGGTGGGGGTGTTGTTATGGATTAGACTGCATTATACTGATTGGTTTTATAACAAGAAGACAAATTTGCATATGAAAACTTGTCCAAATGTTGATCAGTTTGTCAAAAAGTGACAAATAGACAATAGTTGGAGTTGGTAACTTTGAGTTCATACAAGACAAACATATGAAATAATAAGACCCCAAAACAAGAACAAATGACAAAAAGGAAGAACATGTTAGACTTAAACACCTCCCCTTTGAAATTTTAGTTAATTGTGGATTTGGATCAACTGTCATTCACAATCTAGCTAGCCAACCCCATATTCTATCAATCTTTAATTTAAATAATTATTTTTAGGTAAAAGTTTATATATTTTTATGAGAAAGACCAAGTCAATCAGTTTCTATAGTACATTAGGTCAATTATATTGATTAATAAATTCTCTAAGTATATATCTATAAATATATAAAAAGAGGATAGTCTGGGTAAAAACTGTTCCCGCCCATTTTTTGACTCTCTCTCCTCTTTACAGTAACCGCCCGTCTCTCCTAATATAACTTTCTCAATTTTCTTTCTCCCATTATTTATCAAGCTCATGTATTTTCATTGGGTTTAGTCCTCCATTTTCATTTCTTCCCACCTTCTTCAACCTCTGAGTTGAAGAGAAAACTCATATATTTTCACGGCTCTTCTCAAACAAACTCAGCATTATAATATTTTGTTTGTTCTGGAAGGATTTTTTTTTATTTTTTGGAAGCATCGATCTAATTTTTTGAAGCATTGATGTATTTTTTTTGTTTGAAGCATCAATCTGTTTTTTTTTTCTTTTTTCTTTTAGCATCGATCAGATTTCTTTTTTTTTTTGAAGCATGTATCTTTTAAGATATAATACAATAAATTATTAGATGATTGTGTATGGAAAAGGGTGTTTAATTCTACTTGTGTTTTGTGCAGATTTTTGTTTTGAAGCATTTGATATTTCTATAAAGATTACTCAGTCATTGAAAAGGAAACTTAGATGGAGTTGAGAGGATGCTGTTTTTTTGTTTGTTTTTTTTTTAAGTAGAAGGTAGATTTGACTCATTTTACTCAATTGATTATAATTAGATTAGGTCTCTTGTGCACTCAAATGTACCATGCACTCATGCAATTAAATGATCCATTTAAAAAATACTTAACCCATTAAATATAATAGACATATTCTATGGATACATAGATCCGTGCACCAGTTGCACATGAGATTTTATCTTATAATTAGTAGTTCAAATGTGCTTAAATTGAGAAAATTATAACAAGAGAAGATTCAATTGACATGCCTCATTTCTCTAGCACTCTCTTCATCCTCTCTGTCCACATTCTCTAATTAATTAATTAATTAAATCACTATTTAATTTAAATTAATTATTTTAGTGGTCTTATTTAATTATTTTATATAAAATTAAATAATTACATTCTAATTTTATGACACTCATTAATTAAAAAAAAGTTCAATATAAAATTTTCTAATCAATTTAATAACTTTAAAATAATACATCTTTTTGTAATTTCATTAATTTTATAATTGTTTTTCCACAATATTATTTGACTAATGTTATGAGTGTTTTGCTATCTATTTCATTAAATAATTGATTTTTAAATGAATTTTGTTTAAGACCATTGATTTTGGAAATCCATGGATTTCACACACAAATCATACTCTCCAATGAATTTACAACAACTTAAATTTGAGAGTTTAGGGAAGAGGGTGAAGGAGGAGAGGGGGAAGGGTAGAGATGATGTGATTTCACAAATGACTAGGTTTTGATAAGAATTTGAAATCCCTCAATTTTAAACTAGACTCTCAAATCTAAGTATTTGTAAATTCATTGGAGAGTGATGATTTGTGTGTGAAATCCATGAATTTCAAATTCATCCATCCATATGGAGCCTAAGTAGATTTAAGACAAATATTTTTTTTAATTAAACTTCACTTTTCTACAAGCTAACAGCGTTGACAAACATTACATATAATTTTTTTAGAGCTCTACAAATTCATGATTTATTACATAATATAATAAATAAGATCTGTCGAGCATCGCTCGGGTGAAATACTAGTTATATTAAAGTTATTAACTATTAGCACTATACCTATTTTTAAAACCATCAACAAAAAATCTATAATGAGATCTATCAAAAAAAATTATAATAAAATCAAATTTCTATGTTAATTTTATTTCTATCCAAAAGAGAGGTCAAAATCAAAAGCTTAAATATTAATTTTATTTATCATTTTCTCGATTCCGCCACGAATGAATGACTAATATGGTATACTTTTGTATTTCAACTAAATTGATTAGCATAAAATGAAATGAGGTGAAAATCTTGAAAATATGTTCTTGAAATTTTATTAATTTCTTTCTATCCACAACCACTAATCTTGAGACACTTTATTTGTGGAGAGGGTGCCCTCTTTTTGTTCTCATCTTTAAGCTTTTCTTATGGTGCATCCCCATACTTTTTAGTTCTTATATTTTTTATTCCTTATTTTATTGTTCAAATTGTAGCACTCCGAAGGGTCGAAACAATATGATCGGCTCGAACTATGCTCCATGTTGAAGGAAATTGACGATAGGGTCTATATATATGCTGTCATATTGACACTTGCCCTACTTCTAGATATTAGTAGAGATCCTTGACAAAAAACTGCATTCGAAAAAAAGGTGAGATGTCTGTTCATCCTTTCCCCTATATAAATTACAAAGAAGGTCTCCATTAGTTAATATGATGACTTTTTCGGTTAGGTTGTTCTTTGTCGGTAGTTGGTCTTTTCACATCTTTCACACGATAGCTTGAATGCGTATAGGAACAAGGCTGCCTCATAACGATTTGAAAGCCGATCATACAAATAAATATATGTTACAAAAGGATTATGCTATCCCTATTTAATTTTCATTAATTGGAAAAGTGAGTGTTGAGAGGAAATTTTATCTCAATTAACATTAATATTTTTATTTTATCTTTTCATATAATTTAAATTTGAATTTCTTAATATTAATATGAAGTTTTATGAATTTTTTTTCTCTATTAATATTAATATGACTGCTCGAGTCATATCCCTCAATTTAGTTTGGGCCCTATTACTATCCGGCCTGCTAAAATAATCTCGTCCTCCGGAAGGCCCATGATGCAAGTTAAAATTGTGAGATCAAATTACACATAAGTGAGGCCCATAACGCCATATTGTTATTATTGTTATTAATACACAACTCTCGAGAAATGTTTTTAAATTTTCAACTGCCTAAGTAAAAAATAAACCATTTATTTTACCCCCAGACAGAAAAGGCATATGAGAAACAAATAGATTAGATCATTTTTTATTTTTTATTTTTTGACCGAAATATAGATTAAGTTCATTATCAAGTACAAAAATATAATAATGAGTAAGAAAAAATGATGAGGTAAAGAGAAAAGTTGTTAAATTACACAAGATTTATAATATATATTGACAACACAATGAATAGGCTAGGTCTTATACTCGTTTGCATCGTGCATTTTAGAAGCATACAACTTGTTATGTTAAAAAATACGGCTTATTTACACAGAAAAGTGCAATTGTTAATATGGGAACATAGTTGCATGCTTCTATTTAGAATAGTTGCACGTTTCTATTTTATATAGTTACACACTTCTAAAATACACTATGAATGTACGGTGCACCAAAGTGTACATGAGACATATATATTACAAGCGTTCTTAAAATTAAGACAATGGTTATTTGAAATTGCTAAGTTAAGATGCATTTTCCTATTTTCAGGAAGATACTCGTGTTATTTACGAACTAAAATTTAGTATTTTTTTTCTTAGGCTCCATTTGGATGGATGAATTTGAGAATTCATAGATTTTACACATAAATCATACTTTCCATTGTATTTACAAATATTTAGATATGAGAGTTTAAGGAAGAGGGTGAAGGGGGAGATGGGGAAAGGGTGGAGATGAGGAGATTTCACAAATGACTAGGTTTTGATGAGGATTTTAAATCCTTCCATTTTGAACTAGCTTCTTACGTCTAAGTATTTATAAATTCATGGGAGAGTAATAATTTGTGTGTGAAATCCATGGATTTCAATTCCCATCCATCCAAATAGAGCCTTAAGGTATGTTTGTTTCGCGATTTAGGTGTGCGGGGGAATGACTTCGAAATCCTATGGATTTGAAAGTCTTGGTGAATAGTAAAATATATGTGTTTGTTTTGAGATTTTGATAGGGTTGGATTTTACTTTATGTCAAATTAATATTTAATAATGATTGATATAATATTATTATATTGTGTTGAAAGTGAAAAAAATAGTGATGTGATTGTATTGAATTTTGTGAAAAATAGAGGTGTAGGTGTATTTTATAGGAGAGAATTTTGAAGTCTAATTTTAAATCTCAAACTATAATAGAACGTGATTTTCAAAATTCTATGTTCATCCGGGAGAGTCTTGAAACAAACATACCCTTAGTTTTTTTTCCCACATTATAATAAAGAATTGTACTAGTAATTACTAATGTCTTGTCCTTATTTATATGGTACTCTATTTCTTCTGTCCTCAGTACCTTTTCCTTTTTTTGTATTTACGAATTGATAATTCAATTTAATTTAAAGTCATACTGAAATAATTCACTTTTGTTTCCTTAAGTTGTCTTCTACTTATTTTATGAGTCATTAAAAGTTCAAAACATAAATCATGTATATTAAAAAAGTTAGAAAATTTTAGTAAAAGAAAAGGTTAGAAAAAGGAACATCTGATCAAATTGAAAAGGTCCAGTTGATTAATAAATGCACATGGCTAGTTTTTCCTTTTTTTTTCCCCATAAATTAATACTATTATATTACCTATTTAATTCCTGTCAAAAAAAAAATACCTATTTAATTGGACTGCAATTTAGCACCGCGTAAAATACCAATTAAATTAAATAAATATGTCGGAACTGTAGTTTATATTAATTCGCTCAAACAAGTTTTTTTTTTATGTTTTTTTTAATTAATATTGAATTTTTTGTATTGATTTTAAGCCTAAATGATGGAGCAAATCAGTTGAAACTTTAAATATAGAAAGATCAAATATTGCTTAGTTATCTATATATATACAAAATCATACTCCCAAAAATACAAAATTCGTTATGAATTATTCGTGTACAAAAATTCATTATGAATTCATAAAATCACTTTGATCTTAATTTGATTCCGATTATTAGAACCTAAATCATTAATCAAAAAGTATAGAAACCAGAAAATTATTCCGCATACCACTGTAATCAAAATATCAGATTTGTACATTTAACAAAAATCTCCGCCAAAAAAAATACGAGGAAGAAGAAAAAAAAAGAGAGAAAATCATCTCTCTAAGATTCAGTACATACAAAAGGCAAAAACGGTGTCGTTCCGTAACAAAACGGCGCGGCAGGGTGCTGCCATTTCTTCATAACCACAACCGCCTTCTCAGGGGCGGCCGCCGATCCGTTATCAATACTCGAACAGTCCTTGATCTCAGCCGTTAGATTGTTCGGAGACTGAACTAACGGCGTTAAAAGCGGTATCGCCACGTTCCAGTCCGTCACTTGGTTGATCTCAATGGACGCCGGCGCCCGCCTTTGCAGCCGGCTGGGCTGCCGTCGGCCGGAAAAGCTTCCGCTATCCATATCGGCGTCGTGAATTGGATAAGAAATTCAAGCGAATTGGAAAATTATGGAGGAAAATGATGAGAACTGTGAACAAAGTGAGGGGTTAGTGGGGGTTATAAATAAGGGGCGCGTGGATCGCACGCTTCGGTGGAAACAGAAAAAAATGAGTGGTCAAAGGTTGTTATTTGTTAATACAATAATACCTATAGGGCTTGTTTGGCTTCTGTTTCTTTTGGCTCGGCCTGGCTAGGATAGTCGGCTTTTGCAATACAGGTAAAAGTTTAAGGCTGAAAATAGGGAGGGGATTATCCAGTCCTTTCTACCATAAATTTTGACAACGGAGTATAAATTAAAAATTAAAATTTATGTTGAGATGCATGAAATTGATTTAATATAACCTTACGACTTATCTTAACGAGATTAGATACATTTAATACTCCCTCAATTCCAAATCAGTTTTCACAGTTGACTTACATGTATTTTTGCAAGCGAATTTTGTATTAATGATTGAAATGATAAAGTGACTTTTAAGGAGTGTTATGATATATAAGATATTCATCTATCATACTCCCCCTAAAAAATTACTTTATCATTTCAATTATTAATTCAAAACTCGCTTGAACCAATGCGTATAAAAATCAACTCTGAAAACTGATTTAAAACAGAGGTAATATCATAATATGTTTATTGTTTAAGTGATTTAGTGTATGTTTTCAAACTTTACAAAATAAATTTTAGAATCATTTTTTTTCGTAAATTGTGAGACAATTTTATAAAAAAGTAAAAAATTGTTTTTAGAGTTTTAAAATACTTAGTATAAAATTGTAGTTTCTTCATAAAAAATTAAAATTAGCTCAACGGCTTTGGAAGACGGCGTGGATTGAGCCGAGCTAGGAAATGAGGAATCCAGCAATGCAACATTGCAACTAAGCACAGCTATTTTCCAACCGAAAGCAAGGGTGAAATTAGTTTGACCACAATAAATTAAATCTATGATGACGTTATCTTCAAACGGGATATCCGGCACATAGATCACGCCGTTGCTTCATTTTAACGCTTATATCAATATGGGGACCCACTTATTAGGTTTTGCAGTCAACATCCGTTAATGTGATGTGATGTGATCCCAGTACCGTTCAAATATTTTTACGTGGCTATATATTATTCTCTCTCTATTTTTATTTTTTATTTTTTGATTGGATAGATTATGGTACTACCTCCGTTCCGTTCTTTAGGGTTTTTTGACTGTTCATAAGGATTTATGGGAATAGTGATTAGAAAGAGTTGTTTATTAGTATTTTATGTGATAAAGTAATGGGTAGTTGAGGATAGAAAGAGTTGTTTATTAGTATTTTATGTGATAAAGTGTATTTCCATTTTAGGAAAGAAACCTTAAAAATTGAGACAAAAAAAATGGAAAAAAAACCTTAAAGATTGGGACGGAGGGAGTATTGGTTATGAAACGTAAGTTGCGCTTGCTTTACTTTATTTTCTATGAAAGCAAGTTGGGCTTATTATTGAGACTTGAGTATAGAATACCGGGTTTATTAAAATAAAGGGTCCAATTATTTATTTATTTATTCGAAAACCATGGGTCCAATTATATACACTTCCAATATTAATAAATACACTCACTAATTTTTTATTTTATATATGGAAATTCTATACTAAATGATTCGGTTCTAAGTTCCCCTGAATTTAGTTGTACGTATGATTAAATATTATTGATTCATGTAATCTACACAATTATATGAGATTAAAGATTCGATGAAAAGGAGAAGGCACCGACTAATAATATACTAATTAGTATTTATTGTTCTTGAAACTCTAAATTTTGCCTTAAAAAGTTTTATGATAAACCCTCTATTTATATTAAATGTTTCAATTAAAATAGTAATTTAAATAGATATATTTTAAACAAGTTACTCACTTTTAATATGAAAATGAATACTATGCATTCGAAAAAAGAAATCATGACTATCTTGATACGATGAAGAAAATGTTCTTGATCCATATTAATATTTCGGTGTTGACAAAAACTCGTATGAGACGGTGTATAACTTGACGCACAATCAACATCCACCCCTTTCAAAATATTAAAGCGTCAATGTCCAAATTACGTTCCGCCTCACCGTAAAATGGTCTCATGTAAGTGTGTGTCTTCGATGTTTTCCAAAGAAATATATTCCATGAAAAAGCTAGCCTGAGAGCATCGATAATGATTTATCAGCATATTTGAATTGAACAAATCAAACTCACTGCATATAATCCAAAAATATGTTGAATTTATAAATTTGAAAGGAATACAGATACATCAACCAAAGAATATGGTGTTGAAGCTTGAAAAAAACAGTGTGTGAATTTCGGACAAAGAATTGACCACATCAATTTTACAAATGAAACATAGAAGTTGGAAATTAATTAATTAATTAATTATGCCAATAATTGTCCATTGGTACGATAAAATACATAGTCATATATTGATAAAATTGAAACTTCCAAATCAATCTGATGCAAGTTACATAGACCGAGGTTGCACTGAATTTCAAACTCTATTAAAGGACAAATTAAAGGTGCAGAATAGGTCTTTATCTCAGCAAACTATGCTTATGATCATCCATGTGTTAAAAAAAAAGGAGTAATGTATATACGTAAACATTGATTAAATCAATGTTAATTTTAATTATATGGAAGATCTGTCTCTAAGTTTGTAAACTTTGAATTCAAGATATTGAAATTTTCGAGTGTTCTTGTAATTTTATAAAATTCGACTTTTTTAGTCTTATTACTGGCTAGTTACATGTAATAGCAGGTGTCAGGACTAAAAACTCGAATTTTTCTAAGTTACATCAAAATCAGTAAATTATGATATTGATTCTGTAACTTTTTAAAATTCTACTTTTTAATCTTGTCATCTAGATATTGCAGGTAATTAAGCGGTGAAAAAAATATTATAAAATTACAAAAGCAAGATAAAAAATCATAAATTATTAAGATCAAGAATAAAATGGGTCAAAGTCCCCTGACGAAAAGGCACATACTAATTAATATTTATATATATATATATATATATATATATATATATATATATATATATATATATATATATATATTTAATTTGGTAAAACAAGAAGTTAACATGTTAAGCCAGATATTGATTTATCTATTTATTATATTAGCTTATCATTTACAAACTACATTTCATAAAAAAATTCCTATAGTTCAATTTTGAAATTGAATAGTTAGATAATACTCCCTCCGTCCCACAATAACGCACACAATTATTATTTTTTGGTCCGTCCCGCAATAACTTGCATATTTCCTAAAATGACAAAACACTCAAAACTTATCCCCTCACAATATCATTATAATTGATTTAAATAATATCAATAAAATAAGTTTTCTTAGCTTTTGTGCCCTGATAGGGGTGCACGTTATCCCTGAACGGATGGAGTAATATATAAAAATAAAATTTTATATTTTGATGGGTTCAAAGTCCAAACGGAACCGAGCTAGGTTTAAAGCACGGACCAATTTATTTATTGGGAGAAAGCGCAATTACTTTATTTAATTATAGACCCAGGTTATTTGCACCATTTTAAAAAAATCGTGTTTTTTTATTTTTCAATTATAGTTTAGCTAACTAATAAATTTAATTCAGTATTATTATCTAAAAAAATATTTACTATTTGAATCAACAAAAATAAATTTAAATGAATTGATAGCGGAATTCACTAAATATTAGAAATTAATGGATAATTCGTTAGTAAAGAGTGTTTTAAATAATCTTTTAAAAAGTGAAAATGTGGAACTATATACTAGTAATATGAGTGTGCTTAAAAGAAAATGTTTTAAAATGTGAAATTACGTGGAATTGTATAAGAGTGAAATGGATTGGATCGATGATTAGAGGGTGCCTTTACGTGGTCACCTTTGTAAAGATAGTATTTTGTCCGAAAGTAGGTCCAATCTTGGGAATTAGTTTGTCATTTCATGTTTTTAAAGAAAAAAAGAAAATTTGGAAAACAAAGCAATATATAAAAACATTTAACCAGTGAACAAATAATTATCAATTAGACGGTTATATGATTCATTTCCAATATATTTTGCACATGTGTTATATAGTGTTGTATATTTTAACTTTATCAATTTGTGTTCTTCTAGTATTAATAATAGTTATTTTTCTTCGAATTTTGGCCGGAGATATATTATAACATACAAAGTGACAAGAAAAATAATTCAAAATGACGCATTTCATGAGCGGAAGAGAATATTATATGTTGGACCCTCGTCTCAACGTAAATAACTCAAAATTGAACACGTTTATGAATGAAATTCGTGATTTTGAAGTCGCAATTCACAGGAAGATATAATCAAACATGAAATTGGTTGCGGAATTTTCTTCCTCGATGATAGACATCTCAAATGAAAGTAATGACGATTGTCGACGTTGCCAAAATAAAATATTTGGTCAATTTTCCGTCGAAATAGATTAAAATTGACACCAACATAGTCAGAATTGATAAAATAAAATTTACATAAGAATTTTTGTGTTTGCTGATAAAGTTACAAAATCATTTATAATTTTTTTTCTCATGTACGTATATATATATTCTTGATTTAAGACAAAGACTGTGAGAGTTGAGACCAACCGCATATATATAACAAATAAAATCCGTGACATTGAATTGATTTATATCTTGTATATTAAATACTCCATACACTCGTCTGAAGGATAAATCCTCATAAAATATACATATAAAACTATATAAGTACAGCCAGGCCCATACCTGATACCCTACACCCCCATACCCATGGATTGGGGTAATCTAGAAGATAGAGACTCTTACCAATAGATAGAGACATTACTAGCAACTTACACCATTATTTCATCTTCATTTCACCTTAACTAACACTCAACATCCTACTACTATAGTAGTATACAATAACCCCAAAGGATTGGCCCAGTGGTTGTTGACTTGGGACTTATGAGTGTGCTTCTTTCTAGGTCTTAGGTTCGAAACTCTTAAGGTGTGATCAACTCTTGAGATGGGTCAGTCCATACAAAGTTTTGATCTGACTTGAGGTGGAGCCCCCGCTAATGATCGGTGAGTTCTGGTCCCCGGATTAGTCGATATTCGAGCCGGATACCGAGTTATAAAAAAAAACTATAGTAGTATACAATAAATAAATATATGGAGAGATTTTGTACTAATATATTTTTGGTATATGAATTGTCAATGAAAAAAAAATACTCCCTCTGTCCCGGTATATTTGTCCCACTTTTTTTTTGTTGAATTGTCTAAGAAATAATATTAAAATAATAGATAGTGGACTTTTATAGTATTTAATGAATGAAAAGTGAATGTACTTTGGGTAGTTGAAATGAAAAATGGGGGGAATAATATTAAAATAATAGTTAGTGGAGTGTTACTTTTTTTCTTTTATTGATTGAGACAAGTACAGTCGGACGTCCATAAAAAAAATGGAACAAATATAGTAGGACGGAGGATGTATATAAAAGTAAATATTTTTTAAACAATGACGATTTATACATTAACTATTAACATTTGAAATAAATGAATTGACGTGAACTCGAATATACAGAAGACCTCCTCTTCATATAATTTTATTACAGTCATAAAGAAAAAGTTCAACTTTCTACACAAATTGGATTAGTTGCATATCTAACCAAATTACACTTCAAAATTTGATTTACTAAGATGATGCTTGGTATATTAGAAGGAATAGGAATGTGTGTGGGTGTAATAATAAAATAGTACTCCATCCGTCCCGCAAAATTTTGCGACACGGTTACAACGATTTGGAGTAAGGAATATTGTAGTAATAAAGTAACACAATATTCGATGTAGACAAGCTTGTGTCTAAGGGCGTGTTTTGAAACACTTAAAATAGCTTCCAGAAGCACTTATTTTCAAAGCTCCCTCTCACAGCTTTTGAAAATAAGTGCTTTTGAAAGCTGTTTTAAATGTTTTAAAACACACCCTAAGTGATCGGTGTAATCTTCAAAAGCACTTTTTCGTGAATTTTATTTAACTTTTTTTTTTACAGAAGATAATATTCAAGAAGTGAAGCAGTTAGAGGAAATAAATTGTAAATTGTGTACGAGGGTTTTTTTTTTTTTTTAAGAACGTAAGTGGGTTTATGAGTTAGCCTCTCAAGCACCAATTGCACCATGCAATTGAATTTATATAGAGGGTGCAATGTGAAACCAACTTTAATTGAAACAAGATTATTGTAGCACTAATTAATTGTAAACAAATAAATTTAATTACGAATCAAATTGCGACACGTGAAAAATTACATGTTAAAAATTAATCGAGTTATTATTTATTGGGAATATAAAGTTAATTCCTAAAATAATAAAGTGATTTTTAAAGTGTAATATGATAGTCATACCCTTTCTCAATCATATGATTGATTCAAAATTACTTTATTATTTTAAATACTAATAAAAAAATTACTCGCTTAAATACGAACCAAACAATATCTGTATAAAGTCTTCTTTATAGAGGGAGTAATATAAAATCAAAATCATTCCTCACATATATATTTAACAAAATCATTGTATACAACACATTTTTTAAATTTTATTTTTAATTTTTTTTCTTTCAAAAGTCAAATCATCTAATCAAGCATCCTCTACGTCATTATCACTGTTGGAAAGTGTTTTTTTAATTGACACGGGTTTGGATTTGATATTTAAAGCACGGCTAAATATTGTCAAAGAAACACCTAACATAATTAAGAGTTTATTTTTAAAAAATGTAGGCTAAACCTGCTTTCAAAAAAATAGATAAAAAAATGCAGGACCTATGTTAAGAATTTAATTATAAAGTTCAGAGAATCTAATTATAAACTTTAGGCAAAATCTTAAAATTCATTGTACCATCTGACTAGTGCAAAGTTTCAGAAAATAATATTTTATTTTGATCAATTTATATTTTCAAGAAATGAGATTTGTAGGATGATATCACACAAATTCTAATAATAATTAATATGATTAATTCTAAAATATTTACCCCTTGTAAATTTTAGATAATTTAAGTCCACGATGTAATTTGTTTATAGTATAAAATTTATACCATTATTTTTACAAATTAATATCATTGTATTTATCAACGGATATCATTACACTTGTAATGTAAATTCATATTATAATATTAAATAATATTAATGTTAATTTATTAAAATAGTGGTATTAGTTTATAAATATAATATTAGACAAAAACTTGTATAGACCTGGTTCATGCTATGAACTCGGTTATTTAAGTATCACTGTTACATACAAAAACTCTCACTGTTATGTATAAAAATTATCACTGTTATGAACAAAAACAATCACTGTTTAGAAAATGTTTTATATTTTTAAACAGTGAAAGTTTTTTTGCATAACAGTGATAGTTTTTACACATAACAGTGATAGAGTTCATGTGTGAACCTGATTCACATGAGTGTTACTCATAATATTATCAATTTCATACTATAAATAAAATTTAATAGAAATTTTGTAATTTTTTATTTCTAAATAGGGTTAATTCTAAATAAATACACGACCTTTTGGTCAAATATCAATTTAATCACGATCTTCAAGATTTTTGTATTAAAGTCCAACCTTTGATATTATTGCAAATCGATACACGTTTTTTTTTCTCCTGCCTTGAAGAGCTGATGTGACTCACCGAAGCATGTGTATACTTGTTAGTTAGGATGATGCATATTAGATAATATTTTTAAAATTATTCCACATAACGTTACACATTTTTTAAATAAATTAAAAAAAAAATTAACAGAAGTTAAAATCTAAAAAAAAAACAATTAAAATATAAATAAAAAATAAAATTATATTCATTTCATAAAATTGATCGAATCTCAATAAATAATTCACAAATTTAGTTTAAGGAGATCGACTGCAATAAGAACAACAAATGAGGGGTTGATGGAGTGACAATAGCCAATGAATGGATTGAATGAGGGGAGAGAAACTAAGGGTTTACATTTAATTTTGTTTAATTTTGAAACATGGAAATATATTTAATTTTGAAACATTGATGACGAGAATTAGTTTTTAAGTTTGAAATTTAGATTTAAATAATTTTTATTTTTTTTCGATTTTATTTTTTATTTTGTTTTTAATTCACTTTTTAAATATTTTTTATATTTATGATTTAGACATTTCATTCTACGTGTAGTCTGACATAACAAAAGCAATTGTTTCGGCGAGTCACATCGTCTCTTCACGGTAGGTGCAAAAAAACATGTATTAATTTGATACAACATCAAATGTTGGATTTTTATACAATAATTTTGAAGGTCGTCATTAAATTGATATTTGGTTTAAGGGTCGTGTATTTATTTAGAATTAACCCTTCTAATAAATACCGTGAGATATATTTGATTTTTTTTTTTAATCCACAGATAAATCAACAATAAGTTGCAATTGCTGTGTCATACTTAGAAAAAATTAGAAAAATCATTTATCCGATTTCCACCGTGTCCAATTAAAAAGCTGAAGAAATTATAATTTTTTTTTTACTGGTAAGAAATTATAATTTATTACAAGATAGGAAAAGAAATAATCAAATCATTCACCATTAATATTTAATATTATTCAGAACATCTTTTATGAATCGGGTGCACGCTACATGTTAAATGTATTTTAAAACACTATAAATTATTTTATTAAAATATATAATATTATCTATATTAAAATATTAATTTATTTAAATAAAAATAATTTGTATATTTAATGTAAATATATATTTCTTTGATCCCATAAAAATAGACTAAAATTTTATTTTATAAAGATAGATCAAATACTATATTTAATATTTTATTAACATTTTTTTTCTTTTCAAGTATTTAATTTCTTTATTTTTTTAAAATTAATATTTTGGTATTATAATAAAATAAAATGTAAAAATAAAGAAAAAATTAATTTGACCTAAATAATAAAAATAATTTGTATATTTAGTGTAAATATATATTTCTTTGATACCATAAAAATAGACTAAATTTTTATTTTATAAAGATAGATCAAATACTATATTTAATATATTATTAACATTTTTTTTTCTTTTCATCTATTTAATTTCTTTAATTTTTTTAAAATTAATATTTAGGTATTATAATAAAATAAAATGGAAAAATAAAGAAAATTTTAATTTGACCTAAATATTTTTATTTTATTATTATAATTTAAGACGGGAAAAGTATTTTTTAATAAAATTAGATCTATCTTTATCGAGTAACACTCATGTGAATCAGGTTCATATATGAACTCTATCACTGTTATGTACTATCTCCGTCCCATTCTTTAAGTCCTTTTGACTGTTCATAAGGATTTATGGGGATAGTGATAAAATGATAAAGTGATAAAGTGTTGGGGGTAGAAAGAATTGTTTATTAGTATTTTATGTGATAAAATGATAAAGTGAAGGGTAGTTGGGGGTAAAAAAAATTATTTATTAGTATTTTATGTGATAAAGTGATGTAATAAAGTGTATTTCCATTTTAAGAAATAGTGCTTAAAGATTGAGACAAAAAAATGGCAAAAAGGGGTTAAAGAATGAGACGGATGGAGTATAAAAATTATCACGGTTATGCATAAAAAAATTTACTGTTTAAAAATATAAAATATTTTTTACACAGTGATTATTTTTATATATAACAGTGATAGTTTTTATACACAACAGTGAAAGTTTTTATATATAACAATGATACTTAAATAATTGAGTTCATATCATGAATCAGGTCTATACAAGTTTTTGTCAACTTTATCGACGGAAAGGGTAGTATGGTTCGATTATTGGCAGCGTCACAGAAGAGTCCAGTCTATCCGTTTTTAATGAATGCGACACGTGTCACTGAATCACCAAAATTGGTTTCCATAGAGAGTCCATCCCCTTTTTTTGAAACTACCTCTGTATATATATACAAGCACGCATTTGACTTCAATTGCTCAAGCATATCCCATTCGTATCATCTTTTCTTCGCTGCTTATCCTGCACCCACTGCGCACCATGTGTACCGTAGAAAAGCGCGGCAGTTTCTTCATACTCACGCTGAAAGGCGACACCAAAAAGGACCAGGAGCACCGCTTCAGCCCCACCGTCATCGCCTCCCTCCGCGCCGCCCTAGCCGAGGTCAAATCGCAAGCCGTCGACGGATCGGCTCTCATAACCGTCTCCGAAGGCCGATTCTTCTCCAACGGCTTCGATCTGCGCCACGCGCAAGCCGTCGGCGTGAAAGCCGGCTCGGCTGAAGCCGCGCTGCGCGAGCTCGGCCGGATGGTGGATCTGTTCAAAGGCGTCGTCGCGGATCTGATTTCGCTTCCGATGCCGGCCACGCCGCCGCCGGGGGCTGATGTTCGCGATGAGCCACGACTACGTCTTTATGACGAAATCGAGGGGAGTGCTGTACATGAGTGAATTGGATATAGGTATGACTCTGCCTGATTACTTTATCCCTTTAATTAGGGAGAAGATTGGATCTAGCGGCGCGAGGAGGGAGCTGGTGCTGAAGGCGGCGAAGATTGGGGCGGAGGCGGCGGTGGGGATGACGATAGTTGATTCGGCGTACGGATCGCCGGAGGAGGTGGTGGCGGCGGCGGAGAAGATGGGGGAGGAGCTGGTGCAGAGGGGGTGGAGCGGCGACGCGTACGCGGGGCTCCGGAAGTCTTTGTACCCGGAGGTTTGCGAGCTGGTAGGGCTCAAAATTGGAGTTGTGTATCCTTCTAGGCTTTGAGAAATTACATTTGAGTGTGAAAAATAAATGCAAAAATAATATGTGTAATTTGATGAAGCAAATCAGCAATGTGATCTTTTTTTCAATATTAAGTTGCATTATGGTTTAATAAAATTGTTACCATGGGGACTTACTTGGACTAGTTTTTTGTTTTTTGGTTTCCATGTAGTATCATTTTGCTATAGTTAATTAAGTTACATAAATTTGACATAAGATATAGATTAAAATATTCATAACAAAACATCTATATATAACATCGTCTATTGTATTTAGAATTTTAAATTTTATCTATATATTTTTTAATATACCACTGTTTATTTTATAAAAAATGATGGAGTAATATTTCATCTCAACATGTCAATTTTTAAGAGAAACATTCTTGGAACGATTCATTTTGTTTGTCCCTGTATATTCAATTCTTTTTATTCCATTTTTATCCTTCTAATTCCCTTTTTATACTAATCAACCACTCCATCGTGCTCAAGTTTATCTCATTCTTATCGTCTTTAAATTCGTCTTCTTCTCTGCTTATCCTCCACCCACTGCGCACCATGTGCACGTTAGAGAAGCGCGGCAGTTTCTTCATCCTCACACTGAAAGGCAACACCAAAAAAGACCAGGAGCACCGGCTAAGCCCGCCTGTCATCGCATCCATCCGCGCCGCTCTAGCCGAAGTCAAATCGCAAGCCGTCGCCGGATCGGTGCTAATCACTGTATCAGAAGGCCGATTCTTCTCCAACGGCTTCGATCTGCGCCACGCGCAGGCCGTCGGCGTGAAAGCCGGCTAGGCGGAAGCCGCGCTGCGGGAGCTCAGCCGGATGGTGGATCTATTCAGGGGAGTCGTCGCGGATCTGCTCTCCCTGCCTATGCCGACGATCGCCGCCGTCACCGGCCACGCTGCCGCCGAGGGGCTGTTTTTGGCGATGAGCCACGATTACGTCGTGATGACGAAATCGAGAGCGGTGATGTACATGAGTGAGCTCGATTTGGGTGCGACTTTGCCGGATTACTTCACGGCTTTAATTAGGGAGAAAATTGGATCTAGCGGCGCGAGGAGGGAGCTGGTTTTGAAGGCGGCGAAGATTGGGGCGGAGAAAGCGGTGGGGATGGGGATCGTTGATTCGGCGTACGGGACGGCGGAGGAGGTGGTGGCCGCGGCGGAGAAGACGGCAGCGGAGCTGTCGAAGCGGGGGTGGAACGCCGGCGCGTATGCGGGGCTTAGGAAGTCGTTGTACCCGAAGGTTTGCGGATTGCTAGGGTTGAAAATTGAAGCTGTGTTGCCTTATAAGCTCTGAGAATTTACATTTTATATTTTTAATTGAGATTGAAAATAATTATGTGTATTTTCATCATGACAAGCTCGGACAGAATTTAGAAATTGTAATCTCAAATTCTAGTTAATCTATTCAATTCTATTTTGCTAAACACAACAGAAAACCGTAAGACATGTTTTTTATTCCGTATTTTCTAATTTTGATTGTTCACTTTTCGTAAATAGCCGTCTTAATTTTGTTTGATAATTTTCTGCAAAGGTAATAAAGCAACTTTTAATACTATTTAATACTATTATTTTTTTCCATCAAACTCACTTTACACTATTTAATATTATTATTTATTTCAATTAAATTTATTTTATTCATTTTATATTATTTAATATTATTATTTTTTATTTTTTTTTAATTTCCATGTCTACAATAATCGAATAAACAATAATACGGTAGAGGGAGTAATACACTTTTCCTTATCATTTTTAGTAGATTTCTAAGAGGAAAGGATGGCAAGACGTTAATGGTTTGTGTTTGGGAATGTGCGGTTTGACTCATACGAAAGACTAGAAATTCTCTCATTTTTGGGAGCGAGAGTGCTCAAATTAAAGATCTTTTACAAGAGTTGAAATCTTGAGTCTAGAGTTGGTACACCGTTTAGGCTGTTAGGAATCCAAATGTTGCATACGAAGCCTGGGAGCTAAATCCGAGAAGTTTGATTAGTCAGGAATAAGTTTCGATTTGTATTGTTTTATCCTTGGTGTTATTCTGATTTACATAAATAATCTATAAAACTGATTAAGGACGTGAATATTACGAGTAATAAGTGATAGTATGACATACATTTTTTTTTAAAAAAATTACATTAAAAAAGAGTATTATTAGTACTAATTGAAGGCATGACTTACATCACAAAATGATATTCATTACGGTAATTGAAGGATCAAGTTGTAAATAAGAAACAAATTTTACAATGAATAAACTTTACATAAGAACTACTCAACTTTAATTGGATTCCTGTTAGTTAATACTCCCTCCGTCCCAAACTTGATTTCCTGTTTATTGTGTGTTCAGGTTTTAAAAAAAAATAATAAAGAGATAAAGTATTAGGAGTAGAAAGAGTTATTTATTAGTATTTTATGTGATAAAATTATAGGTAATCTATCAAAAAATGATAGTCCATCAACAAGTGTTCCCGCTCATTTTTTCCACTCTTTCTCTCTCCTCTTTATCCCCAATTTCCTTCATTTCATAATATCTCCACCATCCATTATAATCAAGGGAAGAAAATGGGCCAAGTCTCCCATATTACTAATTAAGTCATTTGTAATCAATTTCCCCTCTCTCTCCCTGAAATTTCTCCAGAACCCACGTCCCCAGAGAACATCTCCATTCCAGTGATTCCACCATCCATATGAACTGTTAATTCCTTCGATTATTTGTTCACTATTTTGATGGCTTACTACAGGAATCAGTATTGTAAAAATTGAATAAATTCTAGTGAGAGAAGGAAATTGATTACAAATTATTTAATTAGTAAAATGAGAGAAATGCATAAATTAGTAAATTGAATATTTGAAGAAGAAAAGAAAAATAAAATTTAATTAAAAAACGTATTTGTTATATAAATTTATTTTACTACGGGCTAAGGACACTATTGATATTGATAAATATTATATATAATTTTTTTTAAAATGTAATATATAATTAAAATTTAAAAGTACTAAATCTTATTTTATATATAATGAATTGACAATCTAATATTAATATACATAAATAAGAAAAATAAATTATCTATAGGATTGTTATATTAAAGGATATTTTTTTGTGATACTATCGCATACGTGAGATAAATATACACTTGATATTTGGATCATACTTCTCATATTATATTGGAGCTCTACAAATTCATAATTTATTAATCACTCCGTCTCAAAGTTAATTGTAAAGTACCCATTATTTTTGTTCAAAAGTTAATGATATACTTTATCACTTTAACACATATAATACTAATAAACATCTCTTTCTACCCCTATTTACCCATCACTTTATCATATAAAATACTAATAAACAATTCTTCCTACCCCACCACTTTATCACGATTCCACTAAATCCTTATGAACAGTCAAAATTTCATTAACTTTGGGACGGAGGGAGTACAAAATATACTAAATTGAGATCTCTCGAGCATCGCTCGAGTGAAATATTAGTTGGGGTTTAAAAAGAATTATTTAATAGTATTTTATGTGATAAAGTGATAAAGTATTTATTTCTATTTAAGGAAAATGAAAATTAAGTATGGGACGCCCGAAACGGAAATGTGAAAAACCAAGTTTGGGACGAAGGGAGTACTTAATAGTCAAATTGATGCTCGATAAATTGTTTTTTTTTTTGGAAACCTACTCGATAATGAACCAAATATCGAATAAAAAAAATATATAATAATGCAATATCAATTAAAATTTCACAATTTCAAAATACTTTCATAAGAATTTTCAAATATTAAAATTTCAAAAGTCACATTTTTCGAACCAACTATGATCCGTGAACAAACATCATTAACTCCCGAGGATGTGTAGGGGGTTAGCAATAAAGAAAAAGGTGCTGAAATTAGTAGGGAGCGAGGCGAACGTCCTTTAAATTTTTTAATTTATAAGTACAAAATTATTTTTAGATTTTTAATTCATAAAAATATATCCTTCTTTAGTTTGTAATTTATAGGATATCATTAGAAGATAAAAATTTGTCCTCACATCCCATAAAATATAGAAGTTTTTAAGATTTGTGCAACAATTTGACCAATCTAATTATAGACATGAATAAGTGACCAATCTAATTATAGACATGAGTAAGTTTCTTGTATAAAATTACATTGTCTACATCACATTGAAACATAAATTTGAAAAAAATTCGTATAAAACAGTATCACATATGAGACGACATTATAAGAAAATAGAGTATTACTTATAAAATGTGTTAATATGCCTACGAAGTTTTCAACGAAAATAATTTCATCTTTAAATCAGTAAGATTATCTACGATTTCCCTGCAAATTTTTTAAATCATATAGACATTTTCATTCATAGGTAAATAAGCACAATAATGTAATTTATAGGTTAATTTTTTTGTACGTCATTTATAAATTACAAATGTAATTGTCTACAGAAATGTACGTTGTTTAGAGAATTATTTGTGTAGCTAATTTGTTTGCCTACAGAAAATATAAATGTACAGACAATTTGTCCATATGTAATTTGTATGTCTACTAAAATTTCTAAAAAATCGTAGACAAGTCGTAGACAATCTTCACTATCTAATAAACCATATTATTTTTCTTTGAAAAAATCTGCTGTTGGAAATTTTAGTAGGTAATTTTTTATATTTTTTTTAGTTCGGATTACAAGCAAAGTAGAAATTAATATCTTCCCCATCGAAGTGTTAGAGAGAACATATTTAAATTATGTTTCGACTTTTCATGAGATCGTCTAACACAAATATGTCTCATAAATTAATTTAAAATTCGGTTGATAACCCAATTCTAATAGGATACATATAATAATTATCTCACGAAAAAAATCATGAAAAGTGAAAACACTTATATTATTTTTGTAATATAATTTTGTTTTCTATCCATTTTGACTCACACAAATATGCCTTAAAAAAGTTGTTATAATATAAGTTGAAGTTTCATACAAATATACCTTAAGAATTTAATATTATTTTATAAACAATTTTATTTTTAATCCATAATTCGTGGGATTAAATATCTATTTGACTTAATATTAATTTTTAAGGAAAGAGTAGAACTAAAATATGGAGGGTCGGCCAACGGGCCAACCCTATTTGTTTCCACAAATAATGTGGGCCATATGTCTTGATAGCCATACAGAACTAACCCCATTAATGGGCTAACGTGGCATATTTAGCCAGCCCACCCTTTTAAGTCTTACCAATTTCCTTCAGCCCATATTTAAGCAGTCTTTCCAACTTATGTTTTTTACCTCAACCAATGTGGGATAATAATCCACAAAAATGTAGCGCACCATGTGCACGTTAAAGAAGCGCGGCAGTTTCTTCATCCTCACACTGAAAGGCGACACCAAAAAAGACCAGGAGCACCGGCTAAGCCCGCCGGTCATCGCATCCATCCGCGCCGCTCTAGCCGAAGTCAAATCGCAAGCCGTCGCCGGATCGGTGCTAATCACTGTATCAGAAGGACGATTCTTTTCCAACGGCTTCGATCTGCGCCACGCGCAGGCCGTCGGCGTGAAAGCCGGCTCTCTCTGCCGATGCCGACGATCGCCGCCGTCACCGGCCACGCCGCTGCCGCGGGGCTGTTGTTGGCGATGAGACACGATTACGTGGTGATGACGAAATCGAGGGCGGTTATGTACATGAGCGAGCTCGATTTGGGTATGACTTTGCCGGATTACTTCACGGCTTTAATTAGGGAGAAAATTGGATCTAGCGGCGCGAGGAGGGAGCTGGTTTTGAAGGCTGCGAAGATTGGGGCGGAGAAAGCGGTGGGGATGGGGATCGTTGATTCGGCGTACGGGACGGCGGAGGAGGTGGTGGCCGAGGCGGAGAAGACGGCTGCGGAGCTGTCGAAGCGGAGGTGGAACGGCGGCGCGTATGCGGGGCTTAGGAAGTCGTTGTACCCGGAGGTTTGCGGATTGCTAGGGTTGAAAATTGAAGCTGCGTTGCCTTCTAAGCTCTGAGAATTTACATTTTATCTTTTGAATTGAGATTGAAAATAATTATGTGTATTTTAATCATGACAAGCTCGGACAGAATTTAGAAATTGCAATCTCAAATTCTAGTTAATCTATTCAATTCTATTTTGCCAAACACAACCGGAAACCGTAAGATATGTTGTTTCTTAATGCTATTTTCTTTATCAATTTTAGATGGAATGTGCCCAGTGGTCTGGGATTCAATCGGCTCTCCCATTTCTATGCAACGAGAGTCTACTCCTTTTTAGCATATACATCTAAGGCCTAGTTTGTTTACAGTTTTGAAAATGGCTTTCAGAATTTCAAATTTCAAATTCCCGTATGTTTATCTGGATTTCGGTACAGAATTTTAAATTATCCAAAATTCTACTCTATAATACCTATAATACATTCACTTTACCTTTTTCAAACACAATTTTCAATACATTATTAATCATCTATCACACATTTTCCAATTATTATTATATATCCAACTCAATACTCTCTCTCCTACTTTTTTTTTTTATTATCATTATATAATATAATATACAAACACATTAATCATTAAACAATCATCAAATCATTTCTACATTATTTTTTACAATATAATATTCTTTCTATCATCTACTTTTTCAAAATTCTACTTTATCAAATCCTATAAAATCCACACTCCCAAACATATACAAAATACAAATACATTTTTTACTTTATACAACCCTAAAAGTAAAGGATGACAAGACGTTAAGGGTATGTTTGTATATTGATTTAAGTGTGAGGGAAAGTCATGACTTCGAAATCCTATGGATTTGAAAGTCTTGGTGAATAGTAAAAAATATGTGTTTATATTAAAATTTTGATAGGGTGGAATTTTACTTTATATTAAATCAATGTTTAATAAGGATTAATATGTTATTATTATATTGTGTTGAGAGTGGAAAAAATAGTGATGTGGTTGTATTAAATTTTGTGAAAAATAGGGGTGTAGGTATACTTTATAATTTTGATATTTTGAAGTTTAATTTTTAAATTTAAATCTTAAATTTATCCTTTTTGGCTCTTATGGAAGATTATAAATTTTATAATTTTTCGAAACTCAAGTCTAGAACTGGTACACCGTTAAGACTGCTAGGAATCCAAATGTTGCATACGAAGCCTGGGAGCTAAATCCGAGAAGTTTGATTAGTCAGGGATAAGTTTCGTTTTGTATTGTTTTGTCCTTGGTGTTATTGTTTCTTTGGAATGAAAATTCTCCTTTTATCTGATAAAAAAATAAAATAAAAAAGCCACCACTATTAGTAAAGTCTATACAAATACAAAACATTGTTTTATAAGGAATATGTTTTACTTAAATAATCTATAAAACTGATTAAGGGATGTGAATATTACTAGTAATAATTGATAGCATGACTTACATTTAAAAAAAAAATACATTACAAAAGAATATTATTAGTACTAATTGAGGCATAATTTACATTACAAAATAATATTCATTCATTTTTTTATTTACATATCGTTTTAGTTTTTTAAATTATTTGTGAAATAGATGTCGTTCTGGTATTTTATCCTTTTTTATTTCATATTTACCCTTAATATTGTAATTTCAAGTTTTAAATTTTCTACAAATGTGTTGTGTGTTTAATTTTTCAAATTAATAACAATTATTCTTAAGAATATTTAAATAATATTAGCTAAGTTAGTTTTTGGCAAAAAAATATATCCTTAATTTGTCATAAAAAATCCTAATGAAAGTATTCATTGCGGTAATTGAAGGATCAAGTTTATAAACTCAATGTATTATAAGACCAGAACTCATAAACTTTGTTATACTTGTAAAAGTTTTTATTTACACTAAAAAGTGCAACTGTTAATATGGGAACATAGTTGCATTCTTCTACTTGAAATAGTTGCATTGCAGACTCTTCTAAAATGACTATGAAATTGCATACGAAGGAACAAATTTTACTATCAATAAATTTTACAGAAGATGAAGACCTAGGGACGTCCTAGTATTTAAGTTAAAAAATGAACGGAAAACATGAAGGGGAAGAGGTGGAAAAGATGAAGACCTTTTCTTTTGAAAGTTGAACCTGGATTTGTAATTCAGAAGTATTTTCCTTCATTACTATTTCATTTTCTGCTTCAGTTGTAAAGTTTGCAATTCCTTCTATCCCACTTTCTCTACATTATGCATCTTTTATACATTATGGTCAATCAATATTATCATTTCATGGCAGATTTCTTAGCTTTTCTTGTTTTGTACACACTATTTTTTTTTTAATTAAAGATAGTATTGCATCTTCACATTAAATTAGCAGCTACCTTTCTTCCCAGTCAATGAAGAAAAAATATATTTGTCATATTTGAATTTGTAATGTTGAAATTAGTAAACTCTGAGATGCTTAAATTTTCAGCATATGCAAAAAAAGATGGAAATGTTGTTCCTATTTTTCGGCGGAATTTTAAAAATTTTAAATAAAAAAGACTAAAATTGGTACATTTGGAATTAAAATTGAAAATATATATAAAGAGCTACAGGACTAAAAATAAAATCGTTTGAAATTATAAAAATGATACTTAGTCCTCTTTTACGTGATAGGGTGATACTGTGATATCTCTTATTACATTTTTTAGATTTGTGATACAACGTGATATAATCATTTACTTATTTAGAAAATGAGTATTGATTTAAGGAGAACAATTTCCTTCCAAAAATATGATCCGAAAATTAATTCTAAATCAAAAGTAAAAATAGAAAAGGGACGACAATTTTTCGCTATGTTAATAAGAGATTTTGTAAGACAATTAATACATATGGAACTAATTAATAATTAACAAGGCTGCTTAATATTATTGTAACAAAATTATAAAACATCAGGGATTACCAACAAAGATTAGGTATTTAATATAAAATTATTTGTACGTAATTAAAGGAATAGCACCATAATTAACAAAGTCAACTAAAATTATTCGTACAATATCAATAGATTTTGAGAAAAAAATATTAAAATTTTAATGGATTGCCTACAAAGTTTTAGGTATTTAATATAAAATTATTTGTACATAATTAATAAAAGATTATTTTTTTTCTAAAAAAAATTGAAAATATTGTTAGTAAATTTTGTAAAAAAATAAAAAAATTTACAAGCAAAGTCTTGCAATAAGCATATATAATAAATTTAAATTACATAAAAAAACATATTAAACATACATACTAGGATTTACTAAATTTGTAGAAGGTAAATTATAATTTATAAAAATACTTTTAAGTGGAGTAAATATTCAGATATCCACATATATAATATTCTTCGGGTGTGTTTTGAAACACTTAAAACAGCTTTCAGAAGCACTTATTTTTTAAAGTTGTGAGAGTTATAAAGTTTTGAAAATAAATGCTTCTGAAAGCTGTTTTAAAACACACCCTTCATATTCTTGTAATGGTGGCATGTTTTATTTATATTGAATCGTGGAACGATTTTTTTTCAGAAAATAAAAGTCCATTTTATTTTTATAATTCCTGGTTTATTGCTCGTTTGATTTTGGAAAATGAAAAGTTGTTGAATTTATAATCGATTAGAATGAAATATATAGATCCAGTCGGTGATTAATTTTTTTTTAACAAGAAATTATAATAAAAAACACAAAAATAATAGAATCAAAAAGAAAGTAATCTAATTAAATAGATGAGTAACACTTGTAAAAACACATATTATCATCAAGTAAAAATTATCATCACTTTCAATATAAAAGTATTTTCTAAAACAAATGATTGTTTTTGTTTATAAAAGTGTGATAGTTTTTATACATAACAAAGAGAGTTTTTGATAATGTTATTTAAATAATCGAGTTAAATTTAACTCTTATAAAAGTAGATTAGGTTCGATTCAATAATAAAAGCTATTAAAAATTTCAGAGCATAAAATGTGAAAATTACTGCAAGTTTATATTCAAATTTCAAGGAATATCAGTTATTTATCTTGTAGTATCATATCAATATATCCTTACAGGATTGTGCTAATGCAGATTTTAAAATACTTGATGTTAATACTTGGACCTAAATTCAAATTCACTAATAATTACCTTTAAATACTTATACAAGCTATTTGCAAACAATGATTTTATAGATGGCCAGATGCATCAAAGATTCAAAATACCTCTAAATTATGAATTTTTATTTTAAAAGGTTCTTGGATTAAAATTTTATTTTAAAAAACCCTCAAAATATATATTTTTATTTCATTATAAATTTTTTTATTATTTTAAAAAGTCTTTAATTTTTGTTTTATAAGACCTTTTTTTAACTATGTGTAAGTGACTTCTCTCTTTTGTTCAGAGTTTGATTTGAATATAACTGCATTAAAATTAAGATGATGTATAATATTTTAACGAAATATTAAAACGATTTAGCAAAATCCATATATTTTCGTTTCTAGGGACATCATAAAACAAAAATGTATAATTTAAGGGCATTTTAAAATAAAAAATAGTTCATAAACCTTTTTAAATAAATATTGATAGTTTAGGGGCCATCTATGCATGGTGCCTTTTGGTCACGTTTGTTTTCAGCTTGAGATGGATGAGTCAAATCCGGATGAGGAAAAATGGTGGACCTGTGAATAGTAATTCTTGTTTGCGTTTGGATTGGATGTGGTAAGAGTGGATGGAGTTTTATGTCAAATCAGTATTTTTTAATGATAATGATGTATTATTTTATTATTGTTAATTAGTGAGTTAATGATTATTGTTGTGTTTTTAAATCGTGATTAATCGAACATCAAAGAAATTTACAAATATTCAACAAAATAATCATGCCCGTGGATAAGTTACTTTTTGTTCGCCAACCGATCGAATTGCTTTCGACCGTAACAAACGATCCGCTTACTTGAAAGAAGGAATCGATAAGCTAAGTTTATAAAAATACTCGGAATCTCAAGGGGTCGAGTGCTTCGACACTCAAATATCCCGAAGACCCAAATATCCCGAGGGCTCGGTGTTTTCGAGGAGGACAATCTTCCAAAGATAAAAAGCGATATGATTAAAGAGGCGAACAAAACATCCAACCAAACAAGAGATTAATTTGGACGATCAAAAGAGCATCCTACGCACAAAGCTAGCAGACGAAGATCAATCTAGAAGACGAAGCCGAAACATGGCAACACCATCGGGTTCTTTCTAAAGACTCCAAATTTCATGCTATACCAACCCAAATTTATGCTTACCAAGAGTGCTAATAAAAAAAAAAAAAGAAGATAAGGGTTCGTAAAAATAGCTTTAAAAAAATCCCCTGATTTAACTAAAAAATTCGAAAGTTGCACTCATTTTGCTAATTGAAAAATTATCTTTATCTCGCATCGATTCATCTTCATAAAATGTATCAAGAACTGCGTGTGAAGCTCATAAGACAATATCCCGCTTTGGTATGCCCCCAGAGTAGTCATTTCTTGAAACCGGGTCAACAAATTCATCTTATTTACCGCTTATTTTACACGATATGTTTTGTTTATGAAGTTTTTACCAAATTAGCCACATAATATTCATCAACTAAAAACGACTACATGATAATTGGGCGCCAAAGGAGGTATAAAAAAACCAACCCATACACTAACCCCTAGTTAGCCGAGGGCGTAAAAAAAAAATAAAATGCCTCAATCTAGAACACACAAACGGAGAGGTCACCATATGACCGTTTTCATAAAGATCAGCAAATGGAGACTATCAATTTGAGGATATAGCCAATGATTTATAAATTTTTAGAAGCTCAAAAGCATGAATAAGAACACTTTAAAGAAAATCGCAAAGCTATCAATAAATTTCCGCCAAAGACCGAATTCCTAATAGGCGTCCGTGAAAGGGACATCCAATTTGCCCGCACATTCAGTTTCAAAATGAAAGTTGTCTATCCATCACCGATTTAAAAGGACAAACTTGGAGAAAGGATGCCCCCATCACGAGCATGATCCACGGATCCTCATGATGGGAAATTATTTCAATCTAAGTCTATCAATCCCACAAAATTTATGAATGCAAAAAAGTCATCGAATTACAGCCGATCCGCCGCCGACTAAGAGCCACCCTCGAACGAAAGCACCATACCCCGCCGCCATTATCACCAAATGATCATAATTCCCGACCGCCAATTCCCATTTTTTGTACGGATCCTCATGTCCATCTCAGAAATATTTTTATGATGATAATTAACGTTATAAATGACTTTGGGTGATGCAGGTGGTTTTCTATTTACCTTCTATCCATCACATCTTTCGCATTTCTCAATTTTGTCCCACTTTTCATCCATTTTCCCCAACTAAAAGGTGAAAAAGATTTGATAAATGTTTGTATGATGGAGCCCCACATTAGAGGATGATAAGATCCTCGCTCAGGCCCGACTTTAAATACAGATATCATGGAAGGCCATGCATCAAGATTCTACTCAGAGTTTCTTTTCATAGCCATGCAAGATTTGCTCGCACAATCACAAAGACAGAGCTCATCATTTTTTTTTTTCAAACCTTTTGAAGAAAGAATAGGAAACGCCTTTTGAACTATCTTTAACCAAATTAAAGATCGGACATTAAATTGTAATGGATAAGATAAGAACGCCTTTCTTATCACGAGTACATAATAATACTGAAAATTACCGCGATTTATCCGAAGCTTTCTTAAAAAAGTCTGCAAATGTGGATTCACAAACGAAAAAATAAGATCGAAGGGAAAAAATCAACAAACATCCGACAATGATCCCGAAGAATCACGTAAGAGATCCGAACGACCAAAAAGAGGGCCTCCTATTTGTGGGAAGAGGTCGAAAAGCCAAGAAATTACGCCCCGAATATGGTCCTGTGGGTGGATGTTACCAGCACCAACGTTATCTAACAGACGTAAAAAGATGGAGATAAAGACATCCATCGGAAGATGCGCCATCTAGTTCCCCACCTACACACCAAATCATTTTTTTCAAAATTATAACTCCCCACAATGACTCTTAACTATCGCTTGAAAGGTACATCGCCTCTTAGTTGATATCGAGCTTATGCGAACATTTTGTTCGCCAATACCCTTCGCGGATGGAAAAACAAGTTGGGGATTTGAGCGCTTATATTGAACCATGTAATCATACTATAATGGGTTTTGGGAATCAATTAATGGTATGATTAGGTTAGAGTCGAGTTAGTATCAACTTTGAATTGGACATTAAAATGTTAGATTTTATAATCGTTGATGTTCATCTACTTATAACGAAGTTTCTAGGTCGCCCGCTTATTCAAAAACATTATTATTGTTTAAATTTAACAAGATGGAATGGAAGTGTAAAAGGAGATCAAAAGAAAAAAGCTCGAGATTGTTTTGCTATCATGTGTACCGTAAAAACAAAATATTGTTAACATGATGGAACAAAATAGGGAGATTAAAAGTAAAAAAAAACCACCTTAAACATTTTCCGATTTAACATAAGTTCGACGGGCATAGCTTCTTTTAATGTATCACGCGAACACGATTCCGGTTGGCAACTAGTTCCCGATCTTCTAGATCAAATGAATATCGATCTAACGAATTATAGGTTTTGAACCCATGGAGGTTGATGACGACCAACGGGGTCCATCCAAGATCCCGGTGGAAGCAAAAAGAAAGCAGTGAGCAATTTAGCTAAATCAAAATCGAATTCAAAATTAAGTGTTCGTTGGCTCGTAATTACCCGAACCAATCCGAAAAAATGATTGCTTACCTTCAAGCAAACTTAGATGTGTTCGCATGGTCACACGAGGACATGGTTGAATAGATCCGAGCATTTCCCGCCATTCCTCAACCTTGATCCAATATTCAGAAAAGTTTAGTCCGAAAAATATGCGCGGCGATGAATAATGAAATCAAAAAGCCGCTCTAAACAAACCGATCCGAGAGGTAAAATGCCCAAGATGGCTTATGAACCCCCGTGCTCTAAATGGATCTTGGAGACTTGATTTCAAATAAGGCATGTCCAAAAGATAATTTTTCGATTTTGATTATTTGGTTGATAATACAATTAATACTCATTCATGGATGCATTTGCCGGTTATCACCAAATACCCATTATACCAATTCGCGCAGAATATGTATTTTTTGAACGACGCCTTTTGGACTAAAGAATGCCGAAACATATCAACGTTGGTGAACAAAATGTTCGTCGGGGACAATTGAAGTTTACATTGACGATATTGTGGTAAAGAGCGAACATAAGGAAGACCACATCATCCACCTCACACAAACGCTCGATATACTTTCGAAATACAATAAAGTTAAATCCCAAGAAATTTAGTCAATCGGGATTGAAGTTAACCCACAAAGATTCAAGCCATGCTCGATTTTAAATTTGAAAGAGGTCCAAAAGTTAACCTGACGATTAATTTTATATCACTTAACACAAATGTAAACATTTCTTTGATGCATTAAATTTCAAATGACGAGCATTGCAAAAATGCATTTGAATCATTGAAGCTTTGCATATAAAATTATCCCAAAGTTTCTATTCAATCTTGTCAAAAGTAACGGGCATTATATTTTCCTGTGATCCTCCAAAAAAAATTAGCATACGAAATGAAAGTCAGAAAAATTATACCACTTTTATTTTTATTGCGCTGAAATCCTCCAACCGGAAATTTCAGGCGGGTTGCTCAAATGGGGCGGTGGAATTAGACAATTAATTACGCTCGGTTTATAAAAAATTTGATCAACCATGGCAATTATGTTGATGGTTCATCAACAAGTTCAAGAAAATAAAAAACCAAAACAAACATTTACAATAAATGATCCGATTTGATTTCCCACCTACAAATAATGAAGTCAATATTTGATCATTTGGACTATAGATATAATGACAATGGGAATCAAGAGGTTGATCTATAAATTCCCGTGATAATTGTTTATCAAGTAACAAAGTACGGGCCTCGAAAATAAATTGCTCGAAAGCATTTTGAACAAGTATTTATCGAACAATTACCACGATTTAATTCTTTTCACGACGCTTGGCACGCTAAATAAAAATAGAGAGAAAACCTATTTTATATTTTGGTCGCTACAACCTAAATCGGTGTTCAATTATGATCGCCCAAATAACAATTAAAAAACTTGATGACTCAATAATGAAGTTACTTACAAAAGGACTTTTATTTAAGCTCGCTCATTTAGGTTCAACCGATATACTATTATAGACTATTTTGTAAAAACAAGCTTCTCACTTCCCTTTTAATCAAGAACAAATCCATGATTTTTTTCGTCCCCGCACATAAAATAATCGAAAGGTTATTATTGGCCAACCCTTAAAAAGGATTTTTTTCCGCTTATTCATAGCCCACCAAGAATTGGTGTCGCAATTTTATTTTGATCGCCCCATTTCCTATCGCACATCGAGAGTTAGATATCTTTGTGGTGGCCATTGATTATTATACTAAATGGGTAGGTTTTGAGGCCATTGTCAAGATCACCGAACAAAGAATGTGGAACTTTGTTTGAAAAGTATCATCTTCGATTTGGGCTTCCCCAATCATTGGTCAACACGATAACGGCAAACAATTCGATGGAAGTGAATTTATTGTGTTTTAAAAAAAAGCACTACTCAACTCCATATTATCCCCAAATAAACGGTCAAGTTAAGTTTAATAAAATTATCAAGCATACCCTCGAGGCTTTAGACTTGATAATTCGAGGATTTTAAAAAATATTATGGGCTTATCGAACAACTTTCAACATCAATAAGAAGCATTTGTGCGGAAAATTATATACAAGTTTAAGATTCCAAGTCATCGAACAATGACTTTTCGAGGAAATGACGGTCAATCTGAACTGCTGGAAGAAAAAGAATGGATGATTTCAAGAATCTTTATGTACAAAAAGAGATCGAAAAAGTTTTACAATTCCAAAGTCCGAACGCCGCAGTTCAATGTGGGCGAGTTGGTTTTAAGGCGATCAATGGGGTACCAAGTGGTGTATTTGGTCGGGCATGGGAAGGTCCTTTCAGAGTCACGAACGTTTGCTAAACCCAGGCATATGACTTGGAGGACACGAATGGAGTCTCATTGTTTTATTTTTGAAAAAATATTATCAATAAAGGCAAGCATATTGTTGGCGAACACAATGTCTGTATAAAATTAAACGAATACAAAGGGCCGAACATAAATTCAAAATGAGTAGGGCGACCATAAAAGAAGAAGAGTACATTATTTTCGATGATATCTTCAAGAAAGATGTTGGACAACACTATCGTTAAAGATACGGTCAAAAACCGGGTTGTCGCCAGAAGATACATATCGAACGAGTTGAAAGTGGTGGCAATGCGATGAGTTAATTTTTTGAGCAAGAGCTCTCAAAAAGCCGGACAGATGTCAAAAGGCGAACAAAAATAAGAGAGCTAAGCTAGATGCATTAAAGATTCAAAATTAGTTCTATAAATAGGGGCATACCGATAAATTTGAAAAAAGCGAAAAAAAAATGAAGAAGAAAAAAGGAAAAATATCACGATTCTCGTAAAAGCTTAATATGCCCCTGTAGAAGAATTTAAATTTAATTCAAAGAATCATTCAAATTGAATCAAGCGTTAAAATTCATTTTATTTATGACTTTTTATACAAAATTTTTTCCCCAAAATCTCCGGGCGGAGGGATGTCATAGTTCCGTTCAAGATTCAATGGTGCGAGCCGAAAGTTTTGCTTCAAGACTTTTTAATAAAAGCTATTAAAAATTTCCGGAGGGACAAAAGTTTATCTTCTTCTTTGCTGAGCATGTTATAAAAAGTAAAAATTTACAAAGGTGAGGCGCCAAAATGTTTATTTAAATTCAAAACCCTAGTCCGATGACAATAAGTTGTGTAATTTCAGGAATAATAGAATTTATTGCAAAAAAAAAAGAAAGATATATGTACTTTTGTTCGCTAAGATTTTCTAGTTAATTTTTGAGGTCGTATTTAACGAGCCTGTGTCTATGTTCATATGAACAATTTCAAAAAAGCGAGTAATGGGTACGCAGTAAAGACGACTAGTACTTACAGACACCAGACGAACAAAAATGTGACCTTCGCAGTAAATAAGACGGCCCTAAAGACGATCAAGACGATCATAAGAAAGGGGGTTCATTAACCCATCCGTCGCTAAATAAGCATCAACCGATTTTAAAAATCAAAAACGAAAGATGTTAATACCTTGTTCACCATTCGTAAGAAAAGGGCAAAAACTAAATTAAAATTCAACAAAGCAAACATCAATAAACATTCATCCTTTAAAAACTTATAATCCATTCGCCAATTGTAAATTTTCAACAAAAGACAAGAAATCAAAAGTGATTTTAAAGATGGCGTTGATTCAACAAAAGAGTGAAAAGAAGACCAAAAAATTACACAACGATGTTCGACAAAGAAAAAATAAACATCAAGGAACAAAGTCAAAATTGGGGGTAAACGGAGAGAAACATCGAATTAATTTGCTCATTTTCAACAACAACTCCTTCGGTATGGTTCTTGGAGGTCCCTTTGCTTTCGTCCCCGCACCGATAAAATTTTATTATTCAAAACCCTCTTCCTCAAAATATCAACTTTGATCCCTTCATTTTTATTTCATTTAAAAATTTTTTTTATCAATCGTGCATCTTTGAAAAAGTTTTATGATTTTTCGCCGCTGAATCCGCTAATGGTCGATCTTTAAGTTCGATTTTTACTTTTAATTTTCGAGACCTAAACCTTTTTTAAAGAATGATGATTTTAAAAAAGACTTTTTCCATTTTTTCAACACCACTTCGAGTTTTATATGGCTTTCAACATTCATTTCTTCCTCGAGTGATCTTCTCTCTTTTGTTTGAGTTTTCTCTTGAAATTTGAATATAAAGCAAATTAAAAAATTAAGATGATGTATAATATTTTCAAAGCCAAATAATTGGCTTGGAGGTTAAATATAAGTTTCAAGAAACCGTAGATTGGCCCAAGACCAAAAGACGACGATTTACTCCTCCAAAAATCCATATATTTTTTTGCGAACACTCGGCGTTTCTTAGGGACATCACCTACAAATATATTCGAAAAATGTATATATTTAAGGGCATTTTATCTTGAAAATCTAAAAGTCCATGAAAAATAGTTCCATTTCAACAATCACCTTTTTAAATAAATATTGATAGTTTAGGGGCCATCTATTTTCGCATGGATGCCTTTTGGTCACGTTGTTTTTTTCTCCGAATCTCCGATGTTCGATGGATGAAAAGTCAAATAAAATAATTCAATGAGAATCAAAGGATAAAAAATAAAAAGGACATACAAGAACAAAAAGACAATCCTTACCAAGTTAATAAAGAATAAGAATAGTAACAAACCTCTTTCTTTTTCGTTTGGATTGGATTCCGTGGTAATTTGCAAAACGTTGATCCGCTTGCAGCTAGAATCCCCGAAATAAAAAAAGTGAGTTAAAATGGGTTCAAATTGAAGAATGAAAGATTTTTTTAAACGAGCATTTGGTTCGCTGAGGCCTTTTCCATATATTTTTTCCTTCCAATCACTAATTTTGTTCTATTTTTGCACTTAAGATTATTGCATAAACAACCATCCGTGTTCACCCCTCGGACGAAGTTACCAATCGAGCAAGTTAAGGATAATATCTTGAAATTTTACCGAAAAAAGTCAAGAAACTATAATCATATGCCATCCATTCGGTTTAAGCCGAAAGTAATGGTAATGTTCCATTCAACAAGAAATCGGTTGATGTGAAGAAAATCGAAATGGTGTCCAAATTCAATGCAACCATTGATCACCCGCCATCGGACCCTTGCCCCTTAAAAAAAACATCCTTGGGGGTTTCATAAATTTTATGAATATATCTTCATCAATTATGATCGCTATTTTGCTCATTGGGTACTCGTTTTCTCTACCCTATTCCTATGAGGTTGTTTCAAGGCAAATCGAAACTATAACGAGCATTATACTCGCTTATATGTTGGACTATAGGGACACCAATAGGTATATCAAGTTCAAAGATTTGCTCACCATCTACTCCCCATGTTCGATTCGTTAAATTTACAACCGCCAAAATTTCCCCCACAACATTGTCATTTCTATCTACATTAACCTTATCAATGAAATTTCCCTAATCAATTTGGGGCAAAGAATCATAATTAGAATCGTCCTTCACTAAATATCCGACTAATCAACTTTATCGAATCTTAGGAAAGAACTAAATGGTTGCGAAATTGCCAATCTAAATCCTAAATTCGAGACATTTGTCTCCCACGATTTACATTACTACGGGGATTCTACCGATATTGAACGGAGGAGTTCGAGCAAGAGGCCATAATTACAAAATAGAAGAAGAATTTAATGAATTTCTTTTCACGAACGATGAGGCCCCTCATTTCAACGCAGTGACAATTAAAAACAGGATGGGTTAAGGCGAGAAATATGATTTATATAAACATTGCTTTGTTTTATGGCCCAATTATCCGCCCCATTTTCTCATTGTGTTCGATATAATAAATCGAAATCTGAAAAATATTCAACAAAATAATCATGCCTCGGTGGATAAGTTACTTTTTGTTCGCCATTGCTCGAAGTATTTAAGTCGAGAAAAAACCGAGGATTCAGCGCCAAAATACTTTCGAAAATTAGGGTCGAGTGCTCGACACTCAAATATCCCGAAGACCCAAATATCCCGAGGGCTCGGTGTGCTCGAGGAGGACAATCTTCCAAAGATAAAACCTCGACATGATTAAAGAGGCGAACAAAACATCCAACCTAACAAGAGATTAATTTGGACGATCAAAAGAGCATCCTACGCATAAAAAGTAGACGAAGATCAATCTAGAAGATTTTACCATCGGGTTCTTGCATGATCTAAAGATTCCAAATTATGCTATACCAACCCAAATTTCTAAAAAAGGAAGAAAAAAAAAGATAAGATAAGGGTTCGTAAAAAAAATTTCTAAAAAAATCCCCGCAGAGGAGAGGAACTAAAAAATTCGAGTGATCATCCACATATACAAAAAAACCCTAGCACTCATTTTGCTAATTGAAAAAATTATCTTTATTCTGATCGATTCATCTTCATAAGATGTATCAAGAATCTGACGCGGTAAGCTCATAGTACAATATCCCGCTTGGTATGCCCTTTTGAGTAGTCATTTCGATTTAACCGGGTCAACAAATTCATCTTATTTACCGCTTATTTTACACGATATGTTTTGTTTGCGAATTGTTACCAAATTAAATTTAATATAATATTCATCAACTAAAACGACTCGCGACAATTATATGAAAGAAAAATGTAATAAAAATATGAAAGAGAATGAGTTGGTGTAAGAAAAATAGTAATGCGATAATTTTAGGGTGTAGATGTATAATATGTGTGAATATGTATTTAAATTATTGATTGAATATCTTTGGTAAACAGAGATCCATCCCCATCCGAACCTCTTAACACAATGCATAATCAATTTGAATCTTATGATAAACTATATATAGAGATTCACAATATATTTATCTCATTCATTTTTATGTTGATGTCATGATGTGTTTAGGATGTCTAATCATGTCATATACTTGCTTTGTTTTGGTTAATTTTCTCATTTAATGAAAAAACTGAAAAATAGTCATAAGTATTTGTAGCAAAAAAAAATCTTAGCTTCAAACCCGATTTAGGAATGGTGGAGGTGGTAAATCATGGTGACTTTATTAATCCCCACATGAGGATAAAACTCCCAATTGCATCCTGGCGTCCCTCAGAAGAATCGTCACCCATTTAAGCTAAATAAAATTTGATTTAATTCTTTAAGGCTAAGTCTTATATGCATTTAGGTGCACCGTGCACTCATAGTGCATTTTAGAATCATGCAATTTGTTATACTGAAAAGTGCAACATATTTACACTGAACTGTGCAATTATTAATATGAAAAAATAATTGCATGATTTAGTGTAAATAAATTGCATTTTGCAGTATCATGCGTTATGAGTGCACGGTACACCTGAGTGTACTTGAGACCCACACTAAAAGAAATTTTACATGCAATTAATTAGTCTAATAGGTGTTTTAAAAAAAAATCATCTATTAGGTCAATATAATTTATGCTCTATAAAAATATCCAATTCAATATTATTACATAGTACTCCATACAAAAGGAGTTTTTTTTTTTTTTTTTTTAAATTCTGTTATTTCCAATCTATAAACTGGTTACCAGTGTCATAATTTAAAATTAAATATTTTTTTTAATTAAAAGCAATTAATCCTGTTTCAAACACGAATTTTCTATTCAGCTTTATACATCTATTTATGCATTTAGAATATGATAGATGATATAATATTTAAAAATCACTAGCACGGTCATACACTTATTGGTTGATCGAGTCAAACCGATTATTTTATTTGGATTATAATTTGTAATACAGTTTTGTATATAATTTGATTCAATTTACTTTAATTTAGATGTTCAAACAATTAAGTTTTATTATTTCAATTAGATAATTAAATGATTTGGTACAAATTCATAGACAAAAAACAATTTAAAGTGATTTTTTTTACATCTAATAAATTCATTTCTCATTCCTATGGATAAGTAATGTTTTAAAATTGAATTAGAAACTTAAAAAAAATAATAAAAAAAGAAAGAAAAAAACCAAACATAAAACCCGACCCGACCCAGTAAAACCCTAATAAAATGTGAGCACGAATGCCTGCTCTCACAAGTCAAAAGATAACACACCCCCACAAAAAAAAAAAAAATCCACCTAAAAAAGCCCAAATCCTTTATTTAAAGAATCAATATTACCCATAAATATATTAGAGTGTAAGGAGTAAGAACTATGGTAAGATTTCATATTTTATTTATGTATATTAATTTCCAGCTGATAAATAAAATATTTAATTGTTTGTTGTCTGTGTGAAATGAAATGGATCAGTTATATATTGCAAAATGGAAACCCTATTCCAAAATTATACTCCCTATTACATCAATACACACGCACATGAAATTTATATAAATAAGTAATAAATTAGCGTGAATTTTATTTCCTCCCATTTGTGCTCATATTCTGCTGTTACTTTTTTTCCCTTACCCCTGCGACCTCTCTAATCTCTCTTTGAGTACTCATTTCCCAAAATTATTGAACAAAGCTGCGGTTCGGTTTTGCATAAGGTCTGTTTATGTGTATCGATCTGAATTACTCCAATTCCATTATCCTGTTTCGCGTATTTTGCTCCTTTTCTTGATTTGGTATTGATTTCTTGTTTGGGTTTTTAAAATTAGGGTTTGGGGTATTGATATCTGTGTGTTCGGATGTTGTTGGGATTCTGAGATGAGTTGTGACTTTGTGAGTTTTCAGTTTGAAGTCGATGGATTGCTGGATTTTTCTGGATTACTTTAAAAATCGTGCCGGTCTTGAATAATGGCTATTGTTCGAAAGATTTTAGAATTAGTCCCTTGTTTCTTGTTGATGGTTTTTGTCGGTTCTTGGATTATATGAATTAGGGTTTATTGGAAGTTTTGGTCTCTGATGTGGGATGTTGAGTTTCTGAAGACATTAGGGGGAATGTGATTTCTTGAACTTTCCGCTGTAGTTTTAGATTTATTTTGTTATTTTCTTACTATTAGTTTTGTAATTATTCATTGACTTTTTGTTAATTTTAATGTGCCACATTGAATGGATTTCTAATTGTCCACTTTATAAAAAGAGTACATGTCTTTTTATTAATATATAACGTAATTTCACAATATCTTTTTAGAGATTGGTTATTATATCTTATCTGCTGATATAAATGAATGAATTGGGGTTTAGTTTGTGCTGAAGCAGGTAAAGTAGAGGAAGTGTGGTGGGAGTTATAGAGTGGGGAAAATGGCTGGGGTTTCAACAGAGGATGCTGGATCAGGAAGGTCGTATGAAGGTGTCTCAACTGGGCAGCAGCAGCGATGCCAATCTGGGGAAGCATTAACAGAATGGAGGTCTTCAGAGCAGGTTGAAAATGGGAGTTCATCTACATCGCCCCCTTACTGGGATAGTGATGATGATGATGGAGGTGTGTCGTTTCTTCTCATTTGATGCATTGCATGTCACTATATTGATTGAAGATCACATAATATATTTGATATCTTTCTGCAGTATCTCTATTGTCTCTGTATATTTTGTTTCTTGTTTGGTCCATGTTTCTGTATAACTGACTCATTCATAGAATGAAAATGTTGACCAGTAAATGGAAGAATCTTGAATCAAAAGTAACATGAGACAGAAAGTAAGAAGAATACGAAGTTTATATATCATTTTATGCTTGAGAAGCTTGCTGGTTTTTATAATGTTATAGTCTGTCCTCATCAAACTTGTGAACTTTGAAACATCAAGGGCATGGGCGGATCTAGGGGGTGGGCTGACCAGGCTCAAGCCCACCCCAACTCGTCTCCAAATTCTTTATATTATATATATTATATGTAATTAATCTGAATTATTAAGTTCTTAGCCCAGTCTATATAAACTCAATTTGCTTCTAATTCAATTAAATTATTTTTCTTAAAATAAAAATACCCAAAATTGTATATTTCAGTGCAACAAATTGCATGATTTTAAAGTACACTATGAAGTGCACGGTGCATCTAGTGGATACAAGATTTAACCTTATCAAAATTGTTTTTTCTAGCCCACCCCTCCATCAATTTCTGGATCCGCCCCTGATCAAGGGGTTTCTTGTCTTCAACCCCTCCTAAAAAGGAACTTTTTCGAGTATTGCCTATGATTTTATTATCACCAAAATCAAAACGTTGGTGGATAAGACTGTTCTCGAGGCACTTTAATTGTAATATGTAAGTGACCGAGGAACAGTGCTTTGGCTTGATCGCCGAATCAGATGTGTCCTTCTTGGTAGGATTATTTTGTTTCAATATGTTTGGTGGGGAAACTTTATACATTTGCGATACTTGTCATGCCCAACCGCCCAAGTGGCATTCTATTTCCAGTAGCAAGTGTTGTTTCAGATTTCAGATTTGTGGTGGAAAATGTGTAATGGAAAAATATGTTACGTTATTAAGTATTGTAGATCACATATATTTGGATTTATTTTTAAAGGATCAGTAGAGAATAAAGAGTGGTTGGAAAATGAAACCAAACATATTGCCAAGATGATTCTATATGTGGTTTATACATCTCTTTCATCCCTAGCCATTGCCATAAAAAATGAAAATATAATCTCAATTGTTTTTATCCTTTCATTGGTTGGTATATGGAAGGTCAGCTGAACATTTGGCGAATACTTGGTAATTAGAAGTCTTGCTCTACGAGTTAAGATAAGTAATACTTGTTTTGATTTTGAAATAACTTCTGTTTCGACGTTGAACTGGACCACGTCATCTCACGCCAAAAGGTGCAATGTGCAGAACATACCTTTTGGATTCTGTGAGTGGATTAATTTGAACGGTTTATCGATAATGTTCTCTTGAACTTTTGAATTTCTCATGTAACTGCAGGAGCTTTATCTTATCTAGCCTATGCATTAAACTGTTGTTTTTGTTGCTTATTTTTACTGTCATTGTGTTGCAGGACTAAAACCTTTCGACTTATATGGAAAGCATACGTGGAAGATTGATAAATTTTCTCAAATTAATAAAAGAGAACTTCGGAGCAATGCTTTTGAAGTTGGGGGCTACAAATGGTATGGTCTATATCATTTTGCTTTCTGCCATTACTGTGCATAAAGATTTCTAATCAGCAGAATTGGCTTAAGTTTTGACTTATTCACTATTATTTTTGTATAAGAAAAATAAAGGATTATAATATTATTGTTGTATCTGATGAGCACATCACATTACAATCTTACCTGTCTAGAAATAATATTTGACTTTAAGCAGAAGGACAAATACTTGTATGTTAAGGGGTATCTTGTCCTTTGTTGATCAAAATATTTAACTCCTTGCATCCTTCACACACTTCCATTTTTATGACTCTGGTTGTTTGAGTCAAAACTGAAGCTAATATAACCTGCTTCAACGTGATTGCATGCCATTTGTTCCTGTCTTATCGAATTTTGAACTCCTCTTTGAGGGTTTAGATGTGTTTCCAGAGGCTTTGACAGATATGTGTTTGGGTTTGGCTTTTAACCATCGCTAATGCCTCTTCTGTTTATCAAGTATTAAATGAGCACATAAAATCTTTTCATTATCAACCCATTTGGTTTGCATCATTCCATCTCAGTAAATTTCCTTTCATTTTTGACCATCATGCCAGTGGCTATATGTCTTTTGGAGGTTTTAATGATACAAGTCTATGATAAGTAATTAGATTATACTTTGTTTAATAGGTATATTTTGATTTATCCTCAAGGCTGTGATGTCTGCAATCACCTCTCACTGTTTCTTTGTGTTGCGAATCATGACAAGCTTCTTCCAGGTTTGAGACACTGTGGATGATGATTTGGATTTATACCACTATATTGATTTGCAGTTTGTATAACAAGGCTTTGCTTATGAACAGGGTGGAGTCATTTTGCGCAATTTACTATTGCTGTCGTGAATAAAGATCCTAAAAAGTCCAAATATTCTGGTAGTTGTTCTATTGTTATCATTGTTATTTGTACTCCTAGAAAACCAACTTTGACTCGTTTCTTTTATACTGTTAGATACATTACACCGGTTCTGGAAGAAGGAGCATGACTGGGGATGGAAGAAATTTATGGAGTTATCAAAGGTGTTGGAAGGATTTATTGATGCTGATACTTTAATAATTAAAGCTCAAGTCCAAGTGATTAGGTACTTTTTTTGTATATCCTGCCCGCCAAATTTTACTGCTGCTTTAGGTTTTCTATTGGTAAGAAACTAAACATTGACAGTTCACCTTTGGAGAAATATGTTCTGTGTTTGCATGTTTTGCAAACATTAGCCTTTTCTTTTTGTGCATCTTATGGTACTTTCTGAATTTGTTTGCCAAAAGTTTAAATATGAATCTTTAAGAATATACACTAGGTGGAAAACAAAAGGGAAATAAAGATTACATTGATTGCTTCCATAACACTGAACTGTTGATTGGCAGGGAGAGAGCAGATCGACCCTTTCGTTGTCTTGACTGTCAGTATCGCCGGGAACTTGTACGAGTGTATTTGACAAATGTAGAACAAATTTGCCGGCGTTTTGTGGAAGAGCGTAGGACCAAACTTGGAAAGCTATTAGAGGATAAAGTTCGATGGTCTAGGTATTCTATGCATGTTTTTGAATTTGTTGAATGTAAATTGATATTAACTCAAGATATGGATTTGCAGTACAGACAAGAAACCTGTTTTTTAAGATCTAAAGAAACTGTCTCTTGTATTTCACAGTGAACAAAAATTTCAAACCTTTACAAACATTTGTTGCTAATTGTTCTGTATTTGACACCTCATACATCATTGCTGTCCTAACTATCCGCAATCAGAGTTCCGTTTACATAGCTAGTCAATCTGTTCCGATTAATTATTTGCAACTTGTGGTCATTTTTCAGTTTCTGTGCTTTCTGGCTTGGAATGGACCAAAGTTCCCGGCGCCGCATGTCTCGTGAGAAGACAGAGTCAATTCTAAAAGTTGTTGTGAAGCATTTTTTCATAGAAAAAGAAGTGACATCTACACTTGTCATGGATTCATTGTACAGTGGTTTGAAGTCTCTTGAAGGCCAGAATAAGGTTAAGAAGAGCAGGGGCAAGTATCTAGAGGCAGAAGAATTACCAGTTCCTATTGTTGGAATTGAGAAAGATACATTCATTTTGGTGGATGATGTGTTGCTACTGCTTGAACGAGCTGCTATAGAACCCTTGCCACCAAAGGATGAGAAGGGTCCTCAAAATCGTACAAAGGTCAGGAGTTTCTGCACCATTTCTTGCTTTCCCCAAATTCCTTCCAGTACTAAATCTTTAGTAAATTACATGAATTGGTCTTGGTTTCATGATATATCACAAATTGACTGCTCTTCATCTGGTGATAGTGAACTGATGTTATTGAATACTTTTCCTAATGTTAATTTTAGCAGGTATAAATTAAGTTCATGATTCTAAAGAAGTAGTTTGTTTTTTATTGTATAAATACATGATCTGCATGCATGTTCCATCTATAAATTTTTGTAAACCTTTTGAAACTGAGGAAATTTGTGGGATCTTACTTACAGAAAGTATTGATAGGAGAGCATTCAGCGCAAGCATGTGCTGCTGTTGCATGAAAATGTTACAGATAACACTTTGTTGGAGATAGGCCTATCTTGCTTCTTGTTATGGTGCAGGCAGCAGAATATCTTTTGTTGAGGAATGTGATTCTATTGTAACGGAGGTGCTGTCTTAAAATTATAATATATCTTAATAAAATTGTAATGGGACTGAAGTCTACCAATATACTTACTGTGTTGAATGTGGGGAGCATAGCATTTTTCTTATACGTGGCTCATTTCTATTAGCATTACTTTTAATTTTTTTTGTTTCTTTGGCGTCCACCTGGTCTTTTTGTTGTTTCAGATCAGCATTTGGTTGTATTTTTTTGTTTGCTGATTCTGCTATTTCCTATAATTTGTTCTTTTAGGACGGGACTGCTGGAGAGGAGTTTAACAAAGAAGCTGTTGAACGTGATGAGAGGCGTCTTACTGAATTGGGTCGCCGAACTATTGAGATATTTGTCTTAGCTCACATATTCAGGTTTAAATTTTATTATTTGCTTGCGTCATTGTTCACATTAAACATGGCAAGCTTTCATGATTTTATTATTAGCTGCCAATTTGGTATTTAGGTCGCTCCTTTGTCTATTCTCTGTTTGCTGCATGAATCTCTTACGGAGATGTAGGAGAGCGTGCTTCAGTAAACAAGAGTTTTTGTTTGGTTATTTATGTGCTAATTAACATTAGTAAACTGGTGAGCACTATTGCCTTTCTTCTTGACTTGAGGAGAAGCAATCTCCATGTTATATAATGGTGTTGTCAACATTGCATCTCTTTTTCCGAAACTGGTTCGTCCTAGTATTTAAGTTAAAAAAAATGAACGGAATAAATGAAGGGGATAAGGAGGAAAAAATGAAGACTTTCTGTATGACGAGAACTTTTTATTTTGAAGGTTGAACCTGGATTTTGTAGTTCAGAAGTATTTTACTTCATTGGATTTTGTAATTCGGAAGTATTTTCCTTCATTACTATTTTATTTTCTGCTTCAGTTGGAAAGTTTGCATTCGTTCTATCCTACTTTCTCTACACTATGCATCTTTTATATATTATGGTCAATCAACATTATCGTTTCATTGTAGAGTTCTTAGCTTTTCTTGTTTGTACACAGTAAAATTGAAGTTGCATACCAAGAGGCTGTTGCCTTGAAGAAACAAGAGGAACTCATCCGTGAAGAAGAGGCAGCTTGGCTTGCTGAGATTGAGCAAAAAGCTAGGCGTGGAGCAATGGATAAGGAAAAGAAGTCTAAAAAAAAGCAGGTTTGTTTGAAATTCGTCCCACTTGGTGATATTTAAGTAGTTTCCATTTAGTTAAGTAGATAGATTTGGCTTTTATGCTTGTGATTATAATTTGGTTTAGTTTAGCAGTAGAAATTGTTGTATAATGTTAAATGTTGTTTGTTTATAATTAAAGATAGTAGTGCTTCTTCATATGATACTTCTCTATTTCTTTGATTTGCTTTATGGCCTCTTCATTGTCTTGATGTATATATCAAATTAGCAGCCACCTTTCTTTCCAGTTATACTAAGAACCATCAATGAAGAAGAATTAAATTTGTCATAGTTGAATTTGTAATGTTGAAATGAGTAAACTCTGAGATACTTAAATTTTCAGTATATGTGGAAAGATGGAAATGCTGTTCCTATTTTCCCCCTTGTTTTTCTGGTGGATGGTTGGGAAGGGATTGATGGGATATCATGAGAAGCTCCTTTAATGGGGTTTAAGAAATTTAAATGATTGTTATCAATTCATTTTCAGGGAAAACAGAAAAAGAATAAAGGCAAAGGTAAGGATAAAGGGAAGGACGACAAAACTAGCATTGACAAGATTGAGGAAGATAGTCCTACTGCGGAAAGAGAAGAGATAGCTGTTGACCTGAAAATTGTACTTGAAAAGCCCGAGCCTATAGAAGATGTCTCTGATGTTTCTGATTCTGTAGATGGTGTTCCTGAAATGCCTCTACCGGATGAAGACAGAACCGGGAGTCCTGTCAATTGGGACACTGATACTTCTGAAATGCATCACCCAATAGAGGCTAGCGGCAGTGGAGTTATTAACGGGCTTTCACGTGTACAAAATGGTATGGAAGGAAGAATCCCATCTGTTGTTGATGATAGCTCATCAACTTGTTCTTCTGACTCGGTCCCTTCTGTTAGAAGTGTGCCTCACAAAGGCAGTTCTCCTTATCATCATAACCAAAAATCTCCAAACAGGTTTGCAAAAATTTAAATAGTTGATTGTGTGAATAATTGCTTAATAGTAAAAGTGGTTAGTGCTGTAAAATTTGTAAAAGAAACTGGGGTTGAGTGTTGGATAAATAATTTGAATAAAGTAAACTATTAGTGAGAAGCAGAATCGTCTAGAATCATACAACTCTCAGCTTTTAGGTTATGTCTTCCAAGTGATTAATTCAGGCAGAAGCATTTTATTTGCAAAAACTGAAATTATTCTTTTGAAGTAAAAGCTGAGATTGTAGGCGATTATAACACCCCCTATGACATTATGGATGATTTGACATCTTAGCCTTTCAACTTTCCAGAGGGAGGAAGCATCAAGGCAAGGTGACTTCATCTGATTGGGCTAATGAAGAGCCTAGGCGATCACTGGAAGATGCATCTCGTAGTTCCAACAGAGCTGAAATGGCATCTCAGGATAAAGTGGTAAACGGCACAGTCCAGCGAGTGGGGAAAAAGGTGCTTATCTTACACCATAATGATGATTTTCCATTTCAAGCGAGAATTACAATACAATTGTATGCTTAGGTTGTGCTTGGAGCATGGTTATTTGAATCTTGTTGCCTCTGTTTCAAATTCTACTATCAAGTTTTCACTTTGCTGTTCTAATTGAGCTCCAGTTTCTTGCATCTATAGTGCAGGTGTTTAAGATTTACATGTCAATAGATGATCTTATAGTCATTCCGAAAATTTATCACCGTATCTGGTCTCATTAAATCATCTATACTCCACTCGGCCACCTTTTTCATTGAATTATTAATCAATGATTTCTTTATTGTAGGAGGAAGAAGCTCGATTGTCAAGTAAGAATTTCAGTGCTAAGGTTGCCGTTGAGGTGCACACATCCCCACCCAGGAGCCCTTCAAATGGCGTAGCTTTTCCAAAGTTAGAACCAAAGAGTTTTTCTCCAAGTGGTCCAGCCCTTGTTAAAAAACCATCTTCAGAAAGCCCTAAACAAGCTGATAACTCACTGCTTAAAACAAATCCATCAGAAAATAACACCATATCGAAACCTCCACAGAAGTTTGCTTCTTCTAAACCTGCTGAAATGCCGCCCTCTGGACATCAAAAGCAAGTTGTAAACGAAAAGCTTCCATCACAAGAAGTGACCGAACAGAAGTTCACCTCTTCAAAACCTGCTGAAAAGCACTCTGGACATCAAATGCCCGTTGGAAGTGACAGGACTGCATCACAGGAAGCCCCACTAATAACCGAAAAGCTGTCGATTCCCCCTATACCTCCTGCTACGTCAAGACCTTTGAGTGCCCCTATAGTGCCCGGCCCTAGGCCCGCTGTTTCCGTGGTTTCAATGGTCCAAACAGCCCCTGTATTAGCACGATCAGTAAGTGCAGCTGGTCGTCTGGCCCCCGAAACTTCAGCCTATGCAACCACGAGCTACGTTCCTCAATCCTATCGAAACGCAATGATGGGTGGGCCTGTTTCTAGTAGTTCCTCCACCTATTCTCAGAATCATTCGTCTAATTCAGTGGTAAATGCGTCACACCCTTATTCTCAGGGGCCTTCTCTTGTATCTGCTCCTCTGTTTCCACCACACTCGTCTGATAGGATGGACCCTACTGCAATCAAACCGAGCCTTTCGTTCGGAATGATGAGCCACCATGATATGGTACAGAGTGCAAACCTCTGGATGGATCGTTCTCAAAGAAATGACAGCAGGAATTTACACAACGATCCTAACTCACTGGTTAATGACATGCAGAATCTTGACATGAGCGGCCCGATTCTGAGCAGATCTCAAGATCACCTCCCATCTGAGTTTCCAGCTTGCACGTCTGGCCGTCAGAACCACGCATTCCAGGATGAATTTCCACATTTGGATATCATCAATGACTTGCTTGATGATGAGCATGGTGTTGGAATGGTGGCCAGAGTGAACTCAGACTATTACCAAAGGTTCAGCAGCGGGCCCCACATGAACAGGCAGTATACCTTCCCAGGTGATCCGGGTCCTGGGCCTGGCCCGTCTGCTAGCTCGTGTGGGATTGATAGGACGCGGGGTTATCATGATGACGGATATCAACATGGTTATGGGAGAAATTATGACTCGCTTAGGGATATGATGATGAGTGGTCCGGCTAGTTCACGGGTTTATGGGAATGGGCCGGTGGATAGTTATATGACGAATCAATGGCAAATGGGTGGTTCGGATTTGAGTGGGAGGAATATGGACAACGATGGGTATCCTTATCATATACCGGAGTATCCCAACCTTGGGGTTGGCATCAATGGCTATACGGTATACAGACCTTCGAACGGGCTTTGAAGGGTTTATGGTTATACGTTTATAGCGTGGGGGGTTTGTTACAGGAAATATGAGCCTATACTGTGGTTGTAATAATCTTTGTCCATGAGCAAAATTATTGGTGTTTAGATTTCAATGTTGAGGTTGTAACCTTTATGGTTTAAGATTACATCTTGTAAAGGGTTATGCTTTTTTATTATTTTCCCCAAATCTTGAAGCTTCCTCATGCCTGGATATTGTTGTTTTTACCTTTTAGATTGATTTATTTTCATTCAATGAATCAGTGCTTCTAACGGTGCTTTCTTTTTTAGCTGCTCACTTGTTTTTATACTCGTGTGATTAGGCCTACACTTTGTATATTTGCTTACGTACGTTTTTAATACAGACTCAGATTATACCTGTTCTTAGGAAATATATGAGTATGTGGTTCAAATCAGAATTATTGCAAAATAACCCTATAGAGTATGTGCAGTATTAGTTGGCTGAATAAAATGTTTCTACACTTATAGAAACGTGTAGCACTTTCTTTTTGTTTACTTATAGGGTGTTTGGCACAACTTATAAGTTCTTTAAAACATCTTATAAGCTGTTTAGAAGCTTATAAGTTCATTAATTTTATTTGGTAGAAATAAGATGTCTAATATCTTATAAGATCTAAAAATAAGCTCTTTAGAGCTTATCTTATTAGAGCTTATAAGCTCCAAAAAATATAAGTTGGGATATTCCAATTTTTTTTTATAAGTTCTATCCTATTTCAATCATTCCGGCCCAAATCCAGTCCGAAATCAATCCAACCCGGCCCATTTTTTTGTTTTTGCAAAAAAAAAAATCTGGAAAAAAGTTCCAAAAAAAAAATCTGGGAAAATATATTTTTGAAAAAAAAAAATTATTTTCTGGAAAAAAAAAATTTGAAAAAAAAAACATTTTCTAGAAAAAAAATTCCGGATAAAAAAAATTTCGAAAAAAAAAATTATTTTCTGGAAAAAAATTCGAAAAAAATAAACTTTCTGGAAAAAAAATATTTTTTGAAAAAAAAAATTATTATCAGAAAAAAAAAATTCAGAAAAAAAAATTCGAGGAAGAAAATTTCAGAAAAAAATTATTTTCGGATAAAAATTTATATATAAAAAATTATTAAAGAACTTATAAGTTGTATTAGTCAAACACTTTAACAACTTATAAGCTACTTAAAAATTACATCTTATAAGCTCTTAAAACAACTTATAAGTTGTTATAGCTTATAAGATGTTTAAAATAAGCTTAGAAACGGACCCTTAGTTGCCATATACTCTCTGAGCCAGTTTGTTATGTGGTATGAGATATGAAAAAATTTAAAATTATGTGATACTTTTTATTTGTCCATGTGATATATTTAACATTTTTAAGTATTTGTTATGATAGATTAAATCATGATTGATATTATAAATACCACCTAGGAGGGATAATGTTTGATATTATAAATACCACCTAGGAGGGATAATGTTTGATATTATAATCACCAAAAATGGGGAAATAATCATGTAAAAATGGGAAAAAAAATCAAAACTTTTCGGGTCAAAAGGAAAAGTCATCAAGTATAACAAACACTTAAACATGTAGGATATAATTTGTTTTCCCCTATTTTCTTTTCTTTTCCCACGTAACAAACGAACTCTCTGTGTCCTAATTTTGATTGTTCACTTTCCGTAAATAGTCGTCCTAATTTAGTTTGGTGATTTCCTAAAAAGGAAATAAAATAACTTTCAATACTATTTAATACTATTATTTCTCTTCACCAAACCCATTTAACACCATTTAATACTATTATTTTCCTCCATCAAATTCACTTTATTCATTTTACACCATTTAATACTATTATCTCTTACTTTTTTTTAATCTCCATGTCTACAGTAATCGGATAATAAAAAAAAGGTGGGAGGGAGTCTTTGATTGGAGGATAGAATATGATGAATAAAACAGAGCATGGTCCTTTTCCCCACTCTAAATTCTATAAACCCAATATGCCAATAATCACTCCCTCCAAACAAAAGGCGCCCAAATAAAATCACCCACACACAATCCAGTGGCTAGATGTTTTCTGAAGGTTTTAATGATGCAAGGCTGTGGATGAGTAATTAGATTGTACTTTGTTTAATAGGTATATTTTGATTTATCCTCAAGGCTGTGATGTCTGCAATCACCTTTCTTTGTTTCTTTGTGTTGCGAATCATGACAAGCTTCTTCCAGGTTTTAGACACAGTGGATGATGATTTGGATTTTAACCACTATATTGATTTGCAGTTTGTATAACAAGGTTTTGCTTATGAAAAGAGTGGAGTCATTTTGCGCAATTTATCAACATTAATTTTTTGAGTATGTTTGACTCATTTTTATTAATTAAATAAACGTCAATGTTCAATGTATCAATTGATTAAAAAAAAAAAAAGAAAAATGATTAGTGGATTTATTTGGAAATTTGGCTTAGTTGATCTTTTTAGATGGTAAAAATTTATCAGAGTGCATAAATCAAGACATAATTAATAACAAATACGTATAAAATGAAAGTCAATCATATTCTATAATCATGTTAATCATTTATAATTTAGGTATATAAATATAATTTTAGGCATTAAAAAGGAATAACTTAATTCAATAAATTATAGTGATATATATAGTATATTAGGTATATATTTAAATTTATGTATCCTAGAACGTAAAGGTTGCTTTATTTCAATAAAAATTAATATAAAAATCTAAAATTTATTCAATATTAACTATAAAGGTGATTTTTTTAAGGCACTATAAAGGTGAATTTTAATCTACTAAAAATGGTGATTTTTTTTTTTTTAGAAGTTTTTAAAATACTAGCACGATATATTAGATTACATTTTTTAAGTACTATTAAATTTACAATAAAAATTCTCAATGGTTGTGAACAGCTCAACCAATTCAGAATCTTGGATCTCAGCAGCATGAGCAGCTTGTCTGGCAGCAGGAGCAGTTACCATGGCCAGGGACCTATCTGACGTTCCCCAGAGGTTTCAGCAACCTGTTTTTCTGGTCCAACTCCTTCCCCCTTTTTGGTTTCATAAAAAAAGTGTGAGATCTTCCTCTCCAAGGTGCCAAACTGCCTGATCATCTCTTGTCTTAGCTCTTCTACCTCCATAGGTGTGATCTGGACATATGAGGTAGATGTAGCTGGTCCAAGCATTCTAGAGACAGCATCCTCTAGAGCCTTCTTAGCAACAGACATGGAAGATTGAAATTGTCTCAATGCAGCATCAAAACTTGTATCTGCCTTCATCATAGACTTGTACACTTCCTCAAGGAGTATTCTGACATCAGATAAAGATTAGACTTCGGCTCCAAGTTTTTCAATGAGCATCTCCACTCGCTTCATTTCTTTCTCAGCAATTTCTGTATGCATATCAGTCAGTTTTGCAGCTATGTGGTTCCTTTCTGATTCAACCAACTGCTGGTCTTTTCCTCCATCTGACTCAACAGATTAGTTGCCAGCACGTTGAATTGAGCTTCAGCAGATACCTTTACCCCATCTTGAATAGTCTCTTCAACATTTGGGTAACCCAACTTCCTGTTCACTAGCCAGTTGACATCATCATTAGAAGCCAACTCCGCAGCACTGTTTACACCAGTTAGCTGCTTCATCCTCAGTTCCATATCAACAAAATCAGCATGTCCCAAAACCTCCAGAACTATCATAAAATCTTCAATTTCTTGTAGTCAGATATCTCTCCAAAACAAGATATCTGCTACCTGCTGTCTGACTCGGGGTGCTCGACCATATGAGGAAAATTCTTGTTCAGATAATTTTCAACTCTTTGTCGTAAAAACTTCACTGCTGGGTGCACCTGTTCAGGTGATTCTGGTTCAAGTACGGTTCTGGTGTTGAATGGATTATGGGCAACAAACACAAACATGGCCTTCTGTCTGTCTGTCTGGATCGGTGGAGAAGGTTTTTTCGGTGGCTCAGGTTGCGCTATATCTGGTTGAGGTTGCTCTGGTGGGGTCTGTTCAGGTTGAGAAAACTCTGGTTGAACTGGGGAGGGTTGCCTGACGGTGAGGGTGATTTGGATTTTTCTGGGGAGGTGTTGGAGATTTTGAGGTAGGGGTTGGTGATCTGGGTAGATGCAATGGGTCATGGGCAGGTTTCTTGAAGAGTGAACTCAGGTGAGCTGAATCAGATGGCTCAGACTCTTCCTGCGCCTCTGCAGCTCCACTACCTTCCTCATCTCCTCCTCCTTCGCCTTCACCTTCAACCGCTGTTTCAGCTACAACAATGACCTCTAATTAATCAGTTCTTTCCTCAGCAGCCAATTCTCTTTCTGCACTGACTGTGTGCTCCGAACTTACAACAGTCTCTTCTCCAGCCTCTTCCACAATCTGTTCCTCAGCCCATTCTTCATCTGATCCCAAGATTTCGACATCACTGTCTAAGTCTTTCAATCCACCAGATGGCGTACCTGTCTTCTTAGGAAGCATGGACGTGAGCTTTTTCTGCTTTTTCTCACTCACATCTTCAGCTTTGCGAGCTGGTCTTGTTGTCATCTGTTTTCTCTTCATGGCTTTCTTGGGAGGTTGATCCCAGGCTTCTGACTGTACAGAAGAAGCCTGTGCCTTATCCTTCTTTGAATTTTATTTCTTTAACGTGATGATGCATCCAGTGTAATTAATGAACGCAATGAACTCAAGTCCATTCTCTCCTCACCTGGGACGGTAACTCTTCCTCCTAATACTTCAAACAATTGAAACAGGAGGACTTCACTTGATATCCTGTTCTTTTATTTATTTTGTAACAGATGTTTACTCTTATCGGATTTTCGTTAGCCATATTTCTTGTTTACTCAGGATTCTCTCTCTTAATCAAGGTACCTACCCCTTTCATTTTCTGATTATTTAATTCTCTGTTTTCATATATGGTGATCGGGTTTTATTTGATGTATTATAAACTTGTTTCAATACAGATCAGTGGACCGAGAATGATAAATGTGTCGTTTTTCACCTCCAGTATGTGGGTTGTTCTAATTTAGATCTTTGTATATCATGAAAAGGTCTGGAACAACTCAGAAATCAATATCTTTTAAAAGATTACTAATTATATTATTTATATTACTTAAAAAAGTTTTCTGTTGTCTGTCATTCTAAGTATCTAATTCGAACTCAATTTTTTCCAGGTCGATTGGATCTACTTTGTGTGCCTTGCTGCTGTTACACTTGGTTTCATGCTCATTGTTTATTCAGGGTATGCCCAAACTACTACTTTCATTCTTCTTTTCACTTTTCTCATCTCGATTTTCCTGCAATACATAATCAAAAAAATAACCACTTAAATGACTGAACAAACTGCAGGAGAGATAAGATGGATCCAAACAATGGTGAGCCTGCTACAAAGCATGCTACAATTGATGAGGCCTTTTTAAGCCATTCAGATAATGACGGGATCTCTAACAATGACGGATCTAGGCCTTTTTAAGACATTCAGATAATGACTGGATCTCTAACAATGACGGGTCTAGTACTTCATTTCGAGGGACACGAAACTTATTGTGTTATATATCATGCATAATTAAAATACAAGAGGGAGGTATGCTGATTTGCTAGTTTGCTTGCAAGAGTAGTGAATGGATAATTTAGGATGACTTAGTACATGATTTAGAATTATTAAATTCTAAGACAAGATGTTATAGAATTTGTTATTTAATTTTATTTAATATTTATGAAAGCAATGTCAATTATTTTCCTTGCATGGCCGACATAGAAAATGATCTGGCTTTCGTCCTTGCATTCTGAAATTTTTCTATTCGAATTTTGGTCCAAAATAGCATATTATTTTTGCGTGATAGATTCTATCATTGTAGCCTTCTTAATGCTTCTAGAGAATAATTTATCTTATATCATACTTTAACTGAACCTTAGACTTCGAGTGCAAATGCTCTTGGTTAAAGAATTTGAAATTATACATTATATAACATTAGACTTTGAGTTATGTGAGCCTGAGTCCATCACTTGATTCTTCCTTCATTTGATTTTGCAAAATATTCTCATCTTGATTCTGGAGAGAGATTGGTGACGAGAAAACTATTAGTTAGATGCCAAATTATGTTCTTCCTGTACCTGTTTCACTGCTTCTCTTTGTACTATTTGATGATCGAGGCAGGTTAGTTTCTTCGTTGAACTAAGCTCAATCTCATATTCAGCTGTGAGCTGTGAATTATATAGATCCCCAATTTGACCTTCAGGTGTTCGGTCTACGGATTCATTTTAAAAATGTTACATGTGATACTGCAAAGGCAGCATTTGATGGTACCCTTCTAGTTTGTGTTTTATTACTATAGAGAACCAGATTGCGACATTTTAGGGTTTGGACCAATAGCTCTTTCTCACTCAATTCATATTTCTTCAATCTGAGTACAAAGTATTCTTAGCTGCCTATTTACAGGAAACAACTATTAGGAAAACTAACAAGATACAAAACACAGCGTTTTGGTTTAAAACGTAAAACCAAAATAAGAAAGGTAAAGTGTGTTTCTTTTAGTGAAACATGTTTCTCCATTTTTCAGCTCCCTTTTAATGAATTTGAATGATTGCCTGGTTTTCATCTGATACTCTTTGTTGCAACTAATACCTTTGGTTGAAACCTGAGATTCTTCACCCCTGTCAAAGCTGGAGACGTGCGGTAACCATCACACAGTCCCAAGTTGGACACAAGAACCTGCAATGATTTTCAGTGAATTCACGAGTCCGCCAATTGATGCCCTGTAGGGACAAAAGAATGAAGTTTAAAACCCTCCTTAATTTGTCAGGAACATAGTGACAATCAATGTCCAAGTGCTTCATTCTTCATACCAAAATTGGAATTGGCAAAGGTAACTGAACATCAAAAATAGAAGAAACAAAAGGTGATCCATTGCAACTCACACACTGTAGTAGTACTCAATGCTCAGTATTCTGCCTTGGCAGATGACCTGGAAACAATTATTTGCCTTGGCAGCTTTGTAATTTTGAAAACCTTTCTCATTGAGTATATCAATGATGTACTTATGTTTACATATGTAAGTTCCCTTAGATGTTCTAGCAATTTCCACTCCAAGAAAGTACTTGGTCTTTGATTGTAAACTGAACATCCAAAAACCCTTTCAACTCTTAAATTAACTGAGGCTTTGAGCTTGTAACTGGAACATCATCTAAATAAACATGCATGTTTAAGAAGTGATCACCCTTGGTCATGGTGAAAAATAGAGTGATAAAAATCCATATCCTCTCTTCTTAAAGTTGTATATGTTGCTTGTATTAGGACTATGTATCATCTTGTTCTAAGTAGTGTGTAGGTTAACAATTGCTACACCCCAGAAATAATTTTTGAGACAAACCTTAGTCTGGTTGTTCGCCTGGCTGAGCATGGGCTAATTCATTGTGATTTTAATGAATTTAACAGTATGGTACACTACTGTAGCCCTTACAAATCACATTATTATGCTTTTTTTTTTTCTGTAACTCTATATCTTAGGCTTACTTCTACTGGCTAAAAGTTTGTGTATGCTATTATTGAAGATGTATCAGGTTCTTTACATACTTCTCTGCACTATAGAATCTAAGTTATTTTGGTTAATTTTTTATCATGTTTTTGATTGACGATGATGAGAAGGTATTTGACCTTGACATTGAATGTAATATATCATTTTTATACTCCCTTCCGTCCCACAAAGATAGTTCAGTTTTTGTTTCTGCTTTGTCCCAAATTATAGTTCACTTCTATTTAAAAGTGTTTAAATTGTTTAAAATACACCTATTTAATGTATGTCGAGACTAAACAATAAGGTTATACCAGGAACTTTATAGGTAAAACCCAGAATTCAAGTACAATAAATAGTGTTTTACTAGTATGTGTGAAAAATGAAAGTGGACAATCTCTGGTCAAAAACTTACCATCCAATTATTGTTATTTTTATTGATTGGATCATTTTAATTGATCTCACTGTATAATCCATATTTACATATGTTTTAGTTTAAAATTATGAGTTGCTTTGTATTTAGAACCAGAATATTGGATTTCCTTGAAATATCGATGAATTTACAGTTCAGGCTGTTACCTCGCATGGAATTCTTGTATGCTTTGGTGTCCTGAAGGCAGTATGTCATACCAATATTTAATGCCTATTTAATTTTGTGTTAACATCAGTAATGCGTGTGATGCAGAGGTCATCCCAGTGCTTGATATAGCTATACTTGCATGATCTTCATTAGTTGTAAGCAACTGATGATTCCATCTATAGACGATTTAGTATCAGTAATGTAGTATTATTTAAATTATGAATTGTGATCTTATATGTGCAACGGTGTCACTGGGTGATGTTTTTGTTTATGAATGGGTACACATAGTTATATTAGTGCAACATGTGTTACTGTTATGTTATTATTTTGTGTAATACGATAATATTACATGGAAATATAGTATATGTTTTTACGTTCTTTTTCTTATTTTTGTTTTTAAGATCAAGGAAAGAACCATCAGTGCCCAGATATGTGGTGAGGTTGTTACATCAGAAGTTAATCAAGTGAGAAATGTTGTTCTGAAAAGAAAATATACAATTTCTGCAAAGGCAAGCTATGATTTAGCTGGGAATAAGAAGAAAATTGAATTTGAGAAGAAGTCTGAGCAACAAGGATATGAATGCACGGTGCACCCGGGTGCATACAAGACCTAGATAGCTTCTCAATATGGCTCAAAAAAATCTAAAGGCAAGAGATTTTTCTATAACTCTAATTTGAAAAAAAATCTATTCGGCAAAGATTTGATTTGATTTGATGTTAGATTTGATTTATATTTAGGGCCCAAGTTATTTTTTTTAGCCTGACGTTATTACTCTATTTAGCCCTAACTAAACTGCACGCCTACCCTCTTCTTCGTAGATACTTCACGTCGACAGGTATATATTTAACCTTTATTATGCGCTTATGTGTTGAATGTGGTTTTTCTCTTTTTCCTTCTTCGAGTATGATTCATTGCTGATTCTGTTTAGTTGATTTGTTTATTTTCTTTGTGAATCGAAATCGCATTCCATGTGAAAAAGGCAATATAAATACCAGTATCAAACAACCTCAAATTGATTGAGCATAACGATTTTAAATTCATTCTTAAACCTTTCTATTCAAAGACAACTTAATAGTAAAGCAAAATCTTTCAATGTGTGATCAATATGAAGTAGTTCTTACAAATATTGATCCTTAATTTTAATAATGTTTAAAGATTCAATAAATAACCCCTTTATCTAATAATTAAGTATATTTATCAAATTAAATTTTCATATGTACTTAATTCCAATTAAATTGCTTTATTTGAAAATTTTTATGTATTACTCACTAAGATTCATACATTATTCCATGCTATATTTAAAACAGGGAACTAAAATTCATGCAACTATTCGAAAGTTTTTGATTAAAAAATACGAAAAATTGTTAAAGGAGGGCGTCAGTTACATGATATCAAATTTTGACATTGGACTAAACAATGGAAAAGTACAATCGACTGTCCACCCTTACAAATTGTATTTCAACTTCAAAACCAATATTGAAAGATGTTCCGACGTCGAAGTGAAAAAATCAGAGTTTCAATTTATCACTTTGGAAGAAATAAAGTTACGGACCGAAGATGAAGCAAAAATACAAAAACTGTATTTCAACTTCAAAACCAATATTGAAAGATGTTCCGACATCGAAGTGAAAAAATCAGAGTTTCAATTTATCGCTTTGGAAGAAATAAAGTTACGGACCGAAGATGAAGCAAAAATACAAATAGGTTTGAATATCCATATATTAATATTCTACTAATTACGTGACGTCATAATCATAGGAATCAATTTGTAATTTATTTATTTATGTATGTATTTCAATTAATAAAATTATGTACAAATATCATTGCTTTCGTCGTTCGTATTTATAACGTGGAGGAGGTAAAGGTAGACGAAAGAATGGCTAAAAAAGTGGACATAGAGATTGAGGACGAAAGGTATTAATTTGCATTTACTTCTTTCAATTACGTATAAGCGTGCGATTATATCATAATTTGCTAATATGGAATCTCAATGGCAATTTTATTTATGTAGTCGCACAAGAATTACTTGCACATTATGGGAGGGCTATTACGAACCATTAGTGAGTTACAATAACAAGCACCCAAATGACCCGATTATTATCGTTTTAGAATATACAAATAGAGGTATTTTTATACCAATTACCTTTTAAAAATAATTTACATATTTTGCTTATATTAATATTAACTGTTTTTCTATACAAGAAAAATATGTCTCTAATACGATGTATGCAAGTCGTCTTACTATTAATGGAGATATTTCCGAGATTCATAATGATAGAAAGAGGTATGTTTTATTTAATACTTATAATTCAATTTTATTAGTTGGCTACTAAAATTATTTTGTAAAAATTATCAATTTGTTCAGGCTTGAAACCAACCTTATTAAGATTCCTGCCCCAATAATTGCACGAAAAACCCAACGCATTCGAACATCTGCTTATGACGAGTTCGACGAGAATGTTGAGATTTAATGTTGTGCTGACATTGATGAGATAAAAATGGTATTTCCAGAATTTTACTTAAGATGGAAGTCCATTTATATTTTGCAAACAATACACATAAGAAAAAACAATAATTTAAAAAATTAATGTTTGTTTCAAAGAATTTTAATACGTTATAATAGCGACCTGCCACAACATACATAATTCATACAATTGGTTTTATCACGCGTGCCCAAAGTGTACCAAAAAGGTTTCCCTTGAAAATGGAAAGTGGACTTGTGAGAAGTGTAAAACCAACCCAAGTTCAGTTAATACCAGGTAGTATTTTTATATTACGAATTATATCTTTCAAAATTTACTTAAATATATTTTGGTATTTAAAATATTGTACTTTAATATAATACTTCTTTTAGGTCCAAGATCACAATGCATGTTGTTGACCAAACTGGATCAACATCTTTGATTCTATTCGACAGTGACGTGTTCAAAATGATTGGAAAAATGGCTTTGGATATTCTCAATGATATGGACGAGGTAATTACACAGTATTACAAATTTCTCCCGATCCAAAAAAAAAAATTACAAATTTCTAATCTCACTAACAAATTCAATGAAACAACAAATCCATCATTTTAAAATTAACAAATATTAATCTAACCTAATCTCCATGCATCTTATTCTACTATGCAGAAAGGTTTGGATGATAAATTCCCCTCAGAACAAGAAGAGTTGGTTGACAGAAAATTCATATTTCGATTCCATATTTCACAATTCAATTTGGACAACAATTATGATGTATATACCGTTGTCAAGTTATCTTCCGATGAGAATTTGATCAAAAAATCAAGGAGTAAAACCGATCATCTAAGGTAGTCAGTATTCTTATTAATTTATTATTTAATTTAAATCTTTTGTAATAATTAAAAAATATACATATTATTTATTTCTCAAATAATTAATATTAATTTATAAATTTTACTTTAGCAAACCACCCCTTCATCTATTTGTGACAAACAAATGGTCGAATGTGAAGAAATAACTCCCAAGAAAAAGGGGATCAATGTCAGGAAGATGATGATGATGGTGTTGAGACTCGAGTTTCGACTACTAAGCGGATCTTGAAGGTCAAACTTGAAAAGGAATAATACAACATAAAGGAGATATAGAACAACCACCTTATAGAATAATAGGAAAGTTATTTATTATCATTATAGTTTTTTAGTTGTTAATCCTTTTTTAGTAGTAAAAAACAATTACATTCTTAGGTTTTCCAATTTTTATAATTGACAAACTCCAGCCCATTTAGTTTTCTCTATTATTTAATTCACAATTGAATTTTTTTTAACCTAAATTAATTCTTCATCATTAATATGTACTAAATTAATCTCAAATCCAACTGGTCATATAAATTTGATTGACCAAAAAATATGTATTCGTATTTTGATATATATATATTTCTTTTAACAACATGTTTTGATATTTTAAATAATATTAATATACAAAACAAATTTCAACTAATGCACACAAAATTATTTCTTATTTCTAAAAAAATAAATGCATACACATACACAATTAATATATAAAACAACTAAACTGAACATCATAAAATAAAAAATTGAATAATTTTATTATAATATATTTCAACCCGCATAGCACGCGGGTTTAAATACCGGTGTGTATATATATATACCCAGAGAAAGGCGGGTATGCAGAGTAAAAGAATCTGAAACGGAGTGAGCTGCAACTATTCAAACTCTGGGTCGAAGATCACTCTTCTCTGTGACAAGGTCTATTTATCTCTGTTTTGATGTAAATAATTGAAATATTTTCTACTGTTGATTGCCTTTGTGTAAATTCTCACTGAATTTTAGGGCTTGCTATTTCTTCAATTGTTTCATAGCAAAAAAATGGTTTCTTTAATCACTTTACAATTGACTAACTCTGCTGCTTATTATGCTTGATGAATTTGCTAAGTTTCCAAAATCAGGTTTTGGAAATTTAGGTTTGTTCAATTCAGTCGAAAATCAACACTCTGATGATTTATGATTTAACAGAGGCATGGGGACAAAATCTAAATCTACACTGCTGGGCCTTGAGTTTACACTACTGTGCCTTGCGTTGGGACAGTTTTTCTCTCTTTTGGTCACTTTCATTGGATATACATGTTCTCAACTCGCAAAGAAAGGTGGCCTTTCTTGTTCTTCTCTTTTAATATTGATCATTAAAATATTGATTTTGATTATCTATGATTTAATTCTATTAGCTTTTGGTAACTTGAAAGTGCATACATTTTCAATCCTTATTTTGTCTCTCAATTGTTGGGGTTGATGCACCATTCTCACTGTGCTTGTTGCATTATCTACTCTTGGCATTGGTCCATGGAGGCATCATGATTTACAAAGGGCAACCTCTCAAGATTCACAAAGGACAACCTGTGAAACCAACATTAAATATTTTTCGGATTAAATCCTCCGTTTCATGTGAAATAGTTAAACAAATTATAAAATTTGAGGACCATGTGCATCAATCGTGCAACTATGTTTGAAAATCATTCTTACCTGTTTATCCCATTCAGTGCATTACGAGATTTATATATCCATTAATTTTATTATGATCTTACACATCCCTCTATTTCTCTGAGCAGGCCAAACCGTATTACTATAGTATGCTGGCATTGTTTGATGGGTTTGCCAAATTATTTGGTAAGTTGCAATGTTTATGGTCAAGGCTGTAAGAAAACTAAATCATATTTAATTACACAATTATAAAGTATACGTTATATACTTTGACAGTGATTAAGGCATACCAGCACACTTCTCTTACAAGCGCTATGCTTCTGGACGGTTGGACAATGCCGTTTGCCCTCGGTCTCGCCGGGTTGTTTTTTAAGAGAAAATCTGGATTTAAAAAGCTGGTTGGTTGGACAATTTGTGTTGCTGGTCTTGTTGCCGTTGTTTTATCCGACGTACATTCTACTGATAGGTCAAGTAAGTGATTTCATTATCTACTCTCTCAACTTATTCAATTAAGCTAATTTATTTTGGGATTAATGTTACTGTAGGTGGTATCAACCCTCTTAGAGGTGATTTGCTTATTATTGTTGGAGCAACATTTTATGGTGTTACCACTATCATCGAGGCAAGTTATGAATCTTGATACTCCTGACCAGTTTAAATACTCTCATGTCTTTAAATGTATGCACAAATTAGCCAGTGTTTTTGTGGACATTTCTAAGGCTGAAATCCTCGTATTTTGCAGGAGAATTTTCTTAAAAGGCCTGATAGCGGGGAACTCAATACCTTCTTGGGCATCCATGGGGCAATTTTAAGTGCTTCCCAAATGTATCCATCATTTGAAAAAGTCATAAATGAATGAATGATTTGTTAATTTTAATTTAATTTAGACTTATGTTGTATCATGCGCTTGTTTATGAATGTTATTTCTTTAACGTGATGATGCATCCAGTGTAGTTTATGAACGCAATGAACTCAAGTCCATTCTCTCCTCACCTGGGACGGTAACTCTTCCTTCTAATACTTCAAACAATTGAAACAGGAGGACTTAAGTTGATATCCTGTTCTTTTTTTATTTATTTTGTAACAGACAATTGAAACAGGAGGTGTTAACTTGATATCCTGTTCTTTTTGTTTATTTTGTAACAGATGTTTCTTTTTATCGGATTTTCGTTAGCCATGTTTCTTGTTTACTCAGGATTCCCTCTCTTAGTCAAGGTACCTACCCCTTTCATTTTCTTATTATTTAATTCTCTGTTTTCATATATGGTGATCTGGTTGTATTTGATGTATTATAAACTTGTTTCAATACAGATCAGTGGACCGAGAATGCCAAATTTGTCGTTGCTCACCTCCAGTATGTGGGCTGCTCTAATTCAGATCTTTGTATATCATGAAAAGGTTTGGAACAACTCAGAAATCAATATTTTTTAGAAGATAACTAATTATATTATTTATACTAATCAAAAAGTTTTATGTTGTCAGTCATTCTAAGTATCTAATTCGAACTCAATTCTGTCCAGGTCGATTGGATCTATTTTGTGTGCTTTGCTGCTGTTACACTTGGTACCATACTCATTGTTAATTCAAGGTATGCCCAAAATACTACTTTCATTCTTCTATTCACTTTTCTCGTATCTGTTTGAAATTGCTTTTCCACATAGTCAAAAATAATTTCTTCCCACTCCACTTTCCACTTAAATTATTGAAAAAACTGCAGGAAATGCATGAGAGATCCAAACAATGGTGAGCCTGCTACAATTGATGAGCCCCTTTTACACAATTCAGATAACAACGGGATCTCTAACAATGACGGATCCAGTACTTCATTTCAAGGGGCGCGAAACTTGTTTTGTTATATATATCATGCGTAGTTAAAGTACAAATACAAGGGGGCAATGTGAAGAGCAGTATGGTGATTTGCTAGTTTGCTTCCAAGAGTGGTGAATGGATAGTGTAGGATGACTTAGTACAAGATTTAGAGTTAGTATTAGTTTTTAAGATGGAACAGGTATGTCGATTCAAGAGGAATTTGATGGGGTTTGTGCATAATAAAAAATGTGTTTTTTTTTTCCTTTTCAGTATTTTTCTTGTTTTGACTCCACTAATGGATTTTGTGGTTTTAAATTATATTCCACGAATGAATCTGAATGTTTTGGATCAAACGGCTATGGAGTTCTAGAGGAGACAATTTTCAATGAATTTGTGGTCTGTATGTGCATATTTTTCCTTGGAATCCTTTGTAATGTGCATTTTTTCCCTTTGGTATTTTTTTTTTATTATTTTATTATGAAAGGCATGTAATTGGTGCATTATGAAGCAGAGTTTTAATTGCCATTTTGATACACATTTCATATGTACTTGTGCTGTATATAGTCATTCTTAACTTTTTCTTGGGAAATTACATGATGGAAAATATAACATTACACTTTATCTTGTAAGTCGTAACCAAAGGAGTGTATTATTGCCATAAATGTTGCTTGGTTTGTGAATTGTTTAGATATGGGAGAACAGTATTACTATGATGATTTTTTTGTTAAACAATAAAATACATTTTTTCAAAATTTTATTAATAAGAAGTAAATTAAAATGGAATTAAGTACAATTTTGGTGTGGAATTATAGGTATTTCACCCAAAATGTCAAGGAATCATTGATTTATTAGTTTTGAGATATGAAAGTACTGCAACAAGTAATAAAAATAGTGCACCAAACATCATTTTTCTCATTTAATTCAGTTTCCATACTTATAAAGTTCCCAACTTTCATTAAAAAAAAAATAACAGAATGAAACTGATATGAAGATTATGTAAACATGATGCATATTTGCTGTCATAGCCATAGGAATATACATGATTGACTAATTAAGTCAAATTAAAGAGAAGAAAAAACACGCAAAGAATTCAAAGATATAGAATTCCAAATTTAATAAGTATATCCAAACAAAAAAAAAGGGATTTAAAAATAATGTTTATCATGTATTGTTAAAAAAATCAATCCCATAAATATAGTCAAAGCAATTTCAATTGTTATATTATTCATAAAAGTATACAGAATTGAAATTGATATTTTTAGCAAGGGTAATATGACTCGTTGAAACCAGGGAATAATATTAATATTCACCTCAAAAGATTGGAGAATTAAATAGTAAAATCAAAGTATAAATTGTTAATCAAAGGGATAAACGGGTTTACCGCTTAAACCTATATATACTCATTTTCGATATTGCTATCTTAGATTTATATATACTCAATTTTTTATTTTTTTTTTTTTTCTAATTTTTTAATTAATTTTTTTTTAAAAGTTTTTTCACAAATTTAAATAAGGCAAAAAATCAATTTGGTCAATCAATTACAAATTAAATATTTCTATTTGATTTAGTCAATTAATAATTAATCCTCTCCAAAATATTTTTTAACAGGTTTTGAATTTCTATTGAATTGAATAAATAAGTAAAATATTAATTCAATATAAAATAATAATATAATATTTTTATAAATTCTATTATGAAATTTGTTCATAATAAGAAACACAATAATTAAAATTAATATTATGGTATTAATTTATAAATGTGATAATAATTTTATATTATTAAAATTTCATGAATTTGCTCAATTATGTTATTAAAGATGGTGAAAACTAATTTTATATTTTGAACATTTGTTAAAAGATTTCACACGATTTTTGTCAATGTTTTAATGTTTGAACTTTTTTTTTTTTTTTTCGAGCCTGTTAGGTGGTCTGCTTTAATTAAGAGACCGATTTCATGTAAATTCAAATATAATACTATATATACATATATACTCATTTTCGATATTGCTATCTTAGAATCATACTCATTTTTTTTTTTTTTTAGCGCAGAATCATATACTCATTTTATTTCCTCTTAGTCTCAATTCAAACAAAGCAAAACAAGTTTTATATTATATAACTGAATTCATTCAGTAATAGTGTCATAGCATACATTCAATAAGACACAAATAATTGTGTATGGTATTAATTTATAAATATAATAATATTATTAAAAGAATGTTATAATAATATTAATGAAAGTTTCACACGATTTAGCAAGTTTTACTTGAGACCGACTTCATGTAAATTCAAATATAATATATATAATCTATGAATGGGTCTCATGTGCACCCTGGTGCACCGTGCACTCATAATGCATTTTAGAAGCGTGTAACTATACAAAACATAAACGTGCAACTATTCCAAGCATAAGCATGCAACTATTTTTCCATATTAACAGTTGCACTTTTATATGTAAATAAGTCGCATTTTTCAACATACCAAGTTGCACGCTTCTAAAATGCATTATGAGTGCATGGTGCACCCGAGTGCATACAAGACATAGTCATAATCTATATATTTGTGTGTATATATGTACTTCGCCATTACATATACATATGTATGTACTTTCTTTCTTACCTCTTGACCACACAATTTATTCAACTAAGAACAATCACCAAAAGTTGGTGAAACCATTAAATATTTTAATTTCAGTGCCAACCTATGTTTAACAAATTTAACAATTTAATTTCCGGTCAAAATCCACGTTTTTTTTTAAATTAAAAAGTCAAGAATACATGTTCTATGCATGCTCCCTGTCGTAAGAGACAACATCATAACTAGCCTAAGTCAACATTGAAACACATATGAACCAACTTTCCATGAAATTACAAGATAAAAAAAACTAGCTATAAATAACCATCCATTTTTTCTTATTTTTCATTCACATCATTATCTATAATTACCTTCCAACTTATAAAGAGCTGGAAAAAATCATGGCTTCCTTTAAGCTTAGATTCTTTCTTATATTTAATATTTTGTTCTTTATATCCATATTCTCGTTAAATGTATCAAATGCTCGAATTCTATATATGGAAAGTTCATCGCTAAAAGAGTCTCTACCACGTGGGCCGGTGCCACCATCTAGTGGTTGCACGTACATCCCCGGCGAGGGCGGCGGGCCATGCACTTTGAAGGAGAAACACTTTTCCGGCGGTGGCTCCGCCCGACCGCGCACCACCGACAACTTCTTTAGCAAGTGATGAAGTTATATAGGGACAATTAAGGCCAAGTATTTGTTGTAATTGTATATAAAAACCGAGGTAAAAAGAAAAAAAATTGTAGCTTTATTTTAAGATTTCTACTTTCATTCTTTCATAACATTGGAAACTTTATATTCAGAATTTCAGATATACCTTTTCATTACTTCCATTTTGTGGTTCATCCAATTGAATATAGTATAAAATTTTACTATAAACGTGGCAGATTCTCAAATGAACTAAACTCGATCGAGAAAAAAAATTCTTTGATCCCATAACTTTCCTGTAATTCGTTTTTCCTCCCAAAAAATTTAACTATTTAATTTTGGTCCTCTAACTATTTCGATTGTCCAATTTTGGTCTCATTTTCGCTGGAAAATAGAAAATTTTGTCATTTTCGGTCATGCGCAAGTCACGTATCTGTTAAAATTGTGTGTTTCCGAGCTTATAGCTGACGTGAACGCTGACTATTAGAAAAAAGATTCATTTTTCTTAAAAATTAGAAATAACAAGAAAATTTCTCCGAAGTGCGGGAAAAATGAATTCCTAGCGTCCATGTCAACTACGAGCTCGGGAAACCCTAATTTTAACTGGCACGTAACTTGCGCGTGATAAAAAAGACAAAAACTTTGGGACCAAAATTGGACAATCGAGATAGTTATTGAGCCAAAATTGGATAATTAATATTTTTAATTTTGGAACAAAAAACGGATTACAGGAAAATTATGAGACCAAGAAATTTGTTTTCTCAAACTTGATCCATATTGTATAAAATCAAACAAAGCGTCACAATAATGAAGAAATTGAAAAGTAAGATTTCAATAATCCTTAATGATAGATCCAAACTCTGATTATTTAAGTCCTAATTTACACCAAAGTCGAGCTCCTGAAATAACTTTCTCCATATAATTAAACTTCAATGGCCTAAAAGGACATGGAAATGATAACTATTTAAATATAAATAAAAGCAAGTCCAAATACATTTAATACAACTGGTCTCACACATCCGAATATCAATAAATACTAATTTCGTTGCATGAATAAATCTGAAGGAATGACCTAAACAACAAACTATTAGATTGTACTTCTTCAGTTATACCATCTAAAGATATCAACCAGTTCTTAACTATGTTGCATCATAGTCTCCTCTAGCATTACAAATTTACTCAACAAAAACAGATTCATAATTTCAAAATAGAGTAATTAATTTCTTCAATTTAGACCCTAATGCCCTCCACACATCACATCACCCAGTGATACCGTTGCACATATAAGATCACAATTCATAAGTTGATAGAAGTAAACTATAACTTGGGACAAACCAGAAACAAAAACTGAACTATGCTTCTAAAAAAATTTTTTATCAAACATGTCATTAAAATTGCATTACCTGAATAATAAGCATTAACACCCATTTTTAGTACGGGTAAATTGCATTTTTGGTCCCATGAGAATATTTTTAAAGTACTTTTGGTCCCATTGTTTCAAAGTGGTCATTTTTTGTGCACTTTTGGTCCCCAAACCTTTAATTGCACATCACAAAAACCCCTAACATGTTCATCTAACAACTTCACCACACAAAAGCCACCTATATATGTTTAAAGTTTTTTGTGCACTTTTGATTTTGGAAGATTTGGGTAAGATTTTTATAAAGTTTGCTAGATATTGGAGGTGCAACAATTTCTAAGGTTCAAGTTGGGGATGAGGATTTTTGGTGTTTTTTTGGTAGAATGTTAGTAATCCCGCTATTTTGGTGGGAACACGCGCACTTACATCTGTTAAAAATTAAGGGAATATTAGTTTGGGACCATTTTGATATGAGAATATTCTCATGGGACCAAAAGTGATATTTTCCCTTTTTAGTACACTTACCTCGTCCTGAAAAACTTAAAGATGCATTCAATGTCACGGTCAAATACCTTCTCATCATTGTCAATCAACAGCATGATAAAAAATTAATCAAAATAACTTAGATTCTACAGTGCACAGAAGTATGTAAAGAACATGATACATCTTCAATAATAGCATACACAAACTTTTAGCACAATAATGTGATTTCAAAGGACTACAGTAGATATCTAAAAGAAACTTCACAAAGGGACTTTTCTATTCTTCTATTGGCACTTTACCTTTGCAAGCCTATAGTGACAGCAGATTGGGCTGCATGCAAAGACACTCCTCGGCCATAGGATTTTCTTTTTTTTTTTTTGCAGAAAACCTTATATGATGGAAGAGTAAAAAGCAAATAAGTCATCTGCCAAGGCAGAAAACTGAGCATTGAGTACTACTACAGTGTGTGAGTTGCAATGAATCACCTTTGTTTCTTCTATTTTTGGTGTGCAGTTACCTTTGCCAATTCCTCTTTGGTATTACAGCCAATCCGGTCTTTCATAAAAGAATGAAACACTTAAGAGATAGATTGTCATTATGTTCCTGACAAATTAAGGAGGGTTTTAAAGTTCATTCTTTTGTCCCTACAGGGCATCAATTGGCGGACTCATGAATTCACTGAAAATCATTTCAGGTTCTTGTGTCCAACTTGGGACTGTGTGATGTTTACCGCACGTCTCCAGCTTTGACAGGGGTGAAGAATCTCAGGTTTCAACCAAAGGTATTAGTTGCAGCAAAGAGTATCAGATGAAAACCAGGCAATCATTCAAATTCATTAAAAGGAAGCTGAAAGATGGAGAAACATGTTTCACTAAAAGAAACACACTTTACCTTTCTTATTTTGGTTTTACGTTTTAAACCAAAACGCTGTGTTTTGTATCTTGTTAGTTTTCCTAATAGTTGTTTCCTGTAAATAGGCAGCTAAGAATACTTTGTACTCAGATTGAAGAAATATGAATTGAGTGAGAAAGAGCAATTGCTACAAACCCTAAAAATATTGCACTCTATAGTAATAAAACAAAAGGTAGAAGGGTACCATCAAATGCTGCCTTTGTAGTATGACATGTAAGATTTTTAAAATGAATCCGTAGTCCGTACACCTGAAGGCCAAATTGGAGATCTATATAATTCACGGCTCACAGCTGAATATGAGATTGAGCTTAGTTCAATGAAGAAACTAACCTGCCTCGAATATCAAACACCAGAATTAGTACAAAGAGAAGCAGTGAAGCAGGAACAAGATGAACATAATTTGGCATCTAACTAATAGTTTTCTCAACAACAATCTCTCTCCAGAATCAACGATGAGAAGATTTTGCAAAATCAAATGAAGGAAGAATCGACTGATGGAGATACGGAACCCGTCTTTGATCGACTCAGGCTCACACAACTCAAAGTCTAAGTATAATATAAGATAAATTATTCTCTAGAAGCATTAAGAAATAAGAAGGCTACAATGTTAGAATCTATCACACAAAAAGAATATGCTATTTTGGACCAAAATTCGAATAGAAAATTTTCAGAATGCTAGGACGAAAGCCAGATAAAATGTACAAAGTATTTTGGATTATCAACTAATAATAGTCCAAACAAACCCTATGTCAGCCATGCAAGGAAAATAATTGACATTGTGTTCATAAGTATTAAATAAAATTAAATAACAAATTCTACAATATCTTGTCTTAGAATTTAATAATTCGACTATCCATTCACCACTCTTGCAAGCAAACTAGCAATCAGCATACCTCCTTCACATTACTCCTCACATCGCCCTCTTGTATTTTAATTATGCATGATATAACACAATAAGTTTCGCGCCCCTACTCCTCGGATTGCCCTCTTGTATTTTGATTATGTATGTATAACACAATAAGTTTCGCGCCCCTAGAAATGAAGAACTAGATCCATCATTGTTAGAGATCCCGTCATTATCTGAATGGCTTAAAAAGGCCTCATCAATTGTAGCAGGCTCACCATTGTTTGGATCAATTTCAATTGTAGAAGGCTCACCATTGTTTGGATCAATTTCATTTCTCCTGTAGTTTGTTCAATCATTTAAGTGGTTATGTTTTACTATGTATTGCAGGAAAAGCACATCTCAAAAAGAGATAAGAAAAGTAAAAAGTAGTATTTTGGGCGTACTCTGAATAAAGAATGAGTATGTAACCAAGTGTAACAGCAGCAAAACACACAAAGTAGATCCAATCGACCTGGCCAAAATTGAGTTCGAAATAGATACTTAGAATGACGGACAACAGAAAACTCTTTAATTAATATAAATAATATAATTAGTAATCTTCTAAAAAATATTGATTTCTGAGTTGTTCCAAACATTTTCATGATATACAAAGATCTGAATTAGAACAGCCCACATATTGGAGGTGAGCAACGACATATATAGCATTCTCGGTCCACTGATCTGTATTGAAACAAGTTAATAATATATCAAATACAACCAGATCACCATATATGAAAACAGAGAATTAAATAATCAGAAAATGAAAGGGGTAGGTACCTCGAGTAAGAGAGAGAATCCTGAGTAAACAAAAATGCGGCTAATGAAAATCCGATAAGAGGAAACATCTGTTACGAAATAAATAAAAGAACAGGATATCAAGTTAAGTCCTCCTGTTTCAATTGTTTGAAGTATTAGGAGGAAGAGTTACCGTCCCAGGTGAGGAGAGAATGGACTTGAGTTCATTGCGTTCATTAATTACACTGGATGCATCATCACGTCAAAGAAATAACATTCATAAACAAGCGCATGATACGGCACAAGTCTTAATTAAATTAACATTAACAAATCATTCATTCATTTATGACTTTTTCATTTTTCAAACGATGGATACATTTGGGATGCATTACAAATTGCACCATAGATGCCCAAGAAAGTCGTCATTTCCACAAAACCAAAACTTTCAGTAAAAATCCCCTGCAAAATACGAGGATTCCAGCCTCAGAAATTAATGTCCACAAAAACATTGGCTAATTTATGCAAACAATTAAAGACATGAGGGTATTTAAACTGGTCAGGAGTATCAAGATTCATAACTTGCCTCGTAGATACCATAAAGTGTTGCCCCAACAATAATAAGCAAATCACCTCTAAGAGGGTTGATACCGCCTACAATAACGTTAATCACAAAATAAATTAGCTAAACTTGAATAAGTTGAGAGAGTAGATAATGAAATTACTTACTTGAGCCATCAGCAGAATGTACGTCGGATAAAACAACGGCTACAAGACCAGCAACACAAATTGCGAAACCAACCAGCTCTTGGGATCCAAATTTTGTCTTACAAAACAACCAGCTGAGAACCATGGCACACGGTAGTGTCCAACAGTCCAGAAGCATAACGCTTGTAAGAGAAGTGTGCTGGTATGCCTTAATCGCTGTCAAAGTATATAATGTATACTTTATAATTGTGTAATTAAATATGATTTAGGATACATTGAGAAGATGCTTTACTTAAGAAGACCATAAACATTGCAACTTACTAAATAATTTGGCTAACACATAAATGAATGCCACCACCATGCTATAGAGAGAGAAATACGATTTGGCCTGCTCAGAGAAAGGAGGGATGTGTAAATCTCGTAATACAATATTCTTCTAAAATAAGAGCAGAATGAGATAAACAGATAAAAAGATTATCAAACATAGTTGCACGATTGATGCACATGGTCCTCAAATTTTATAACTTGTTTAACTATTTCACATGAAACAGAGGATTTAATCTGAAAAATATTTAATGTTGGGCTCACCTTGAGAGGTTGTCCTCTGTGAATCATGATGTGCCTCCATAGACAAATGCCAAGAGTAGATAATACAACAAGCACTGTGAGAATGGTGCATAAACTCCTACAAATTACCAATTCAGAAAAAGCTAATAGAATTAAACTATAGATAATCTAAAAATATGATGACAATAACAACATTTTGATGATCAATATTAACATGGAGGGATTTATTAAAAAGAAAAGAACAAGAAAGACCTTTCCTTGCGAGTTGAGAACATGTAAATCCAATGAAAGTGACCAAAAGAGAGAGAAGCAGTGCCAACCCTAAGCCCAGCAGTGTAGATTTTGTCCCCATCTTTTGTTAAATCAGAGTGTTAGATTCTAAAGGGTTTGATTTTATACTGAATTGAACAGACCTAAATTTCCAAAATTATGGCCGAATAAAAAACACCTGATTTTGGAAACTTTGCAAACTCGTTGGAACCAGAGAATAATATTAATATTCACCTCAAAAGATTGAAGAATTAAATAAAATCATCAAAATATATATACATATATACTATACTCATTTTCGATAGTAAAAACAAGTTTGCGAAAAACTATGCCATACCAACATAATGACCGCACAAATAGAAATTCATAAATGAAATTCAGATTTGTTGGAGAATTTACCCCCTAATCTCGATTATCAACTCTTCCGCTTCCTTCATTTTAGTTATCAACTCATCGAACTTCCTTTGCTTTTGCAAATCAATTCCAGCTTCTAGATCAATCAAGGTCTGCTCATTCCCTGCCGTTTTTGATTGATTAGGTTGAATCGGAACTTCCTCCGAGATCTCTGAATGATTTTGAGATGAGATCATCAAATGGCGCTATAGATGAACCACTAAGCCAGGCGAAATATTCTTTCAAATTAGACATGTTTGGAGTGTGATTTGAGCTGGAGTGTTCCGTTCTGATATAGGTTTTTTTGGATGGGGACGAAATGACGTGTACGGCATTTTCAATTTGAGAAATGGTCAACAATTGACCTCTTCTCTCACTCATGGATTAAATTTTTTTAGCCCGTTTTGAATTTGGCCTGTTAGCCTTTGAGAATTTTATTTTCCCCTATTGCCTTTTTTTTAAAATTAAACAGAGTACAACCGGTTGGCCAATCGGTCAACCGCCACATGGATTTTATTTTTATTTTTTCATTATTTTTCAACCGCCAAATATATATTTTTTTAATTGATTTAATTAGGGGCGGATCCAGAAATTAATGGAGAGGTGGACTAGAAAAAACAATTTTGATAAGGTTAAATCTTGTATCCACTAGATGCACCGTGCACTTCATAGTGTATTTTAAAATCATGCAATTTGTTGTACTGAAATATACAATTTTGGGTATTTTTATTTTAAGAAAAATAATTTAATTAAATTAGAAGCAAATTGAGTTTATATAGACTGGGCTAAGAACTTAATAATTCAGATTAATTACATATAATATATATAATATAAAGAATTTGGAGACAAATTGGGGTGGGCTTGAGCCCGGACAGCCCACCCCGTAGATCCGCCCATGGATTTGTTTTTTATTCACTTATTTAATAGGATTCCGGGATGGGTCGGGTTTATGGTTGGGTTTCGGGTCATAACAATTTTTATTATTATTATTATTATTATTATTATTATTGTTATTAATTAATGTTTGGTCGGGTTCAGGGTTTAGAACCGATCCAAATCCATAAAACCCTAAATATGATATTTGAACCGTCAATACTTCACATCTCTTCATCTTCTTTCTCTCCTAATTGAACACAAACACAACACATCTTCACAAACAAAACACACAACAAACAAACTGTGTGAAAGGGAAAGCCCCACTTCATTTTTGTCTATTTAAACATGTTTGTGGTCTCAAACTTTCATAAAATTATTTGGATGATTAATGCATTATCAAATGCTGATCATTGTGAAATAAAATCATTTTATTTTCTGGCTTAACTCTAGTTAATTTAATGGTGGTTTTTAGGATCATGTAGTTGATGTTGTCTTTTTTCAATTGGAAGTGTTTGATACACAGCTCAATTTACTCTCTATTTTAGCACTTGTGATGATTGTTGTGAAATAATAAGCTATTATGTTGATTTCATGGCTTTAATTCAAGCTATAAACTCTTGGTTTTAGGATCACGTGTTTTAGCACTTTCTGTCACCATTGTTATTTTTGCAAGCATTTCACTATCATCTCAACATCTTCATCTTCATGTTGTCACCATTATTATTTTTGCAAGCATTGCACGATCATCTCAACATCTCCATCTTCATGTTAGCGGTGTCCCATGTAGTGTTCTTAGCTCTTACAATTTTATTTGGGGGATTGAAGGTAAAACTTGTATTGGTTATACCATATATTTTCTCAATTACTCTGTGAATTGATTCTTTTGTGACACAGATACAACAATCGAGATGCTCAATTACTCTATGAATTGATTCTTTTGTGACACAGATACAATAATAGAGACACTCGGAAGAGACTATTCTAAACAAATTCTTAGATGGAAACTTCTTCAGTTGACCTCACCACATATCTGAGCATCGACGATTCTTTCGTTGATCTTAAAAACAAAAATAATGTAAAAACACCACTACTACAGATTTGCTAATAGACAACAAGTATTACCCGATGTCTATTAACTTTAACATCTGTTGTGTATTAAAGTGTAGTTAAAGACCCTATATCTTTGACAACGGATATTATCCGTTGTCTATTGAATGAACAGACAACTGGTCGTGAGCTGATAGACAACAAATATTATCCGTTGCCTATTGAGTTAACAAACAACAGATCATGCGCTGATAGACAACATATATTACCCGTTGTCTATTTCATCTACTACAACACGAATAGACAACGATAATTATCTGTTGTCTATTTTATGTATCACAATGGTGATAGACAACAAATAATATATGTTATCTTTCTAAGAATATTTTTTCATATATATATATATATAACAATTAAATGCTTTATTACAAGAAAAATATAAATAAACATATTATTTTGATATATGTTCCAATATTTCCAAAACAGATCCACAAATAATTAATCCAATTATTAATTTGAATACATTATTAACGAGAACAAAAAAAAAAACACCTAACTACTAATGCCAACAACTCTTCCATCTTCCATCTTCCATCTTCCATCTTCCATCTCATACATCGTTCAAGCCAAATAATCCCTACAAAAAACAACCTTCACTATATTTTTGTCTAGCAAACAAGGAAAAATGTAGTAAAAACAAGATATTCATGCCTAAATATGAATATATAAATATTGTCATTCAAGAAAGATGAATGAATACCTTTTCATAACAGTTTGAACTTTGGAGCTAATAAGTCATTTGCAAATTCCAACTTGTCTCCCTTGCAGAAGGGATCAAAGATATATGAAACAAAAAAATTCAGTAAAAATCACTTGGTTTGCGTGATACTATTCTAAACTTCCTTCCTTTCTGCCACAAATACATATTTGCAACTTGATCTTTAATGAGTTCCTGAGGAAGCATAAACTCCATCATGTCCAAAAAACTATAAGATTTTGAATCCTCTACAAATAAAGAATATCATCTAGAAATTAAAGACAACAAATTGTACCCTCATAGGTAGTGAAAATCCAGTTCATAAATTTCTTCTCACAACTGCATGTACTTGTAAAAAAAACATCTACCAAAAACAATTTCCACCAAACAAAAGTAAAATTAAGTGAGAAAATAAGTATTGAACAATACCTGCAAAGTTTTGTATACCCCAAGAATGGACTTAACATCAGAGACAACAGCTCAACTCCAATACCTACACAATTTTCATAAAATAGTTACAATACAAATTACACATCAATTTATGACAAGCTTCCATTACAAATGACATTAGCATTATACCAGCATAAATTTTTAATAGTTTCTCAAATGTGATTGACATTATCATCATCGTCCAACTAGTTGAAATAGGTTTTTGAATAAATCTAATAAATCATTACCAAACGAGATTTTTTTTCGTAAAAAATGAAGTAATCAAACCAACATCTTATTACACTAATAAGTAATCATAAATTAAAAAAGAAAAGGAAAAAAGAGATGAGAAACACAGTTCATCATCATCCCATTGACATCTCAAATTTTAAAGACAAAAACTCATGAGACGGATACAATTTAGTACAATTAACACTCAGCTAATGCCCAAATTACACTTGGTCTCATCGTGAGACGGTCTCACGCAAGAGTGCTTCAATTTAAAACTATGTTCATCTTTATCCCCCAATGTACGGAAATCCGCATAACATAACCTGATTAGAAGACTGCTCACAATCGAATCACAAAGCATCGGCGAAAACAAGATATAGTATTATACTGAAAACAAAATTCGCATAACATAACGTGATTTCCGCCGAACACAAACCAAAATACCTTGACTCCTTTCCCATTCGAATTGACTCGAGGTAGAAAACACAGAAGCATCGGCACAACAAGAAGCTTGTGATTTGTAATGTGAAAGAAGATTCAATCTTCATCTTATTAACTAACCTCCAAAACTGAAATACGGTGGGGGATGGGTGAGTCACGGCGGAGGAGAGCGATGCACGGGGAAGAAAGATGTCCAGAGGTGGGCTAGGGCTTTTAGCCTTCGATTGTTGTCTATTACCATGAATGCATGCTAAAAGACATCGCCAAAAGACAACGAATGCCCATGTCTGTTGTCTATTAGCGAGAAATCATACTAAAAGACAACGGTTAACGTAATAGACAACGTACCTCGCAGTATAGACAGCGGATTTTGAAATATCCGTTGTCTATTTTACGTTGTTGTTTAACGTTTTTCTAGTAGTGCACATATATAATTCTACATATATTTCCATGTAGTAATATTATCGCATTACACAAAATAACTTAACGGATGAACATAATTTGGCATCCAACTAATAGTTTTCTCATCACCAATCTGGCAATCTCTCTCCAGAATCAACGATGAGAATATTTTGCAAAATCAAATGAAGGAAGAATCAAGTGATGGACTCATCAGGCTCACATAACTCAAAGTCTAATGTTATATAATGTATAATTTCAAATTCTTTAACCAAGAGCATTTGAACTCGAAGTCTAAGGTTCAGTTAAAGTATGATATAAGATAAATTATTCGCTAGAAGCATTAAGAAGGCTACAATGATAGAATCTATCACGCAAAAATAATATGCTATTTTGGACCAAAATTCGAATAGAAAAATTTCAGAATGCAAGGACGAAAGCCAGATCAAACATACAAAGTATTTTGGCTTAAAAAGGCCTCATCAATTGTAGCATGCTTTGTAGCAGGCTCACCATTGTTTGGATCCATCTTATCTCTCCTGCAGTTTGTTCAGTCATTTAAGTGGTTATTTTTGACTATGTATTGCAGGAAAAGCGAGATGAGAAAAGTGAAAAGAAGAATGAAAGTAGTAGTTTGGGCATACCCTGAATAAACAATGAGCATGAAACCAAGTGTAACAGCAGCAAGGCACACAAAGTAGATCCAATCGACCTGGAAAAAATTGAGTTCGAATTAGATACTTAGAATGACAGACAACAGAAAACTTTTTAAGTAATATAAATAATATAATTAGTAATCTTTTAAAAGATATTGATTTCTGAGTTGTTCCAGACCTTTTCATAATATACAAAGATTTGAATTAGAACAACCCACATACTGGAGGTGAAAAACGACACATTTAGCATTCTCGGTCCACTGATCTGTATTGAAACAAGTTTATAATACATCAAATACAACCCGATCACCATATATGAAAACAGAGAATTAAATAATCAGAAAATGAAAGGGGTAGGTACCTTGATTAAGAGAGAGAATCCTGAGTAAACAAGAAATGCGGCTAATGAAAATCCGATAAGAGGAAACATCTGTTACGAAATAAATAAAAGAACAGGATATCAAGTGAAGTCCTCCTGTTTCAATTGTTTGAAGTATTAGGAGGAAGAGTTACCGTCCCAGGTGAGGAGAGAATGGACTTGAGTTCATTGCGTTCATTAATTACACTGGATGCATCATCACGTTAAAGAAATAAAATTCATAAACAAGTGCATGATACAGTAATACGATTTGGCCTGCTCAGAGAAATGGCGGGATGTGTAAGATCATAATAAAATTAATCGATATATAAATCTCGTAATGCAATATTCTTCTAAAAGCAGAATGGGATAAACAGATAAGAATGATTATCAAACATAGTCGCACAATTGATGCACATGGTCCTCAAATTTTATAATTTGTTCAACTATTTCACATGAAACAGAGGATTTAATCTGAAAAATACCTTGAGAGGTTGTCCTCTGTGAATCATGATGCCTCCATAGACAAATGCCAAGAGTAGATAATGCAACAAGCACTGTGAGAATGGTGCATCAACCCCTACACAAAATCAGGATTGAAAATGTATGCACTTTCAAGTTACAAAAGCTAATAGAATTAAATCATAGATAATCCAAAAAGATCAATATTAAAAGAAAAAGAACAAGAAAGACCTTTCCTTGCGAGTTGAGAACATGCAAATCCAGTGAAAGCCATCAAAAGAGAGAGAAGCAGTCCCAACCCAAAGCCCAACAGTGTAGATTTTGTCCCCATTTTTTGTTAATCGGCTCTGTTAAATCAGAGTTTTAGATTCCAAAGGGCTTGATTTTCATCAAGCATAATAAGCAGCAAAGTTAATAAAGTCTGTAAAGTGATTAAAGAAACCATTTTTTTGCTATGAATTAACATCTAAGAATTGAAAAAATAGCAGACCTCGTGGCGGAAAAGAGTGATTTTTCAACTGGGTTATTTTTCAAGATTATTTGCTCTGCAAACCCGCCTCGCCCGGGATATATAATATAAATAGGATTTGGAAAATATATGATACGTATATATATGTGTACACAAATCTTAACCATATATAACATGCAACAAATCTTTAAGATTTTATAGAAAAAAATAAATAGACATGATTTATGATATATATAATTATATATCACAATTTCTAAGGATATTTATTGTTAGATTTTATACCACAATCTAATAATATCTTTTTTTCTATTAATAAAAAAATCATTCCATATTTGTCCAAGTGCATTTTTAAACATGGAACATATTTTAATTGGACATATGTTATCTTCTTTTCTCTCTTGTCTACATAAAAAAGCTTGCTATTGAGATTTGGTGTGAAAATATTAAAATATATAAGAGTAACACTTCTGTGAACAAGGCTATGCATGAACTCTATCACTATTATGGGTAAAAACTATCACTGTTATGCAAAAAAATTTCCACTGTTTAAAAATATAAAGCATTTTCTAAACAGTGATAGTTTTTATGCATAACAGTGAGATTTTTTATGTATAACAGTGAGAGTTTTTGTACATAACAGTGATACTAAAGAAACCGAGTTCACGGTGAACTCGAGTTCACGCAAGTTTTTGTCAATATATAAATAAAAAGTGAGTATTTTTCTATAGGTAAATGCAACATCGAAATTCAGAAGTTCAAACTCTATCTACCCATACTTCCTCGATCAAATCTCTCACACGAGGCTTCACTAGTGTGAATTCTGTTCTGTAAATAGTTTCAAGCCTTGAAATAGTGACTGAAAATATTTAACATACTTATCCAAGTATAAATTGATGGGCCGTAAAAGTGCATTGGATAAGCCCAAGTATGATGGGCCCAATTAACTAAGGTACATTAGATTAGCCCAAGTATAAATTGGTCGGCCTAGTTAACTTAAAACCACACTAGATCAGCCCATGTATAATTTGGTCGGGCCCAATTAACTAAGGTATATTAGCTAGCCATAATTTTTTCATAACATTTTACCATTCTATCATGCTTTTGATATTATTAATAGCAAACCACTGAACCACCCTTGACCACTCGATATGCAGATCCCACCATGAAGTTGGACCGCATGAAGTTTATATTAATCCACTTGGTCTCTTAGATTCTATTTGGAAACAGACTGTGGTGGATGAGAGTAATTCAGTGAATAGTAATTTGTGTATGATTAGAGATGAAGAAATAAAGGTGAATGAAGATTTATGTCAAATTAAAATAATTTTATATTATTTTATTAGTGTTAGTTAGTGGGGTAATGATTAGGTGAAGAAAATTGTAAAAAAACTTGAGAGACACATTGAATTATAAGAAAAGTAGAAAAGGAAATGAGTTGTTGTAAGAAAATTAAGAAAAATAATGAGTTAGTATAAGAGAAATAATGATACGGTAGTTTTACAGATATATGCGTGTTATACGAATGGATGAATATTTAAACAGAAATGTGGATGAATAAATCTAAAAATGAATAGGATGAGAATGACCCATCCACGTGCACCATCCTTTTCAAAACACTACCTTAGTTGCATAAATTGAAAGTCAAAGAAAGAAACAAAAAGTCCACTTTAGTTTCATAAATTGAAAGCGAAAGCAAGAAACAAAAAGTAAAATTACACGTATCCACTTGCCACCTTCCCCAATTTGCTCTATAAGGTAGGGTTTGGAAAAAAATATCAATAATTTTGGTATAATGCAATTATTAAACTGAAAAATATTGAAGATGTAAAAAAATTCGTTATATTATGAACTTCGATAGAATATGATACCATATTACGAAATTTTGGTACCATAATGGTATGCATATTTCTAAAATTTATGTATTTTGGTGTACAAAAAAATCAATATTTCGGTAGAAGTTTAGTAAAGTTTAATACGAGACAACGTTTGACAATTTTAGCACAACAACAAAAAGTAATTTTCATTTACCAAAAAATTCGGTATAATAAACGATATACATTACTACCTCCGTCCCGTTCTTTAGGATTTTTTGACTGTTCATAAAGATTTATGGGAATAGTGATTAGAAAGAGTTGTTTATTAGTATTTTATGTGATAAAGTGATAAAGTGATGGGTAATTGAGGGTAGAAAGAGTTGTTTATTAGTATTTTATGTGATAAAGTGATAAAGTGTATTTCAATTTTAGGAAATAAACCTTAAAGATTGAGACAAAAAAAATGGAAAGAAAACCTTAAAGATTGGGACGGATGGAGTAGTATTTTCGGTACAATACACCACACCATCCTCAATCTAAGGTTTTCAATCCAAATACAATTTCTCCTTACCAATAATTCAATGTAAAATTTTGTGTGAATTCGAATTTATCATGAACTCTATTTTTTTTAATATCATTATTACGTAAAAACACAATCACCGTTATGATTTTTTTTTTATCAATGTAGAAATGCTACTATATGAACACACCATATCATCATCAATAAAAAAACCAGGTAATACTTAATAGCATGAAGACACTACTACTTCTCTCGCTTCTAATCCTCTCGCAATGTCTTCTCTCCTACTCAATCAGATGCAATCCAGAAGACAAAAAAGTGCTTCTCAAAATCAAGCAGGCTTTCAACAACCCCTACGATCTAACCTCATGGGACCCCACCACCGACTGCTGCTACTGGTACATCGTCAAATGCGACCGCAGAACCAACCGTATCATCCAGTTTCACCTCTTCGCCTCCAATGTCTCCGGCCAAATTCCGGCAGCCATCGGAGACCTCCCCTACCTCCAAAACCTAATGCTTCATAAGATCCCTGACCTCACAGGCACAATTCCCCCTTCAATCACCAAGCTCACGAATCTCAAATACCTAACAATCAGCTGGACGAACATCTCCGGCCAGATCCCTCAATTTCTCAGCCAAATGACGAATCTCACGTCTCTCGATTTATCATTCAACAATTTCAGCGGCGAAATCCCTAACTCGCTCCCCAAACTCACGAACCTCGATTATTTGGCCTTGGATCGGAACAATCTAACCGGATCTATACCCGATTCGTTCGGTGAGTTCGCCGCGAGTATGCAGGGCCTCTATCTGTCGCATAATCGGTTATCGGGGATGGTGCCTAGGGCTTTGGGCGATTTGAATCTCACTACGCTGCAATTGCAACGAAACAGGCTAAACGGCGACGTTTCGTTCCTGTTTGGGAAGAATAAGACGATTCAGAATGCTGATTTGTCGAGAAATATGCTGGAGTTTGATTTCTCGAATGTGGAGTTCCCGGCGAGCTTGACGACGTTGGATCTGAACCACAATCGGATAACGGGGAGTTTGCCGGAGGGGCTGACGGGGGTGGATTTTGTGAATGTGAGCTATAACCGGCTGTGTGGCCGGATTCCGGTGGGCGGGAGGCTGCAGGAATTGGATTACACTTCGTATTTTCATAACAAATGCTTGTGCGGCGCGCCATTGCCGGATTGCAAATGATTACGGAGCTCGTTTGTTGTGGATCTGACTGATCACCTCGAATTAACTGTTGTTTTTCCCCCTTCATCTTGATTTTCAAATAAAATTGAGCAACGAAACTCGCGATATCAGAAAGTTTACGTAAACGAAAATCAAGCGATAGTCCACTCCTTTGTAGTATTTGTCCAATTTACGAATTAATTCTGTGCTTTGAAGTAATTAATTGCCTTATACCTCAATATAATTGCACATTTACTTGTGATTTATCCTAAACTGAGAAACAAGCATTATAGCTTCATTTTTTAATTTTTTTTATACTCCCTCGGTCCCGAGATTACGGCAATACTTGTCTTATTTGGACGTCTCCAACATTACTGCAACACTCTCAAAATGGAAATAAACATAATATTAATATATTCATAACACCTTTATTTTATTTCACTCAAATTAATTTTATCCCACTTTACTTAATTTGCGGTCCAATTTGTGTGTTGCAATCATCTTGGGAAGAAGGGAGTATAAGATATGAGTAAGGTAGAACGCGTTACTAATATGAAGCGAATACATGATGTCTAATCAATATTTTGGAATGAATTAATTTTCAAAATCCACATGTATGCTTTGTTAATTTGGTCAATCAAACACGTAGTTAAAGTATTCACATTTACGGAAAAAATAACATTGTCAATATTTACAAATAGCCTGGTAAGGTTTTACTTTATTAAATTTTGGTAATTTTTACCAGAAAATTTAAAATTTGATTGGAAAATTGCGCTATTATTTTATTTTGGCTAGGTATACGGTCGCTACCACTTTCATTTGAACCGTCTCTCGTTGAGGTAACAAAATCCTCAATCAATTTCATAGATCGCGACTTTAAAATCATGAATTTCGTTCATTCACGTATCTAATTTTGAGTGATGTACGATGAAATAAGGGTCGAAGCTTATATTATTCTCTTCATCTTGCTAAGAGCGTCATTTTCAATATATTTTTTGTGTCATTTTACATGCGACAACAGATTTTCAGTAACTTTTCCGGCAAAAAATCATAATTTTCATTGAAAATGATCAAAATTAAAATAAAAAAAAAATCAAAATTAATAAAATAAACACTTAAAAAATTATGTATGTCACAAGCAAAACCACAATACCATTTGTAATTTTATCCCCAAATATTTATATCCAATATTGCATATTCAAAATTCAAAATTCAAATAATGTTTCAAATGACAAGGTTAAAAGGTTTTTACTAGAATAATCATTTATGTTGTGTTTGTTTTGGGACTCACGTGGACTTAGGACTTTGTGCTTCTCGTTTCATACAAGTTTATAATTTAGAGTTTGGTTTTTAAATCTCACATTCAATCCATACCTACAAATATTTATAAAACATATTATTACTCTTCACAAAATACCATGTTTTATACATTTTATTACTCTTCTCAATATTAAACATTGATTTGACATAAAATTAAATTTCAACCTACTTAAATCCAAAAACAAATAAATATATTTACTATTTATCAAAGATTCAAAATCTCTAAATTCTAAAATTTTAATTTGTTCCGCACACTTAAATTCCAAAACACACACAACCTTCGAGATTACATAGTGGTGGGTGCTGTGTGGAAATAAATCAAACTCGGGGGGTGTTCCTGCAAATTATTCCAAGATACCCAAAACTAAAGGAGAAGAGAAAAAAATAGCCGTTGGGGATAAGTGTAACGGCTACTTAATCGAATTTAAATCAGCTTCCCTTACATGACCCCCTTCTTCCTTACCATATCAATTACAAATTCAATTTCTCATATCATATCATATTTCCATATCTACTTCTCAATCAAACCCCAAGAAATCAACAAGATGAACGATCTGATGACCAAATCCTTCCAAAGCTACGTCGATCTAAAGAAAGAAGCCATGAAAGATCTCGAACCGGGCCCTGACCTCGAAATGGGCATGGCCCGGATCGACCAGAACCTGACCGCATTTCTCCAAGAAGCAGAGGAAGTCAAAACCGAAATGAACTCGATTCGAGAAATCTTGGCCCGACTGCAAGCCTCCAAAGAGGAAGGAAAGGCCCTGCACAAGCCCGAAGCCCTCAAGTTGCTTCGTGCGCGTGTGAACGCGGACGTTCTATCCGTGCTGAAACGGGCACGGGGCATAAGGACAAAATTGGAAGAAATGGATAAGTCCAATGCGGCGAATAGGAGACTGTCGGGCTGCAAATCGGGGTCTCCGGTGGACCGTACACGGTCTGCTGTGACGAATGGGCTTAGGAAGAAGCTGAAGGAGCTGATGATGGAGTTTCAGGGGCTGAGGCAGGGGATGATGACCGAGTATAAAGAAACGGTCGGGAGAAGGTATTTCACGGTTACCGGAGAGTATCCCGATGAGGAAGTCATCGATAAGATCATCTCCTCCGGTGATGGGAACGGAGCAGAAGAATTCTTGTCCAGAGCAATACAGGTATGTTGAACAGTATTAGTTGTTTCATTGAAAGATATTAGTTGTTTTACTATAAAGTGTTAGTTGCAGAACAGGTGCACCGTGCACAGCATTCGTTGAATGTGTTGTTGAACAGTATTAGTTATTTCTTTAAAAGGTATTATTTGTTTGAGTAAAAGGTATTAGTTGTGAAGCAGGGGCACTGTGCACAGCATTAGCTGGGTGTATTATTGAACAGTATTAGTTGTTTCATTGAAAGGTATTAGTTGTTTTACTGTAAAGTATTAGTTGCAGAACAGGTGCACCGTGCACAGCATTAGTTGAATGTGTTATTGAACAGTATTAGTTATTTCTTTAAAAGGTATTAGTTGTTTCAGTAAAAGGTATTAGTTGTTTAGCTATGAAGTATTAGTTGCGAATTCATTAAAAGGTATTAGTCGTTTCACTATAAAGTATTAGTTGCAAAATAATTAAGTTCTATATGAAAAATTAGTGATCTTGTTGTGTTGTGATAGGAGCACGGGCGGGGGAAGGTGGTGGAGACGGTGGCGGAGATACAGGACCGCCACGGCGCCGCCAAGGAAATCGAGAAGAGCCTGCTGGAGCTCCACGAGATATTTCTCGACATGGCGGTCATGGTGGAGGCACAGGGGGAGCAGATGGACGACATCGAACACCATGTAATGAGCGCGGCGCAATACACCGCCGATGGGACTAAGAATCTCAAGATTGCAAAACAGCATCAGAAAAGTAGCAGAAGGTGCTTGTGCTTAGGGATCATTCTTCTGCTTGTGCTCATTCTTGTTGTAATCATCCCCATTGCCACAAGTTTCAGAAAATCTTGAAGCTTTTTTAGAGATTAAATTCTTTTATTCTTTTGATGTTCAATTTAGTGGGTGTATTAATTGTAATTTGTAAGTAGTTTATCTTGGTTTTGTGAGAGGTGATTTGAGGTTTCTTGGTCTTCTTCTCTGAGAAGAACAGCTTATGAATCCTGTGCTATTGTTGAGTATTGAGAATTAATGAAATTTGTGATTTAGTATTTTTTTCTCTATTAGGCTATAGTTTTGGCCAATTTGTCATCTGAATCAGATGGTAGGAAGGGTTTTATCAGGTGCGAAGAAGGGCAAATATACCCAATTTTATAACAAAAAAAAAGATTTATACCCATTTCTATATATAAAAAAAACACATATACTCATTTTATATTTTTCATTAAAAAAATACCTCCACCTATCACTACACTATCCATTTATATATATATATAAAATTTATAAGTATGTGTTAATCAAATATATTTATATATTATATATATATATATATATCATTATTAAAAAAAAATTATTCAATTTTTAAAGGTGAATTAATTAATAATATTTATAATTGTAAAGAATTAAAAAAAGACAATTGATCCACATAGTTAAATTTATTTATTACTATTTTAATACTCACTCCGTCCCAATCTTAACGTAACTCTTTCCATTTTTTTGTCTCAATCTTAATGTAATCTTTCTAAAATGGAAATACTCATTTTAACTCATACCATTCAAACACCCACTTATTTACCATATGTCACTCTTTCATACCCTCAACACTTTATCACTTTTAATAAATCGATAAGACAACATGTCATGCATAAAAAAGATGACAAAACATACGCTCATAGTGTATTTTAGGTGGTCGTGGGACAACTATATAAAATAAAATTCCAAATCTATTCCAATATATTTGAGCACAACACTGCAACCATGTTCAAACATATTAATAGTTGCATTTTTATCTATTAATAAATAAATCGCACTTTTCAACATAACAAAAATGCATGCTTCTAAAATACATTATATTAATAGTTGCATTTTTCTATGTAAATAAGTCGCACTTTTCAACATAACAAGTTGCATGCTTCTAAAATACATTATGAGTGCACGGTGCACCCGGGTGCAACAAGATCTAGCCTTTAATAAATATTATTTTATTTTTCAAAAAAATTGATTTTCTCTTTCTACCCTCAACACTTTTTATCACTTTATCAATATTTCTCAAAATTCACATGAACTGTTTATTTATTTAGTCTATTGATGCAATATATTAAATTTAAAAATAATAAATTATTTAATATTTTTTTTATCTAATTTAAAAAATTGAGATATAACAAAAAAAAAGATATATTTAATAAAATTAAACAAAGGAGAAATATTGTATCATTTAAGAGTGTCACTAAACACACCCCAATATCCTCTAAACACACCCCATAATTTTTAAAATAAAAATAGATATATATATAAAAATGACTAAGTTACCCTATATAAATATGAGATACTATTTTGTCTTGCTTTTAAGTTTTATTTATTTTGATTTTAGTCCTCTAAATTTTTTTCACTTTGAAATTGATTCTTTACTTTTTATAAGTCTAGTTTTTTAAAATTATTATATGTGGAAAAACAATTAAACAAAATTTGAAAAAATATATAAAAATATAAAAATAATAAAACAGTAACTATATCTTAAAATGAACTAAATAAAAAAAATCAAATAAGCAAAAATTGAAAAAAAAATCTGAAAAAAAATTAAATTAAATTTTATAAAATATTATTAAATCTTCAAAATAAGTAAATTAAGAAAAAATAAAAACCAATTAAAACTAAATAAAATATTAAAAAATAAAATAAATCTTTAAAATGAATTTAATTAAAATGGGGTTTTCAGATTTTATTTAGTTTTACTGATTTTTTTAATCTTAATTATTTTTTAGATTTATTTTTTTAAATATTTTACAGATTTCATTTAATTTTTTTCAGTTTTTTTAATTTAAATATTTTTAAAAAATTTAGTTTACTTTTTAATGTTTTTATTTTGTATTTAGTTTTTTTATGATTTTGAAGATATTTTTTCTAATTAAGTTTTTGAATTTATTTATGTTTGAAATAATTTAGTTGACTTTTTTGTAATATATTTCTGATTTTATATAAAATTTTAAGAATGTTTTCATAAAAAATTAATGAATACAAAAGAATCAAATGATTTTTTTAGGAGAGAAATATTCATGAGAAAAAAAAAGCTATGAAAGTGTTATTTTTATATTTTAATAGAACATGATATAATAGGAAAAAAAATGGGGTGTGTTTAATAATGCATGTTAATTTTTAAATTTTATTGGGGTGCGCTTAACAAATATGGTGTGTTTAGAAGATTTTAGGGTATGTTTAGTGGCACTCATCATTTAATTAAGTAATATATCTCTTATTTTAATAAGGGCATATATGTATTTTTATTGAAAAATGGGTAGATATTTTTTTAAAAAATAACATTAGGGCAAAGAAGATTTTCAGGAAAATAGCAAATGTTTTCTGGCAATATATTTTTGACAATTTTCTAGTCAAAATTTAATAAAATTTTCAGCGAACGTAATTAAAATTGATACCAAAAAAATTTAAAGTAATAAAATAAAAATTTATAGAATTATTTATGAATACGAAAAAAGTGAGGTGACCATTTGTAATATTTCCTCTAACAAACAAACACCTACTCAATTTGTACTCAATCTTTATTCCAAATAAAATGATGCCTTGAGAATGACAATGACATCCTTGAAAGCTAATTATAAAATTATGTATATAAAATCTCGTTAAACTTTCAAAGTTTACCAAAACATCAATAATTTATGGAATAATTTCCCAATTTATTTAATGCCAAAAGTGAAAAGATAATATTGATATTTTGGTAAATAAACTCGTGACACTTTCCAAGTTCTTTGTTTGCAAGTGCAGGGCTGACACACATTTCTACCCAAGAAAAATTATTTAACCTTACCAAAACTTTGGAAAAAAGAGGAAGCAGAAAATGGCTCTCAAATTCTCTACTCTCGTTCTATCTCTTTCCCTTTGCTTATTATCCTCTAATTTTGTTGTAATCTCATCTCAGAAAGATGATCATGGCAGCACAATCAAAACCATGGAGGAGTTTTCAGGGTACCAAATTAATGAGCCGCAATTTCAGGATTCTTTATCTTCACTTTCAGTGGACACTCAAAGTCTGCAGAAGCAGGTGGTTTCTTGAATCATATATAAACTTGTAAAGATTCAATCTTTTTGAGTATTGGAACTGGGTTTTTTGTAGTAGTTATGAATTGTGAACTGGGACATTGTTTAGAAATATGGGGGTTTTTTTTTTTTGGATTTCTATTATGAATATATGTGATTTTTTTTGAAGTGGGCTAGTTGTTGAACTTGTTGATTGTTCCTTTTGTTCAACGGATTGTTTGAGTGCTGCAATTGTTTTTCTGTAACTATTTGAGAATGTTTGGATTTATTTCAAGATTATTATTTGAAAATGAAAAAGGTTTTCAGTTTAAAGACATTTTCTATGTTGCCAATAATCTTAGTAATTGTGAATGTCAGTTAACAACAGAACCTTTATTGTATAGCACAGTAGAGATTAATTGTTCTGCAGTGTGGGAGGTTTTAGATTTCAAGAATTGTCATATTTTTCTAACATAACAGACAGATAATTACTATTAATATTGACAAACATTTGGTTGTTGTGCAATGGTACAATGAAAAAGAGCCTACCTGATATATTTGAGTATGTTTCGAATGTCTTTTTGTCGAACTCACTTCCTTTTTTCTGTGAGTTTCGAGCGCATCTGATGTACATCAATTAACTAATAGGTATTCTCGGACCTTGAAGTGTCTGTTAGCTTGAATTAGTTACATGACATACATTTATGTTTTGTTATATTCATTGTAGATTGATGAGCTAGCGACGTTCTCTGATACATCCGCACCTTCTGTTACAAGGATCCTTTACAGTGAAAAAGATATTCTAGCAAGGAGGTATATAAGATTAAGACCGGAACTTAACTCATATGTGCTGCACCGTTGAATTTGAAAATATGTCCATTTGCTAGCACTTACTACAATCTATCCCTAATCGTATGCTATAGGTACATCAAAAACTTAATGGGCCTTTCTGGTCTCTCTGTCAGAGAGGATGCCGTTGGCAACATTTTTGGTAAATGGTGAGTGAGTTCCTTATTTCCCCAGAAACTATCAACGAGGACTTTTTTTAATGTATAAATTTTGATCATGTTGTAACATTGTATTTTGCTACGATTGTCTAAACTGTAGTTCTTGATTCATATCTACATAGGGTTGGGTCGGAGCCTGAGCTGCCTCCGGTTTCGACAGGTTCTCATATAGATGCTATACCATACTCGGGGAAATATGATGGAGTAATTGGCGTCTTGGGTGCCATTGAAGCCATTAATGTACTCAAGAGGTATGCATCTGGTTGTAGAATATTACCATATTATTTTGCTGGAAAGGGCCTGTTTTTAAGGACTTGATATGTGAATTAAATAAGCACTACTTTTTACGGTTGTTCATGCACATAATAGGACCAAAGTTAGTTTGAATCTTAGAGTTATTCGTGATTCTCAAGTGAAACTAGAAGCATTATGTTAATCATGAATCTGCACAATTTTACAGTTTCAAGATATGGTTAATTTCAAGAACAAATTGACAGGTTTGGATTCAAGCCGAAGAGATCTCTAGAGGTGATCATGTTTACGTCAGAAGAGCCTACTAGATTCGGAATTAGCTGCTTGGGAAGGTAATTACGACCTCCTAATTCGTGCGTTCTACTTCTTTCATTTCTTTCACTCCTCGATCGATTTGTATATTTCTCAACTTTACAGCCGTTTATTAGCTGGAAGTCGAGAACTGGTAGAACTTCTTAAGACAGCAGTGGACTGTCAGAATGTATCCTTTTCTGATGCTGCTAAATTTGCGGGGTATGCAAACAATGAGGACTTATCGATCGTGTTTCTACAAAAAGGAAGCTATTCTGCTTTCATTGAATTGCATATTGAGCAAGGTCCCATCCTGGAAGAAGAAGGTTGGACATATAGTTTAATATATATATATATATATATATATGATCGAAACAGTCGAAATAAAATACTGTTTTTTATGTACGCAGGGACATCAATTGGTGTCGTCACGGCCATTGCTGCTCCAGCAAGCATCAAAGTGGACTTTGAAGGCAATGGTGGCCATGCTGGAGCTGTTCTCATGCCCAAGAGGTATATATATATAGGGGTTGGTATTATGTAAAATAGTTTCTGTACGACTGATTCCCAACTATCACTTTATAGTATAAAAACGAATACTTTTGAATGAAACAACTAATACTGTATGCTGAGCATGCACAAATCATTTGGAGCAGAAATGATGCAGGCCTGGCAGCTGCAGAATTGGCACTTGCTGTGGAGAAACATGTATTAGAATCTGGATCAATCGACACTGTTGGAACAGTTGGTAATTAGTCGTTTCCTTTTATTCACATTTATCTGTTTTCTATCAGTCTCATGATAATTTCTTGATAATATATGTTTCATTTTAAGGTATTCTGGAGCTGCATCCAGGAGCAATTAACAGCATTCCAAGCAAGTCACATGTGGAGATCGGTAAGCATCATCGTTTAATTGACTTATATTATTCATAATTGAAATATTTCATCTCACGCCTCGTCTCCTGGTTCCAGATACTCGTGACATAGACGAAAAGAGGAGAAATCTTGTAATAGAGAAAATCCATACTTCAGCTCGTACCATTTCCAAAGCTCGCGCTGTGAATCTCTCGGAATTCAAAATCGTGAACCAAGATCCGCCTGCACTCTCCGAGGAGTCCATCACCAAAGCAACGGAATCAGCTTGTCGAGAACTGAACTTGTCTTACAAGAAGATGATCAGCCGAGCGTATCACGATTCCCTCTTCATGGCCAGGTATTTTATCGCCGAAATTTATACGAAAAAATAGATAAAAATCATTTCTGCAAGACTTTTATGTAATCTACGCCTCTGAATCTTGCAGAATATCTCCAATGGGCATGATTTTCATTCCATGTTATAAAGGTAAATCAACATTTCTTTTTCAAGATAAAATTCTACATGTACCGGTTGCTGATTTTTAATGTGTTGGTTTTGATTTTCGATACGAGTAGGATACAGCCATAAGCCTGAAGAATTCGCGGCGCCTCAGGATGTTGCGAATGGGGTAAGAGTATTGGCTCTAACACTTGCCAAGCTCTCACTTTCCTGATGTATTAGTTCAGCAGTTTTTCTGATTTACTAAGATGCAACATCACACATTATCTCTTCACTTGCTACTTTTGACAATAATCAAAACCATGCATGCTTTCTCCACTCTCTTTCAATTCTTTCCGGAAATAGCTTATCCATTAGGTGCTATTTGCATGAAAGAAATGCTGCCCTTTCCTAGAATATACGCGTACACGCAGGGGCGAACGAGCAAAAAATCGAAGGTGCTTGGTTGAAAGAGAGGAATGGAAAAATGTATCACTTTGATAGTAAAGGGGAATGACTTTCGTTCCTCCTAATTTGGAGAGGTACGAGAATTCCTCCCAAGTGAGAAATCGAAATATTGTTTTCGTTCCATATTTCTAAGCACCAAACAACATATTTCGTTTCATTCCTATTCTCACTTTGATACACTTGAATATGAACCGACAATTCTCAGGTTAATTATATTCGTATCAAAAAGTCTCACTTTAAAATTAAAAGTTTTCTGGCTTTAAGTTCTGTTAATAGTCAAACACCAGTAAAAACAAAAACTCAAGCTAACATCGAGTCCCAATTCAACTTCAAAGACGGGTTTAGGATCCACTATCCTTGCAAAATCCAGAACCAAGTATCACAACACCAGATTCGCTTGACTTTTTTCTTCAAACTATCACTATTTAGCGTACAAAGTTTCACTATTCAGTGATGTTGAGAAGAACATATAAATAACAATACTTTGTATATTAAATAATGATATTTGAAAAAAGAGAGTTCAAGTGTGAACTTAAATTTACAGAAGACCTACTCTTCTTATCAACTCATGGAGTTCGAGCAAGCAATTAAATCAATTTTATATACCTTATATATGTTATTTTATAAATATAAGTTAACTTCTATTTGATTATGTATATTGATCAGTTTACTTAAGAGTATCAAATAATACATTATTTACATAATACATATAGTTTTTCATTTATTCGTACGTGTTATCATGATCGTAGGGGGTTTTGTAAAATACTAGGAATTTATCACGTGCTTCGCACGTTGCACGTTATTTATCTAAATATATAAATTCTTGGAGGGGCTAATTGAAAGGTTGTAGAGATTATTTTGTATTGGGTAAAATAATGGAGGTGCTAAGTTGTCCAAAAATATTTCTCAAATGCTTGTCAATTTTTAATTGAGCCATTGTGATGCTTCTTTTCCTCCGCAGCAGATTTTCTAAATTTTATATTTATATTGTTGTTAGCAAAAGGAAATTCGACAAAAAAGAGACATAAACTCCGTGAATAAACTTGGACGATACTATTATCTTATCATCGCAAGTTCGTGAATAATTTATCATAGGACTATATTTGGGATTAATTTGAGTGTGTAAGTTTTTGGAGGGGCTAATTGGAAGGTTTGCAGGGATTATTTTGTATTGGGTAAAATAATAGAGGGACAAAGTTGTTCAAAAATATTTCCCAAAGGCTTGTCACTTTTTATAATAGTAAGTATGGATGTATGGACATGATGGCCACCATTTCGATGACTTTTTGATAGTATTATGGTATCATTATAATTAATTGGTATGTTAAGTTTGTGTATTAATGGAGATTGGGCCCTATGATGCTTCACTTAGGGTTGAAGATTCCATTATGGATAAAAACAGAAAGAATTGAGGAGTGACATCTGCTTAATTTTATTAAAGTTGCACCTCATCTTTTGTTTAGTTACATAATTATAAAATTATAATAATCACTCTTGATGCTTTTAATTTTCAAAAGAGGAAGTCTTGCATGGAACTCGGTCATGTATGAGATACAATACTCTTATATTGTGATGCTTTTTAAATTTAGATTTTTTTTTTCTCATTACATTTCATACTACTTCTTAATTTATATAATTTCATATCGTTGGGTATGGACACACAATATGAAGCGGGACATCGTTTGAATCACAAATGGTGCTATAATTTTGGTCTCAAATAAATTTAATCTCGCAAGTTTTTTTGTCGTTTATTTAGTCTCAATAACTATGACAATGTCAAATTTTAGTTCCAAATTGGTCAGGACAACGTCATTTTATTGTTTCAATTTGGGGTTTTTTTGTGGATGTTGTGACTAGATTGTCACGTGTATTTTTTAGTGTGTTTGACTAATTCTTGCCGTCAATTATGTTTTAAATTTAAGTTTTTTTAATTTTTTTTATTATATACCTGAAATTCCAACTGTTAAAAAAAATAAAAAATACACATGACAGCCCAGTCGCAGCATCCACAAGAAACCCCAAATTGAAACGGCAAAATGACGATGTTTCGACTAATTTGAGACTTAAATTGGACATTGTCAAAATTATTGGGACTAAATCCACGATAAAAATACTTATGAGACTAAATCTATTTGAGATCATAGTTATGTGATAATTTGTGATTCAAACTCCGGTGTGACATATATGACCCGAGCATGTAAAATATTTGTGATTGCTAATGCACATTTCTTTCAAATTTGAATAATAATTAACTTTTTTTTTGTTTTTGAATAATAATTAACTTTAGCAGAGTTAAAATTGAGAATTCCAATTAATTTACAATAATAGTTAAGTTATGAGTCATTTTGCGAAAAAATTTGTTCACCATATAAAATTAATACCATTGCACTCATAAATGAATATCATAATACTTATCTATCGATATCATTACACTTATAATCTGATATTAAAACATTTATGTATATAAATATTATAATATTAATTTATAAAAAATAATGACATCAATAAATTAATGAATGTTATAATATTAGTACGGATCCAATTTTATGCTGTGTACAAGTTTCATATATAAAATTGTGAACAAGTTTTTAGACGAGAGTTTGTTTTTTAAGTTATTAACCAAAAAGTATATACTATCACATCTCTCATGAACTTGAGTGAGTAAAATTCAATAATTAAAGCCCAATTATAGAAACAATTATTGAGGCCAACAAATCTATACTGGAATCTCCATGTATATATTCTCTGTCATACCAGAAATCACACTAACTATATATTACTGGTAATGGGGTTTGGTACCAAGTGAAACTTTATCCTTTTGATAACCACTCCTTATGTTGAAATTAATTAAATAAATATAATTTCTTGGTTATATAGTTGATGACAAGGTTTTTAAGTTAAGAAAAACTCAAAACACGTGTAACTAAAAAGTAGTATAATCTAAAATATGGCTACTCCAATTCAATTGTTTGGCAGATTCCATTTGGCATATATATATATATATATATATATATATATATATATATATATATATATAAAATAAAAGCAAGGTCACAATCAATAAGACAATCAATCCACGTGTTGAAAGTTCAAAACAATCCAACAATAATTAACTTTCAAAAAAAACGAGACATCCGAAATAAAAGAATGTCTTGGCACCAAATGACAATTTGTTAGAAACGGAGGAGGCTTATATTATAAAATTTTGTAGTCAATTTTTTTATTTTACTGATTAGATTTTCCAAAAAAATAAGATTTAATGAACCAATTGCAATTTAATTTTTTTTATCTAAATTTAATAAATATCTTATTTTATTGTATATTTTGGTTGAACGGACTTAAATATAATAGTTCTATGTGCAATTTTTTATTATCTATAAATATAATCATATTTCCATTTTCAAATTTAGCTCGAATGTTGTGTCTCTCAACAGCTACAGCTCGAGCCAACTCCTTCACTAGCTAATTATAACAGGACCTCCTAATTTAGGATAAGAAACGTGATAAATTTAATTTAGTATATATCACACTAGACTATTGATAATTAATAATATAAAGGTCTTCTATGCATCAACACCGTGCATTTTATAGTGTATTTTAGAGACTTGCAACTTGTTGTGTTGAAATTTGCGACTCATTACACTGAAATATATTACTTCCTATGTCCCGCAATTACTTGCACATTTATTTTATTTAGACGTCCCAACATTAATTTCACACTCTAAAAAATGAAAATTCATCATAAACTCCACCCTCACAATATTCACAAATTTAAACAAAATGTCATTAGTTTTAGGCTTTTAGCCCACACACACATACATACAATTCAATTCTTTATTTACTTTATATATAAAGGTTTACAAAATTACTCCTCAAATTCCTACACTAAATCCCATTTTTTAAATATGTGTTTCATTGCACATGTGAAAGAAATCATGAGAATGAGGGAGTACTATATTTTACGAACATAAATTGACGTTTTAGTATTAATAAATCACAAATTTAATGCAATAAGATCAAATTTCTAAAATATAATGTGGAATGCACCACCCCCTATGCCCAGGTTATATTCTAGATAGACATTACACTATGGTCAAGTTTTAGTTGTTACTTCACTCTCATGCCAATACAATTGCTGCAAAATTAAGGATTAATCAGTAACTAATTAGAGCATTAGTTAATGATTAAAACTGTTTGAGAAATGTAGTCCTTTATAATTGACAAATTGGTCTTTACATTTTAGTAATGAATTTGTCGTAACTTAACAAAGTTCTCTGTGGAGTAAATCGAAGGTTTTGTGGAGGTAAGTATTGCAAAATTAAGGATTAATCTGTATCATAACCTATTAATTAAGAGTTAGGACTGATCAGAAATTTGAGAAATAAGGTCCAAAATTAATTAGAAAAATAAGACAACTAAATAATACAAAAAAGGAAATAATTAAATGTACAATAAATTAATAAATAATGGTTTCAAGTTGAAATTGCCATCTTCTATTTTTTGAGCTCTTCTCCCATAAATTAGCATGTGATTTTTTTTAATTGACGAGTTATTTTAAGTGCTGGTTTTCAACCACCACCCAAGCCTTAAAAGTGTTTTTTTCAAAAGAGATTAGGCCACACCAACTTTTAAAAAATATTTTACACTATTCATAGATATTGAAAACATCCCTAGAACTCATACTCAGATTTTCTTATTGATTTTCATATAGCATTTCTATGATCATTTTATATAAAGATTTAGTAAATAAATAGGGAGAGAAAAGAAACATTTAATTATGAAATAAAGAGAAGAGAATATAATTAGTGGATTTAATTGGGGGAACAAGGTGAGGTCAATTTAATTAGAATTTAATTAATGTAGATGGTATAAGTTCTTATCAAAAAGGTTTAGGTTTGTTTTGAAATATTTAAAAGCAATTTTTTTAGAATCACTTATTTTCAAAACCCTCCTCTCAACTTTTTTTGAAAATAAGTGATTTTTCTTATTTTTTGTGTTTTCAAAACACACCATTAAAGAATAAGTAATCAAAGAATGGGTCCCACCCAATGCTATGCAATAATTGGGTCACAAGTTGTTCATTCTAATCACAATTTGTCGGAAAGATGAAACTTAAACGTCGTTATGACAATCTAACCCCTCATAGTTAGACTGTCAAAATTGCAAAAAATTAAGCGTATTTTCTAAATTAAGTAAATAAATCACAACACTAGAGTTATATTCTTTAACTTAATAAACCTTAATCGTGAATTTAGAAGAAAGTTACTATTACTAGTTCTTAATGGATAAACTTTCTTTCTATTTAGTATTTAATTGACTTGAACATTTCTCTTTATTATACATAATCGAAGGTTTATAAAGATTTTAAGTAGGTTTTAGATAAGGGAAACATATTTTCCTCGGGATAAAAATCTTAAATTAGCATAATTTTCAGAATAAAGTGAATCAAGTTTATACATGAATTTTATTATTGTTATTTGCAAAAACTATTACTGTTACGCACAGAAACTTAAAAATATAAAATATTTTTTTAAGACAAAGTCTAGTATGAAAATTTTCATACATGAAAAAACTTTAATTTACAACCAAATTCTATAATTGGTGAAGGTAAGACAAAATTGAGTGGTTCATGGTTCACTCGGCCCAAATGGTTCATGGTTCACCCGGCCCGAATGTGTCATAATTTAGGATTCATTATTTAGTATTAGAGTGTAGATGATTGATTTATGACAATTTTATAGATTTTCATACATGAAAATTTTCACACTAGACCTACTATTTTTTTAAATAGTGATAGTTTTTGTGTATAACAATGATAATTTTTATGTAAAATAGTGATAATTTTTTTACATAATAATAATAGTAAAAAAAATCGAGTTCACGGTGAACTTGGTTCATACAAGTTTTTTGTCTAATTTTCCTACATATTTCACGTTGCTATTTATGACAATTGGATCAAATTAATACCATAAATTTAGAAAAACATTAGACTTATTAGTTATCCCTCTAATATACTAATAGAGAGTTTTTTTTTGATGATATGTCATCTTGTGGTTAATTTTGATGATATGTCATTTTGATGTTAATTTGGATGAGAGGTTACATTTTATTGTATTAATGTGTTATTTTTTTTATTGGTTTGTAGTAATATGTGATATCCATGTGACATTTTAATATGTAATTTAATAAATCCCTCTATATACTAATAAAGAGTTTTTTTTTATGATGTGTCATCTTGTGGTTAATTGAAAATCCCTCTATATACTATAATAGAGTTTTTTTTTTTTTTTTATGATGTGTCATCTTGTTGTTAATTTGGATGATGTGTCATCTTGATGTTAATTTGGATGAAATGTTATATTTAATTGTATTTATGTGTTATTATTTTATTGATTTGTAGTAATATGTGACATTTTAATATGTAGTTTAATAAAAAATTGCAACAACTAAAATTTGGACCATGCACATCTTAAATTATATTTATGTTATTTAGAAACTATGTTAATCTATAAATTTTTAAATATCTTGAATATTTATTTTATTGAGTATTAGTTTTTTGTATTAACCTTTATTTTATATATAATATTTTATTACACATCGATTTTGAAAACATCCCTCAACCCACTAATATGGGATTTCTACTTCTTATGTGTTGCATTATTGTGAATTTCGATGATATGTCGTCTAATTAAGAAATGAGAATTATGTAAAAAGTAAATAATAATTTGATTTATAGATAATGATGACATTTCACAATATAATTATTTTCTAATTATTTAGGTCTTTAAAGATGTGTGAATGTTATAAAATGTATAATTAATATTATTATTTTATATTTTATTTATTTAATTTTATTATATACTTTATTTATTTTTGTTTAGTTAATTTTTATTTTGACTTAATTTAATATAAGTAAAATATTTAATCTAAATGTATTTTATGTTAATGTGAATTATATTTAATGATTAATTCTTTAATGATTAATTTTATTTTATTATTCCTCTCATGTATATCTTAATTTATTTTATGTAATAAAATATTTTATATTATAATTTATTAACTTTTTTTATTTCTTATTAATACATTCTAATTAATATTTTTTTTAAATGTTGTTTTGTTTTTAATTTTTTTTTCTTAATCAGTTTATTTTGTTTTAATTTGCAGGTTTCAACTTCATATTAAAAGGGATGATTAATTTTATTTTAAGATTTAAGCAAGGTTGTTAATATACATCTTAAATAATTATTAATTTATATTCAATTTATTTATGCACATATTTATATTTTTTAATTAAAGAATTGTGTAATACCCGGGTACTAAACTAGTGCGTTTTACTAAATTTGTGCAACAATTTTGTAAATCAATCTCAAAAGCTTATAAAATTAAACACTACATTAAAAAAAACATTAAAATTAGAGCACCAAAGCTGCATTAATAATATTGAAGATAAAAGTTTATATTATTAATTAAGGGGACTCAAAAAGCAAGGATTGAACAACTTATAGGGCCGGATTGATACGATGACTAGTCTAAAAATAAAATCATTATTCATTAATTTATCTCTAATCCTATGCTTGGTGTAGTTTCATAAGGAATGATGATTCCAAAACATAAGGAATAATAATTCCTTACTATCCCTTTGATTTAAGCTATTTCATGATAAATCATTTTTTATAATAATAATATTACTAATATTTAATATTAAAAATAAGATACTTATAGTTAATGAAATATAAATATCCCCTTATATTTTAATAAGGAGTTGTACTTATTTAGGTGTCTTGTTGTGGTTAATTTCACCTATGTGTCATCTCGTGATTAATTTTGCTTACGTGTCTAATGATTGATTACTCTTATATGACACAATTATAGTGAACATATATTATTTTTATTTATATTGAAATTTAATTAATTGCCAAATTTAATGTTTGATTGCCATAAACTTAAATACCTCATAAAATTTAATAACATTATTTATATTGCATATTTAAATTCTAGATAAATTTCTATTTTTTTAATTTTCATAAAATTCATTAGAGGTCTTTTTTTTTTTTTTTTTTTTTAAAGGAACTTTACCATAATCAATGTAATTATTATTAGTGTTAAGTCGCTAATAACCTCTTTTTTATTCTATTTTCACAATACAAATATTATTTTATATATGATAATAAATTTTGTATAATCATAATCAATGATATTTTTTTGTATTACAAGAGTGTTAGCTTTTCGACTCTTTGTGACAATCAATTACAGGTGTGTATCAATGATTTAAGATTGTACACACAGAAAATGTGATATTGCATTTACATTTAAAACAAAAATGTTGTGATTGTATAATTTTTTAAATTCTACCTTATAAATTTTTTAATTCTCAGTGTATCATAAATTTATTGTGATTTTTTATTCACGTTTATTATAAAAATATATTTTTATAAAGTATTTATGATCGAACTTAATGTATAGAACTTAAATTACTAATTTTCATAAAATAAAAGGATAACTTGTGAAATTCCGCATAATTATGCGGACAATATACTAAGTGAATAATAATGTGTTTAGAGATTAATTTTAACACCAGTATTTTAAAATACAATTTTGAGTCAAAAAATATTTTTATTACCGAATAATTGTATTGTATAGTTTCAAACACATATGTGTATTATTTTATTATTTTTTATAAGAATGACACAAAAAATGTAATATATATATATATATATTCACGACATACATTGTGTTTGTCATATTGCTTGACTAGCTATATACTTTTACTTCGAGTAAAAGAGAAGTTTGTTATATTTCTTAGGTTTAAGTTGTAATTTAAATTTCCATTTACACTTTCTCAAATACTAACATTTTGGACTCGATACAGTGTGCTATATTAATTAAGTTATATGTTCCATATACTTTATATGGATTCTTAAATGCTCTAATTAAAATTTTATTAGTAAAAGAAGGATGCGTTATTGATTCGAGATCTCCTATTTCAGTTATATTTTATGCTAAAATAAATTCTTATGTTGTCACACTAATTACTTAACGTTTTTAAAAATCACAAAATACAAAGGAATTATCATGTATCATATCATTGTCAAAAGAGACGGAATGAAAAAGAATCAAATCAATACGAGTATTTGTTGTAACTTGGATCACCAAATCAAGAAAAAAAAGCAACACTCCCGTAAATTAAATAATATTAATATTGATAATTTTTATGCACATCAGTAATTTTTTTATTCATCACAATGATATTAAATAAATAAATTTTACCATGAGCTCGGATTTATATAAATTTCTGTTAGAAAAATATTAAATATCATGAAAAAAAAAACCATATATATATATTAAAAAATGTTACCTCCAATCCAGGTCCCAAAATGTAAATTCCTCCTCCATTTTTTGACTCGTCTTAAACCCTCCATTATTTTAATCTCAAATTCTTCCCCACTCCATTTCAAAATTCCCAACCGCCGTCAACTAACGACGTTATTTTATTGCTGCCCCTCTCTCTATAATAATCTGCAACAGAAGAAACTCAAGCCCACCGTCATACACACAGTACACACACTCAGAGCTCAAGAAAGCCCCTGATAAGGAAAACCCAGAAGCCAAATTAAGCAGAAAGATTAGGGTTTTTGATATATCCGTAAGAATTTTTTCCTACATTTTCAGTTTTTTGCTCCGTTATCTATCTTTTCATGTATATGTTTGCATACATGCCACTGTAGCTCGATCAAATTTCATTTTGTTATTTCTGATTGAGGGTTTTTCAGCTGGATCTAATTTCTATTTGAAGGTTTTGATTCTAGAATTTTGCTGATTTTTTTCTTTCTTTCTGTAATTTAGCTGAATTTGAAGTTTATTGATGAAATTCTGTTATGAGAATTATTGGGTTGGCAATGCCATCTTTAAATTACTTAGTGCAAATTAATATCATTATCATCTAGTACTTTGTGCACCAAAAGTTGTACCTTTCCTTCTGAAGATTGTTGCTGGAGGATCAATGATCAGATACTTTTCTTCTCCCATGAATATTTTTAAGTATATGAAAATAGAATCTCTTATTGGTTGATACATATGTAGTAAGTTAAAATTCATGGTTGTTTTAGTTGGTTTGTTTTTCAAAGTTTGCAATTTTATTTGTGGTCAACTAGTTTTCAACCATTTAATGTGGAAGATACTTTTGTAACTTGTTCGAATTTCTCCATGATCAACTGAATTTCTTCATGGGATTTTATTTTTTTTGTATAAAGATACATTTTTGTTCTTTCTTTTTGGCTTCATACAGTGTGATGTTGAAATCTTGTCTATTTAAACCAGGGTAAGGTCAAGAACTTTTTTAGTTCATTTGGTTATTGATGTTTTAGTTGGTTTGTTTTTCAAAGTTTGCAATTTTATTTGTGGTCAACTAGTTTTCAACCATTTAATGTGGAAGATACTTTTGTAACTTGTTCGAATTTCTCCACGATCAACTGAATTTCTTCATGGGATTCTAGTTTTTTGTATAAAGACACATTTTTGTTCTTTCATTTTGGCTTCATACAGTGTGATGTTGAAATCTTGTCTATTTAAACCAGGGTAAGGTCAAGAACTTTTTAGTTCATTTGGTTATTGATGTTTTTATACCTTAATTATGGTGCTTAATTACTGTGAATGTCCTGAATATATCGATTTTATTATCTTTAGTGTTATGGGGATGGAAGGCAGCATTGTTCATGTTGATAAGGAGCCTGATGGTGTCATTATATACGCAAATGGCATCACCCATGATTCCGATTATGGAAATGCTGATGTGGCACAATTGCCCGAGCTTATCAATATTGATCCACAACTCGATATATTCGAGTGTGAAGTAAAGGAATGCAATAATGACATGTCAGCTGAGGTCACCAAGCTTTGTCAAGTCGAAACACTTGAGAAGAATTTGCCTGGTGATGCGAAATCTGAAGATCAAAAGGTAACAGATAATGATAAAAAGAGACGGGTTTGTGGTAAAAAAGTTAGCAGGACAGCTGCTGGAAATTGTAAAACGAAATGCATGGTGCCTCAGCCATTTGCTTTAGCAACTGAAAAACGGGCTTTATCTGGTGCCCGTCCTTATGTTGCTGAGTCAGATCATGCCACTGCTGGAGAAAAACTATCGAATGTTTGTGTTGTGCAACATCCAAGCTCTATGAAGCAAAATCCAGTAAGTTCTTTGTTTCCAATTTCAGATTCTTGCTTATTCTGAAACTTTTATCATAGGGATTTGGTTTTGGTTCTTGCTCATATTATGTTCTAGTAGACAGGTTTTATCACCGGGGACGATGCATGAGTTAAGGCGGCGTTTGGTTCATATTCTTCAATGGGATGTTAATTATAACGAGAATGATGGTTACATAGTTAGTGTTCTGCTCTTATCTTAAAATAAGTGGGGAACCAAAATGATTTTGGTCGAGGAATAGTGGAATGGTTGAAGAGAATTGATTATAGGAGAGGAAATATTTAAGCGAAATGGGGTAATGATTTACTTATTTTGAGTCTCATTACCCCGTACGAAGAAGTATGATGAAGGTGAATTAGTCATCTTTTATTCTCATTAACCACCACAATTACATATGCTCATTCCATCTCCATTGAAGAATTTTGAACCAAGCGCCCCCTTAGTACCTCTTTACCCTAAGGTTATAAAATACATGCTTGCTTTTACTATCAAATTGTCTTACTCTATATTATGTCGATTTTTCTTTAATGAGATAACTGTAGTTGTAAAATTATTCTTTAGTATCCAGTGTTAGCAGCAATCACGTGGTGTGATACACTGATAATTTACTCCATGTTGGTGCAGACAGTCGCACCTATTGTTCAAAGGAAGCCATTGCAGCCTGATAACAAAAAGCACGCTGATGAAGATAATTGCTCTGTTGCCTCATCATATCCTTTCATACCCCTAGTTTTGTATAAAGTTTTTTTTTTTTTTCCATTTTTATCGTGACATTTTATTCCGGTTTCCCTTAACTGTTCGAAGAACTGTGGCCCCAGCGAGAAAGATTAAGACAACTGTAGCCTCAGCCCCATCATTTAAGAGCAGTGTACGTGCTGAAAGAAGGAAGGAGGTAGTATCCATGAACAATCATTCCATTGTCATACCATATAAATCTGAAGTAGAACGTATGATTCTGTCGTATTATTTTAACGAGACTTGTCTGTTTTAGTTCTACTCGAAATTAGAGGAGAAACATCAAGCTCTGGAGGCTGAGAAAAATCAATTTGAGGCAAGGACTAAGGTAATTCCACACTCTTATGTGATGCTTTATTCTGTAATGTTATTAAAACCTAAGGCAATGTTTGTTTTGGGTTTATAGTGGTTTCTGAAAACTGGTTTTTTTGAAATCTGGGAGATTTTGAAATCCTGATAAATAGTAAGGTGTGTTTATATGAGATTTAAGTAGAACGAGATTTAACTTTGTAGGAAGAGTCTGAAGCAGCAATCAAGCAACTCAGGAAGAGTTTGACATTTAAGGCCAGCCCAATGCCAAGCTTCTACAATGATGGCCCGCCAGCCAAAATTGAATTGAAAAAGGTGCTGCTATTTAATCTAACTGCATAAATTGCGATTTGATGCATCTAGTTTATACTTCGAGAAATAATGGTTGATAAAGGAAAAAAAATCAAGGCATAATGCATCAACAGATCCCTAAACTACCAACTTTTGTTTCAATAAGTCTTTAAACTATTTTTTGTTTTAAAAAAATCTTCAAGTATTGAAATTTTAATTCATAATAATGTTTTGTGCAAGCCATTTTAACCCCAATACTTCAGGTGATGAATATCTAAAATGGCTTGCGAAAAATACTTTCGTACATAATTAAGGTTAAAGACAACTGACACGTACATTCTTTAATGGGACCATTAAGGTGAATTAAAAAAAATGGACCATTTTTTGTCTCGGGGCGGGGAGCTCGTGAAGTAAAATTCCTTACATACTTTTAAAATAGAAAAATAGTTTAGGAACCTAAACAAAAGTTGATGATTTAGGGAACCTCTAGATGCATTATGTCAACAATCAATTTCTCTGTTAGCTTACTGATTCACAGTAGTAAAAATCTTTAGTTGGCTATTTTATTATTTTTAAATACATCAGGCACCTCCAACTCGTGCAAAATCACCAAAGTTGGGCCGAAGGAGTGATGCAAAAGGTCTCGATAGGAGAAACCAAGAAGCTCGTAACAGCTTTTCCATATTCAGAGACAGTCATCCCATTGCTTCCGGTGACAGGAAAATCGGGACGAATATATAGAATGGTAATGCTTCCTGGGAAAATAGAGATCAAGAAGAAGAGATTGATGAATCATATACATCTAAACTGATCGAAGAGAGACGCATGGATATTTCCGTTCGTTCTTGACGAGCTGCTGTAAGTTATCTAATTGATGTTGGAACAATTTTAATTTTATTGAGGGATAAAATCTCTCTCTGTTGTGCCTTGTGACTGCTGTGTTCAGAACCCCTTTTGAGTGGTTTGTTTTTAAATTAATGTGTGAAGTGTAAATTTCTGTAACTTATTGATCACATGCATTTGTAAAAACTTTTTTATCTGGTGGTAAATTATACATGGGACATTCCAAAGAAAGTGGCTGTTTTTTTTTTTGTTTTTTTTTTACTGTCAGAGATGAAGGTTTGCTAGTTACCAAAATGAGTAGATGTTTAAGATTTTTGTCCCCATGATTCACTTGGACAAAAAGTTAGCAGCATAAGGCCCCATCAAGGTGTTCTTTTTGTGGGGTTAAAACTTTGGTTTTGTTTAATTATGGTGTAACTGATATCATGAACAGTATGTTAAATCAAAAGAAAGATGCCCTAAAGTATATAAAAGTGCTTTCAATTCAATTTGTTTGTGCTTATAACATGTAAAGGGTAACTTTCTGAGCACATATGTCCCTTCCAATGGTTTGATAGAAGAAGAATCTCCAGTGAAGAATGACCAAAATTGAAAACAAATCGAACTCTAAGAAGATTCAAAGCGAAATCGAACCGAAAAAAAAAAAGCATTTTTATCTAGGTATAATGATAAAAAAATTATAAAAAATTGATTAAGGTATAAGATTCAGGAAAATTTCATTTGATTTCATACCATCTTAATTTTAAAATATAATTAGGATTTTTTTATTACTATGACAGGTTCGGTTACTTTTGATTTTCATGTTTGTAAAAATTGAAGCCGAATCAAAATTTAAATCTTTGTGAAATCAATAACTGAACCTAAAAATCGAAATTGAAGTAATTGAACCTAATTTGTTTGGTTTGGTCGATTTATTCAGATTTATTCGAATTATGCACACCCCTACTTGCGATCTCATGTAGGCAAACTCGTGTAGTGAGTTCGATCTAGAAATCATAAGCAAGGAGTTAACTTGTGACCTTTTGGTCTGTGCACGCTCATCTGTTCCACGGACACGTCCTACACAAGGGGTCGTCTTTATATCCTATACAAGAGACATTCTTTATGTTCTTGTTTGATGTTGAAGTTTACATCAAAGTGATCCTTGTGTCAATTATCATGAAATGGGAAGATTATATGTGTTCAATGAATTAGGTTTCTTGTAGCTAGATGACCATTCCTTTGGACCACAATTTGATAGGACCTAAGTGTCATGATGAAAGTTGCATTAAACCATTGAGTACCTAAGTCGTTTTCAAAGTTCCAAGTGGATTAGCTTTCATGAAAATTGGAATTAAAGTTGTAACTCTATTTTACACAGTTATGGTCACTAACTAATTCTTTTTTTTTTTTTTTTTTCCTATTATCATTTTTCCCCTTTGGCCACTTCTATGCTCTTCTTTACCCTCTTATTTTGTTGCAAAGGGCTTTAATAGTTGATTATTTGACCAATGGATAGTGTATTTACTAGTAACTATATCAAACTACAATTTTTTTAATAATTTAAACATATCTCGAAAGGTAACTGAAATTTACACAACACATTAAATAACTATTCAATTGAAAACGATGACTTCATTGATTAAAGTCCTCTACTATTCCCTTCTTCTTTTTCCTACTAAAGAAAGCCAATAGAAAATCGCAGGACACACTCTAGTCTTCGCCTTACCCCATTTTCCAATGTATACTATGTGTCATATAATAAAATATGAGATTAAAATGAAAACTTTTGCAAACATAAAAATTTGATGTTTGCTCCTTTCCATAGTTTTGTTTTTTGCAAAAAATGTTCTAATTTACCATGTGAAAACTCCCCACCTTGCCCTTCATTAAAGACACAAACTCTCCTATGAAACTTGTTCGAAACTGATATCACATTACACTTATATGTTGATACCACTACACTTATAAACTAATACCTACAACATTTAATACTATGATATCTATTTATAAGTGTACGTAGTGATATCAGTTGGTAAGTATTATGGTATTAATTTATAAATATAATTGATATAAATTTCATAATATGAACAAACTTAACCGGAGATGTACTCCATTAATGGTGAACATTACCTAGTTCAAAAAATGAACTAGCTCCTCAATCTCTATATATCCAAACAAACTCTATATAAGTATTAGGGAAATTAAATAAACGAATTAATTACACACTTTTTTACAAGTTCGGACTTTTAGATGAGACGAAATTCTTTCATGTTATCAGAGCTTTCAGGCTCGTGCCCACATCCTAAGTCCCACCGAAAGAATGCAACTCCACCTGTATTAAGTTGTCCACTCGATGGGCCCTCTCCCCCACTGAAGGAGTAAGATAATTTAAAAATGACACATATATGGTGTGGGAATGCAAGGAAGATAATTAGTCGTAGCTAAGTTAGAAAGTGTAATTAGGGGCCACGTGTAAAAACGATGTGTATATATATATATATAAAAGGCCCCATGAAACATGAATGCATGCCCATATTAATATGAATATGACAACATTAAACACTCATTGTGCAGTCAAGAAGTGGGAAACTGCAGTTGAGGAGGATGTTGTCTGGTTCGAGACCATTCTGTTGTTTATCGAATTATCTCGGACCAGGCTTCATTCCCCTCACCTCTATTACCAGATGAACCTGCAGTTTTATTAATTAGGTATGATTTCAATATTCTTCTTTTTTTGTCCTCATTTTCTGCCATTAATTAATTTCAATGCCACAAGATTAATGCTACAACCACAAATAGCAGCATATATATAAGTTCGTTGCTGCTAAATTTTGAGGGACACCTGCATGAGACCTGCAGTAAATGATCATATCATGTATCTATCAAATGATCATATGTATTTATGATGCAGCAAATGATCATATGTATTTATAAAATGATCGTATGTATTTATGTGGACTACATGTAAGAATATTGAATTGTTCATTTTATATTATACTACTTCATTTTGAGATACTCCCTCCATCCCATTTTTTAAGAAACTCTTATGGTTTATAAAGATTTATAGGAATATATTTATAGGAATAGTGATAAAGTGTTGGGGGTAGAAAAAATTATTTATTAATATTTTATGTGATAAAGTGATAAAAGTAATGGGTAGTTGGGGGTAGAAAGATTTTTTTATTAGTATTTTATGTGATAAAGTGATGAATATGTTCATTTTAAGAAATGTTCTTTAAAAATTGAGAGAAAAAAAAAAAAAATTACTTAAAGAATGAGACTGGGAGGGAGTTCAACTTTAGTTAAATTGAATTTATAATAAGTGATGATCATGATTTATTATTAAAGCAGCGCTGTGTTTGTGTGAAAATGCCTTCAAATATCTTGTCAGAAAGAAAAAAAATAAAAAAAGGCAAGGTTTATTTTTTCAAGGTTGAAGCTTTCTACAAATTGTACTTTACAGTCTTTACTTGCACATAGTTACAAAGAATATGTGTTCATTATTATCACATCGATCATCACATGTATACATAATATATAAATATTACTATATGATCAAATATACAATTCATGCAATCACATGATTTATTTATTTACATTCTCATTTCAATTTTTGACTATTTCCTTTTAAAGAATAAATAAAAGGACTATTTTTCAGTCATATGAGTTCGTGATTCTTTTAGAGGTTATATTTTAAATATTTAATTATTTAAAAATATATATTATTAGACTATAATATAATGCAATTATTTTGTAATTAAATTGTGACTTTGTGAGGTTCACATTTCACAATATGAGTCAAAAAAGTAAAAGGGACAACTTGAGTATGTCGAATAGAAAAAAGTAAATCCTACCGTAAATGAAGGGCTCATAATCTGAGTAACCATAAAATCAACCAAGGAGTTTTCAAAAGATAGTCTGTTTGAACACTTAATTTTTATTTTCTTCCGTTTTTTGGTTCTCTTGTTAAGATTGGGTGCGAAGAAATCGCATTTTAGTTTAAAGAAAAAGATAAATTTGTAAGAAGAATAATTTTGTTGTAAATTGTGACCCATGAACAAGAAAGGCATTAAATTCAAGTAAAAGAGTGTCTAGCATGCATTACCATCTAGAAAAATTACATAAATATTGATTATTTACATTTTCCAAGTATATGTGATACCTATCTTAATAATAGTATGGTTTGAGGTAATGTTCAACCCCTTTCTTAAAAAACCATAAAAGTGCTCTTCAGATGAGATTCGTTCATCAATTGGTTTAATTAGTGGGGTTTCAAATAGCGCTAGTGTAATCTGAAACCCTTAAAAAATAGATCGTCATTTAATTTTCATATATTTTAAATTGTCTTTCAGTTTTCATAGATTTTAGATTTGAGCCGTTTTGGGTAACCCTTCCTGTGAGATTTATAATGCTTTGTTGTCGTTCGTCGCTCTTCCAGATCGTGTGACCCTCTTTTCTCTCCTTAGTTGAGAGTCTTTGATTTCCTCTCCCGAGTTGAGAGTCTTTTGTTTTTCTTTCTAGACTTTAGAGTTTTTGGTTTTGTTCTTCTACGTATTGTCTTGTGTAAGTTAATTTAGGCATCAAGTTTAAACAACGTTGGCCTTAGAATCAAATCAGGAAAATGAGCGTTGACTGCATAGTGAGAGTGGTGGATCAACAAGAGATTGTGTGATTTTTCTTATTCGAAAAAAAAATCAATGATTTGACTTATCAATTTGTTAGGACGTTTGAGTCATTTTCAAGTCCTTATTATTGAGTCGAGCCTTGAACGAATGTAAATGACTTTCTCGATAGTTTTTGTTATTGCTTTTAATTTATAATAGTTCTTTTCTCAAGTTATAGTAGTCTTTATAAATACTATAATACAGTATTACTCCTATTAAATAATGTATTACTGGTCCATTATTACATATGATAAATATAATACGTGTATTAAAAAATGAGCACATTTTTATATAGGTATAAATTGTAGATTCAGACTGTGTGTAATAAATGAAAATGGATTATTGTGTACAGTTTGTACATACGTTATACGTATCGAGTCCGTACCACCGACTACCCGCTCTTCTATTATTCACTCCCTGCGGTTTCTCACGGTTTCTTATATCTTGGAACTAGTACTGTCGCTTCTGAAAATGTAACATTTCTCCTGTATTATGTTCCACGTGTATTCTTCATTTTAAGAATTAGAATATTCCTATAATTTTTAAGATGAATAATTAACACTATTTGACTTGGTAATGTGGTTTGCTAAAATCTTCATGTTGAAGGACGACAAACTCACCCTTTTGACGTTTGGGTTGAAAAGCATCATCAGGATTTTTGTTCTCTTAAAATTTAAATTCCCTCAAAATTGTAAACGAAGGAGTCCTTAAAAATTTAAGAAGCTTAAACAAAATTCATTTGACTTTATTACAAATTTGATATGTTTTTTAATTGAAAAAAAATCATTGGTCAAACAAGTGCATGGATAGAATTTGAATCTGAACGACAGAGTGGAATAACTCAAGTGGTTAGAACACCACTACCTGAATCATCATTTGCTCGATAAAAATAAAAATAAAATTGAACCTAAATATTAACCTCAAAATAAAATAGTTATCATGGTCTCCTTGCTTAACATGATTAGATGAATTAATTGTGACATGATTAGGTACGATCGAACTGATTGGATTGGATTGCTTGAATCAAAAAATATATTTGGATTGAAAGATTATGTGGAATATCTTGAATTAAAATAACCAATTCATTCTTATGAATTTCTTTAAATATGAATCGAGGCTGTGTTTGGAGGTTGTCAAAGGAGGGGGTGCTGAAGTTGAACTGCGATGCCACCGTTTGGCGGGGAGTGGGATTCGCGATTGCTAGCGTTGTGAGGAATGTTTGGGGAGTTGTGTATTGTTTCGCGCAAAGATGTTTGTCGTGGACTGGTGTCGATGAAGTCTGTAGTCCTCCATGGATTGTGGATGGCTATGGAGGAACGCTTGATGAATATCCTGGTCGCGTCTGATTCTCAAGTCCTCATTTATAGAATTTTGAAGCCGAAATCGAGCCTATCCTACCTCGAGATAAATGAGATATTCCTTTTGTCCCATTCTTTTGAGCGGTGTTTTTCTCATGGACGAGGCGCTCAAGTAATTTTGTTCACTAATACACATTTGGTCTTGGACAGCTGTTAAAATAGCCCTTAGAGAGCGGTTATAACAACTGTCCAAGTAACAATTGTCCAAACTTGGACAACTGTTAAAAAATCGCTGTCTAAAAGTAGGCCTTAGACAGCGGTTCTGAACCGCATTGCAAGATTTCAACCGCTGTCCAAGCTTCTTACTTGGGCAGCAGTTAAAAACCGCTGTCTAATATATATTTTTTTAATCGATTTTTTTATTATATTAGTTAGACAACGGTTTTTAACCGCTGTCCAATACAATTTTTTTTTTTTTTATAATTAATATATATTTTAAAAATCCTGTTTATACAAAACCAAAACTTATACCACTATAATATATATACGTGCAATACCAAAACATCAAATAAATAAACATACACATCATGAAATAAATAAACATACACATACATATATACGTCCAATAAACACAAAAAATATGAAATATATATCATCAAAAATATATAAGTTAATTACATGTATGCTACCAAAAGTTATACCACTTTAATTAAAAATATACAAAAATCGATTGTAAAGGTACCCCGTCCAATCTCTTTTCCATTTCTCCATTCTTTTGTTGGAGTAAGTCTTGAGCGAACGTTCATAGACAAACTGCAAACAACGATCAATCAATATAGTTAGATATATAGTATATGAATTTTTATTCAATCAATAATAATTTAAATAAGTCGATAAATTGACTTACATTGTTAGGAATCGTCGTTTGAGAAGCGCAAATTATATCTTCAATATAGCAACACACAAAATGTCCACAATGGGCACCATCTCGTTGCCTCGGAACCTATTGATTAGCAATTATAAGCACGTATTACAATTATGATTATTTTATATTAATTTGATAACTTACTAAATTAAATTTACCTTAATATTTGTCCAGCTCATTTTAGACAAATTAGATCTTGAGCCTTGATTCGGAAGGCGACTCCGATACATCATCATCACACTATTATTATTATAATTAAAAAAATAAAAATAGATTAAATATGCATAATTTTAAAAGTAAAACAAATCATTATATTAGAATATTAAAAATGAACTTACGCTTCCATGAATGACGTGAGATCAGAGCGATTTGCAGCCACCCCATTCACAGCTAGGTCCATAAAAAATACACTTAATGTATTCATATTTATGGCGACCAACACCCAATGTTCCCTATATTATATTAAGAATATTAAAATTAACTGCAAATTTAGCATATGTGCAAATATCAAATTATGAATACAAATTTTAACGAAATGTTTATTGTACTCACCCCACATTTGTTGGCCAAAAAATGAGATGTTCTCTCCCAGTATGACTCAGCATATGTTCAACTATCCCCTCCATGCTCTGTGCCCTATCACCCATTAAGCAAGACAATTAGTGGAGACGAAGGAATACATTCCACATGCTCGGGCATCTCTGAAGAGATATACCTCGCCCAAATATCTTTAAACAACATATATACGCTAATTAATATTTAAAAAGAAAATTAAATTATATAGAAAGTAAATACTGATAATTAATAAACACATACCTGAGGTAAAAGGTTATGGTGGTTGCACTTAACCATTCGTCGTTCAAGACTTCAAACGCATGCTCCTGAACGATGTATTCTTCAAAAGAATTCCGATGAAAGTGAGCACTCATCGGAATTGTAAGGGTATCGAAAGCATTGGACTCCACCATCGTGCTCACCATAGTCTGTACGGTGCCTTCGTGATCTAATCCAGACATTGGATAACCAAGTCTGCGCGCACCAATAGTGGAGTCCCTCGTTCTTTCCCTCTAACTGTCTACGACACCTCTTGATTTCGCTTTAGCCTTTTGTGGTGATTTCTGTTTAGGCTTTCGTGGTGTCGGCAGATTCTACAATCAATTTGCAATATTATTTAGAATGACAAATAAGATAATAAATTTTAATAACATATATTTTACCTTCATGGTGGGAGAGACCAAGTTGCTCGGCCATTCGATGAAGTGCCCAACCGATGTTCCGACTGTGACAGCATCATCTATTGGTTTCGACACGGGTGAATCTTTTTCTTCGATTACGGGTACATTTAGTGCGACCCTCACAAAACCCGGAGTGAGGGGACGACCATGAATCACTCCACCGGAGTTATTGTGCAACGTTCCTGTGGCCACCAACCGATCGGGATCTTCCAAATAAAGGTAGCAAAAGGTCGGTGGATGTTCGAATAAGATATTTAGTTAGAAATTTTAATACACTAGTCTTTAATTAAAATAAATGCGAGACATGCACATCTGATACCTGAGAGACGTTTTGAAGTGCCTCAATAAAGTCGTCCATAGGGTTAATCGAAAACATAGCATTTGCGACACTATGCTCACAGCTTACTCCACTCGACAACATTCTGTGGCTCGATCTTCTCTCAGACCTTAAACGTTCCACATCTTTAGTCAACTTGGAAACCTGTTCCGAAAGTATACCCACCATATTCATGGCTTGAAGACCAAGTGTCATCGCTAATGATGTCTTTGTCATGCCATATCCGACACTCCCTAAGCGGCTGGGATGCTCCTGGCGACATATAGCCCGTCCAAACAGATCATCAGGGCCGATAATGCGGATGTCGTCGGGCGTCAAGGTCTGAGATAGACGCTCCTGAATCACAAAAATAAAAGATTATTATTTAATTATTTGTTTAGAAATAATAGTTTGTAATTGAAAGATAAATTAATGGATAGATTATCGCTTCTTCGATGATACGTTGTGCACTGGAATAGTGAATTTTCCCATCTCGAGCCTTTCTGGTAGTCTGAAATAAGTCGAAATGGGTAACAATATGCTCGTTCTCTCCAACTTTCCTTCTTTCTTCTTTCTACGATAGTGATGAACGTTTCCCTTTATTAGATATATTAAAAGTGTATATTAAAAAAATTAAAAGTTAGGATTTTGATCTCACCATATCTTCTCTTATTCGTGCATAACCTTTGTTCGATCCACGATATCGCGCCTCCATCAACTTGGCTTGCTCACGATTTTTTTTACTTTGATTCTACAGTGTAATAGAAATATGATAAACACTGAAAAGCTTAGGGCATTAGAAATTGAGGAAATAACACTGATCAATTTTACCTGGAAATCATCCTCCATAGCTATACTCACAAACTCCCCGAAGATGGAGCCACCATAGGGCTATTACGATGTGGGAGGCGGATTAGCCGAGTAAAGACCAGTTTTCGGATCTCGTGTGTTACTTCTCAGCCAAGCCCAAAAATTCTTGGCCATTACTCCAGCTTGCGACAGTATTTACTTCTTCTTTGTGTAGTCAAGGCCTCTGAATGTAGTCTATACACATATAACATAACAATTTAGTAAATTTAGTAATCATACAACAATTTTCAATAAACATATAATTAACATACCGAAAGTTCATCCCATAATCTTTCCTTCAAAGGAGTCAGTTGGGGGCTACGCCGGTCCTTGGTTGGCAGCACGATAGGGATCACGCTCCTGACTGCATTCGATGTGTTGTTCCTCACACATTGATCTATGAATGGTGATGTTTCTTCAATATGTTGCTAATATGATGATTTTTTTTATCTATAAATAGTAATGTTGCTTCGATATGTTGATGCTATGATAACTTTTTAAAATTTATAAATAGTGTTGTTGCTTCGATATGTTGCTACTATGATCACTTTTTTTTCTTTTTTATATGTTAGTTGGATCTATGAATAGTGATGTTGCTTCGATGTGTTGCTACTATGATAATTTCTTTTAATCTATAAATAGTGATGTTGCTTAGATATGTTGTTGCTATGATAACTTTTTTTTAATCTATAAATAGTGATGTTGCTTCAATATGTTGTTACTATGTTGAATTTTTTTAATCTATAAATAGTGATGTTGCTTCGATATGTTGATACTATGATAACTTTTTTTAATTTATGAATAGTGTTGTTGCTTCGATATGTTGCTACTATGATAATTTTTTTTCTCCTTTTTTTATATGTTAGTTGGATCTATGAATAGTGATGTTGTTTCGATATGTTGCTACTATGATAACTTCTTTTAATCTATAAATAACAATGTTGCTTAGATATGTTGTTGCTATGATAACTTTTTTAAATCTATGAATTGTGATGTTGCTTCGATATGTTGCTACTATGATAACTTGTTTTTCTTTTTTTTATATATGTTAGTGATGTTACTCCTGTCAAGGCTGTTGGCTTGCGCTACTGGGTGGATGGATTCGTCAAATACGTGTCTATATGCCAATTCTCATCCCTATAGTCGTTTATGTTACTGGAGGTGTTACTATATTTGCTATTATAGCTTCTATTACAGCTGATCATGCAAAGAAGTAAAGAAGTATGTCTCAGCTGATCAAGTAAAGAAGTATTTCTCTTCGTACCTATAGTCGTTTTTTGTTACTGGAGTTGTTGCTACAGTTGCTCTTACAGCTGCTATTGCAAAGAAGTATTTCTTTTAAACATCTAGGTTATGCAGTACATTTGGCATTTTGATCTTATTTCTTTTGAACAAAATCTAGTCTATGCAGATACACATAAAAATTGCATGTTTAGTATCACTTTGATGTTGGATCATACTATTGGTGATACTTCTTTTGAGCAATGCTAAGTAAGGCTTTTATTTCCTTTTTCTACTTGCTGAAATCATGTGCCTTCTTCTATATATGGATGCAATGCTCTATGTACTTATAAAAATGTATTGTCATTTCTTATATACAAATTAACACTTCCCTTGTGGCACTGTTGACATGCATCCATGCCTCTCTAGTGTAGAGGGTAATGGCTTGTGAGTTGATAGAAATCTTAGCAACCCCTTTGGCTGGATAGTCACCCTAGAGTTGCATGATTGGCAGTAGAGAAACTATACACAGAGGTCCCATCGTAGAAAATAAATAAGCTTAGACTTGCCATCTACACAAACCATGCTTTAGTCTTGACACCATGGAAACCTGTTCAGAGATCAGTGTTGTTCTGATTAGTCAATATTCATCAAGTAGAAAAAAGTTGCAAACTATAGAAGGGTAAGAAGATATGAGTCAAACTCACAAATGTTGTAGATTAGATAATAAAATGTGTATGGATAGACAGCGGGTCATTCAATTTGCCAGCGAGAATTGCTAAATATATTCTTTATTTGGTCAAACCTGCATGGAAAGATAAAATACCTCTCCTATTTTATAGTAATCTTGAATTCTTTTTGATGTGTAATTAGTTGCAATTTATAACTCGTGTGAAGTATACTTTCGTTAAGAATGACTAGCTAGCGGTATATGAAAACTTTTAACTGCATCATACGATGCCTAATTTTTCTTATATGTACACTTTCTGTGAAGTAGCTATTCATCCATACTGAATACTCTATTTTAATGAGTTTCTAATTCAGTAATTCTTAATGAATCAAGACTCTGTTGAACTCGTAATAAAATTTGGGATGTTTTCTTGCCAATTGCTTGATGTGTTCGCCAATTTAACAGAGCCTCAACAAAGATTCTCAACAAAGATTAACAAAAGATGGGGGCAAAATCTACACTGCTATCCCTTGGGTTAGGTCTGTTTCTCTCTCTTTTGGTCGCTTTTACTGCATTCACAGCTTCTCAACTCACAAAGAAAGGTCTTTTTTAATTCTTCTCTTTTAATAATTCCCTCTCTTTTTTCTTGATTATCACAATATTATCTTTTGAGATTATCTATACGTTAATTTTATTAGCTTCTTGAAAGTGTGTTTTGTCTCTCTCAATTGTAGGAGTTGATGCAATGTACTTATAGTGCTTGTTGCATTATCTACTCTTGGCATTCGTCTATGAAGGCATCATGATTCTTATCTGTTTATCCGATTCTGCTTTGGCCTCCCCGTGTGCTTCATATTTTGGAAGAATATTGAATTACTCCTCCCGTCCCACAAAGATAAACATATGATTATTTTCACACAGATTAAGACACGGAAGTTATTCTAGTTGAAACATTAAATTATTGGTTTATTTTTCTATTATGCCCCTATGCATATTAGTTTCCCAAGACAATTATTCACAACAAAGTACATTAAGTAGGGGCAAAGATGAAAATGAACATTTAATGATATTTTACATAGTAACTGGTCTATCTTTGTGGGAGGAATGAAAATAGAAAACAAGTCTATCTTTGTGGGACAGAGGGAGTATAATATTTATATATCCATTAATTTTCTTATGGTTTTACATATCCCTCCAGCTCCAGGCAGATTTGGCCAAATTGGGTCTGAAGCGCATGTATGCCAATTTTTTTTCGAGGTGCATACTGACATCGGTTGATCTTATAGCCAAATTATCGAGTAAGTTGGAATGTTTATGATCTTCTTTAAGTAAGAAAACATAGCATATAATCTTCTCAATGTATACTAAATTCATATTTATGAATACAATTAATTATGCAATTGAAAAAGATAAGCTATATACTTTGACAGTAATTAAGGCATGCGATTTGTTGGTTATTTTTACATAATGTATCCATCATTTGGCAAAAGATCGCTTTTAATGTTTGTTACCAATGTTTTTTTTGGCGAAAAAAGCAATTTATTTAATGTTGATACTACTGATCTGTTTAAATACCCTCATTTCCTTAATTATTTGCATAAATTAATTACCAACATATTTTGCAGGAGTTTCTTCTTAAAGGGACTGATCGTGCCGTAATCATGAACTTCAGGGGCATTCCATGGTGCATGTTATATGTGGTTACATAATGTATCCATCATTTGAAAAAAGATCACAATTTATTAATGATTTGTTCAAGTTAATTTAATTAGGACGTTTTTTTTTTGTTGGTAAAAGCAATTTATTTAACACATATGTTAGATACAAGGCATAACCAACATACTAAATAATAGTTTTACATCATAGTTTCAAAGTGGCAAGAAAATAACAACCCAGACAAATTAACAATCTAGCATTGTTCAAGGATTAATAACTTAAGATTTAGAGATGAATACAAGGGTGTTTTATTTCTTTTTTAATAACTTAAATAAGCTCTCATAAGTTGTAAGCTAGAAGCTTCAAAGATGATGAATTTAGTAGCTTATTAGTTTTTTTTTAAAAAAAATTAACTTTTTTTGCAAACACTATCAACTTTTATTTGAATTTTTTTACAAACAATATCAATTTTTACTTATAAATCACTTTTTCCATAATCACTAATTTTAATCACTACTTTAAAACTATAAGCTTTTGCAAATGCCCCCATGCTTCTATTCTTAAGGTTACATGCATCACTATGCTTATCTATCCGTATTCAACATAGATTCTTATCATACTATGTACTAAGACAAAAATTTGTATACAATATTGCATACTGTGATTTTCGTGCAATATGCCCATATCCTACCCAATTTGTTTAATATAAATACTGAGAAACCCTCATTTTCCCATATCCTACCCAATTTGTTTAATATAAATACTGAGAAACCCTCATTTTCTCTTGTATCAAATTCGGTGCTGCTATGGCGAGAAACATTAAGTGATGCCTCTGTCTTCATTATTTTGATTTATTTTTAATTTCCCTAATAATGGCTTTCTATGATCAATTCTATAATACAAATTGGTCATTACTAGCAGCATTGTCTCTATGGTTAACTCTCTTCAGGAGGCAAAAGTGAGGATCACGCTGGTTCAAGGCCTCCAACTTCTCAAATTTATCCATTTTGGACTTTTAATTTTTATACTCTTTTCACGTTGTTCTGTAAATTTGTAATTTTTGACTGATGATTTTTTTCACGTTTGTATTGATTTTTATTCATGTAGTAACATTTTTTTGCTCATAGGGTAACACTCTTTTGTTCATATAGTAACACATCAAGTTGTTATGTAAATATGTAATTTTGGACTGGGGATTTCTTTTCGCGTTTGTGCTGATTTTTATTCATCTAGTAACACTCTTTTGCTCATAGGGTAACACTCTTTTGTTCATGTAGTAACACATCAAGTTGTTATGCAAATATGTAATTTGGACTGGGGATTTCTTTTCGCGTTTGTTCTGATTTTGTTTATGTGGTAACACGTTTTTCTTCATATGGTAACACTTTTTATTCATGTACTAACACATATTTTTTTAGTAATATGTAACACTGTTCATATATCGTCGTAATATCATGTGAATACTCATGTGTTACCATATGAACAATAATGTGTTACCTTGTGACCCATGTTACCTTATGAATATTTATGTGTTACAATTTATTTTTTTCAATATAACAATATAGTAACCCTTGTACATAGATGTAGTAACACAAAAAAAAAAATATGTGTTCAGTAGAAATCGAACTTGCGACCAAACTCATTAGCAACAAACTTGAACCACTAAGCTACAACATATATTTGATAAATATATTATTCTATAAATACATATGCGTCCGCGCCAACCTGAAGCCCACTGTCCGCGCCTGACCCGACCCGCCTTGACACGCGAAATTTAGGCAATTTTTGTCTTATTTATATTGTATTGTACATAACACTAGTGTGCAATATTTCACACTAAGACTTTCTCATGTAGCAATATTCAAAACAGTTTATTATCATATTATGTAAGAGTTTCTTATTATAATTGGATGGTGTATGTTGCAACGACTTTCTTCAAAACCCAATTAAATTGGTTTTGGTTGTTACAGAGTTCTCGATTTATATTTAGACCCAACTATATATATTTAATTGAGTCATTTGTACTTGCGCAAATGTATCTAATCACTATCAGTTGGATTTTAATTGTTGTGTTTATGCAGGAAATATTCAAACTTTGGGACGAGAGAGAGAGGGAAGGGGAGTAGTGGGTAATTGGTTCCAACCACTAGTTTGTTAACCTAATTGTTTATCTATTTTAAAGTAATTGAAACAAGATTGTAAATGTGAATGAAATATCATAAATGTTCAAAAACTGAATTGAAATAGCAAGACTTTCAGCTAATGTTAATAGTATTTTCCGTATTTAGTTTTGCAAAATTGTACAGGTAATCTAGTCAAGTTGAGCTCGAGCTTATCAAGTTTAATGTCGAGCCAAAGCTTAAGCTCGACCGAGTTCGAGTCGAGTTTCAAGATTCGAGCATTTCAATTGAATTGAGTTCGAACTCATTTAACTTATATATGATATAATTTTTAATCTCATCATTAATTTGTCCAATTTAATTAATCAAAATAATTAATATTTAAAATATTTTATTTAAAGTTAATAATATAAAAATTATATTCGATTTATCCTCTAACGTGCTAGTTTTAATTTTTTTTTCAAAGAACTATCAATAGACAACCTACTAGTATTTGATAAAAAATTAATTCAAGTATTTGACATGATTACATTAAGAGTGTATGTAGAACAATTTACAAATTCGATTTTTCAAAGCCATCGTATTTAACCAAGCGCATGTTCCCTCCACTTTTTTTAACAGATATTCTTGGAATATAATACATCCATTTAACAAATGCATGTTACGATAGATGATGCTATAAATATTGTACATATAAATATGGGTTGTATATATAAAATTCCAAAAGCAGCACCCAGAATTATTGTTTGTTGATGCTAATAAACCCACAAAGGTTTTGAAATAACAAGTAATCTCTCAGTTCCATACTTATTTGAACATTTTTCTCAAATGATAATAAATTTGATATAAATGAAAAGCAGTTGGCTTTAGGAACCAATTTAGAGGATACAACATCAACAATAGTGGTAGGCTGGTAGCAGGGCTGCTTTTGTTCAAGACAGGAAAATAGAGAGAAAACATATACCTATATATAGATCAACTCGACATTCTAAACCCATAAATACATGCAACATGCAAGTACATCAAACTCAAAGAGCACAATAAACTCATTTTCCTGATCACCGAAGATTATAGTACTGAAACATTAGATCAATTGCAATTTAATGACATCGATACTTGTAGTTACCTTTGTTTCGCAGATCTGGAGAGCCTCGATTAATTTGATAACCAAATCATCATCGCATTGGATTATTGGCTTGTCTCCTAGCAATCCTATGCCCTGCTCCGATCAATAAACCTCTCCCTACCAGACCCGTTTGGAGTCCACAAACAAGGGCAACTGCTCCACCAATAGCCACCCATTTCCAGTCTATTCCACCACCATCTTTCTTTCTCTCTCTTGCTGCTAACTCACTTTGTTCTCCATCATCCTCTTCTTGCTCCTTACAGTCATTCCCTTCATCGTCGGACGTTTTGGTGGTGATTCTTGCCATGAGAGCACACCGGGTCAGTGATGTCTCGAGTTTCCTAGTGTTTTGATAAGCTCTAAATCCAGCATGTAATTTCTTGACCGTTCCCCACATTCCATGACGAACGCCTAACTTAGCAACATCCTTTGGGATTCCCATGTCTTCGTAGTGAACAAGTGTGACCTCACATGCAGACATCTGGCCATCTCCCTTGCGAGATTGCACTGCACAATTTTATTGCCTTAAGTTTTGATGAAAGAAACACTCCCTTCTTTCCAATTTAACTGTCATTTTTAGGTGTTTCACCCTTTTGGGTGTTTCCCAGATTCTTGTACTTCAATAAAATAGACATAGCACAAAAATTAAGAAAAGGGCAAAGTGGGAAGAAATATTGAATTCTCTTGGAAAGCCAAAAGCAACGGTTATTTTGGAACAAAATTTTCCTTTGAAATGACAGTTATATTGGAAAAGCAAGGAGAAGGAATATGGCCACAGATAATTACCAGGCTTGATAACCCAGCTTGAAAAATAAAGATCGACACGCCTAGGTTTGTCACGCCTTGGCAAAGTTGGATATGGCACACCCTGCAGCCATAGTGTTTACAGATTAGAAGTAAATAACATCCTAGATTGCAATGAAAATGCACAGGAGATGGATAATCCAATGAATAAAGAGTGCGGTGGAACATGTTTTAAGTAACTCAGATTTAAGGAGTAACTAAATAATTAATGATTTAAAGAGCACATTACATTTGTAAGGATGTAAAGAGTACTTTTAAGGTCAAAATGGCAAAGGGTATACATTTTAAATAAAGGCAACGACTACTTTCACAAATATCATACCTTTGTCACACAAAAAAATGTTCTCCCTCCCTCCCATATCCTCCTACCAATAATATATTCTCGATCGCTGCAGAAGAAAGGGAACTGCATAGACAGGAATAACAAAGATGTCACCGATTGAAAAGGCGACAATAAAAGCAAAATATAGTGGAAAGATAGCTCTAGAATTAATGGTTAGCAACAAACCTTTTTAATCCAGTGGACAACCATCATCCCTGTATTAGGGCATTCTTCAAGTATTTCGACAGTTGCAAGCATAGGATCCCATTTAGGACGAAACTCGTCATCCCAGAAAAAATCTCTGACCAGATCTGGAGTTGCATCCTCAAAAATTGTTTTGCTGCGGTACACTGTTGGACCCACCTGCAAAGAAAATATTCTTGTAAATTAGAAATGAACGTGATTCAAGTGGAACAACGATAAAAAAAATTTAAGTAGAAGGGGAACTGGACAGCATCTGAAACCCAGCACAATTCTCATGTTCTCATCACAAAAAAGAATACACATCAGATAGGAAACAAGGATAATAAGGGTGTGTTTGCAAACACAACTAACAACTTCCAGAATTACTTTCTTCCAAAAGCTGTGAGAGGAAGCTTTTGAAAAAAGTGACTCTCACTCACTTGCACCCCCCCCCCCCCCAACACACACACACCCCAATATGGCAAGTTGGCAACACCTATATCAAGCATCCACTGACATTTGATAAAGCATGCATTTAACACATATATGAGTAATTGTTGTTGTCAACATCATTTAAATCATCATAAACAACAACATAGTACAACTTTCCACTGGAAAACATTATTTAAAACTGCAACACTGATGTATCAATGGCGCTACCTATTCTTACCTCAGGCTCGTGGCGCCAAGCTTGGTATGCCATATTTGATGTGGAGCGCTCCATCATATTTTGCCATAACATTTCCCCATCTTTAGCACCAAGATGATTTAATAGGTGTTCAAGGTCTTTTTCTGTGACAGTACTCGATTCTCCATCAGGAGCAGGGCTACAGAAGTATAGCCAATAATCATTAACATGTATAAAAATCTTTAAGAGAAAAGTCTCATTATTGTGTGGAAAAATGTAAAATAAATTACAAAATCCGCTAATATGGATGGAAATTACTGATGTTCTAAGAGAAAGTGGAATGCTACAATAGCAGTCCATCTGAAAAACATTCATTACCAGAAAATAATGTCAAAATTGTATGATAATAGGCTTATTTTTCATTTGGACTACATATTCTAGTAATAATCCTGCCAAAATTGTATGGCAATAGGCATGTAATATGATGAAGTATTGATGTTTCTAAAAGATGCAACTTGCAACATTCCTTAGTTTATCCTAAAGAAGCGGCTATCCACTTACCACCCCCAAGCCCACCCACACACATAAAACATAGCTTAATCATTCCAAAATGTTAATCTTTGTATGACCTGAATGTTATACTTGCAATGTACTATGTAAGGTGTCTCCGGAGCTTACATATTATATTAACCAATCAAAACACAGACTTTTGACCAAGCAGTAAGCACGCCACCCAAATTATTGGTGGGACACTAGACATGGGATTATTCTAAAAATTCATGAAGAAAACAACTGCTAAGCATTTCAAAGGATCCACCAAAATTTAACAGCACAGATATGGAAACTTTATATGTTTAGATGATTAATTCTTCATCCTGAATCCAGCAAAATCCAAGATTCTCCGCATTCCTTGACATTCTCAATGCTACCATGAAGGCCATTAACTTTCGTATGGCTTCTCTCTATCTCAAATTAACACCTCGACAATATACATCACTACAGAATCTACCATTATATACATAATCACACACACATATATATAGATATAGATATGATACTCTTAATTAGCAGGGATCAAGATTCAAAACTCACATAACAACTCACGTTATCATAGCTACACCCAAATAATAATAACAACACTAAATCCAGTACATACTTGATATCTCCGCGGCCAGAATCATCAGCCGGAACCGATCCCAGGGCGGCAGCGGGCGGCAGAGGAGCCAATTTTGACGCCGAATCGACCAGCTCCTGAGCTGACGACGTCTTCTCCATCTTACGGCTGATGCCACGGGATCGAAACCAGCCACGGCAGAGTGAAAACGCCGAGAGCGCCGTCAACGCGAACCAGAATCTCCGCGCACCGAGCCCCGGCGGCAAGGTCCAAATAAACCGGAGCTTGGATCGGAGCCCTAGGAATACCAAACCGGACCACCTAGGCCGCCAAGACCACCCGATTAAGAGGCCGATCATCACCGCCACCCAAATCGGGACCGCGCAAACCAATATGTCGACAAATGCTTCCGTTAACGTCGTGGAGTTGAAGAATTCCATCGCATTATTGTTCAATCCGATCCATCCCCCATCCATTTCTTCGATTACACGGAAATATTAGGGGCTAGTGATTTTGTTGAGGAAATTTCAACCGAGCTCTTGCGAGGCTACATGGATTGGTTATGGAGTTGGGGTTTGTTGGGCGGGGGAGAGAGATAGTGTATGTAACCTACTATTAAACAGGAATTGGATAAAATTTTGGTTTCTTTTTACAGTTCTTTACCCTTTTTTTTTTTTTTTTTAATGTATGATTCTCTATGGTTGGTATTGATTATCAACGGTAATTTTTTGGGAACAAATTGTAAAAACAAGACTTATATTTGTAATTTGTTACACTTTAAAAACCGAACTTTTAACTTTTGCGGGATAAATATCGAACTTTCAATTTGTTGCAATAAAGGGACTTTCGGCAAATTATGAAGAAAAATAGGAGTAAATTTGCCAATTAGTTGTTGCAACCTAAATTATGCGCCCGTTTTAATAGGATTATAGGACTACTTAATTGTGTAAATGGCTGCCTTTTCCACTTTCATGGTCCTCAATTTTCTCTCTGATCTTAACAAGAATAGGCGTGAGTCTCCAGGAACAATAGACATGCTTCCTTCTCATTTTAATTGATTCAAGTTGCTTGCTTTGTTATAGCATAAGAATCAAAATTTTCCAATAGTTTTTTCCTTTGATTTGGTCATTTGCTAAGATGAACTCTCTTGCCTTTGCCTTTCCAAAAAAAAAAAAAGAAAAAAAAAAGAACTCGTCTTTTTTTCTTTCTAAATGAGACAAGATGAATGATGAAAATGAACTATGTTGATTCTACCTTATGATAAAATATGATACTTACGTTGTTGCGCAATATAATGTACAAGTTTTTTGGCTTTCTTCTTAATTTTTTTTTTAAATTGAAAACCCCAAGGTCCAACTTTCGAATCTCAATAATAACAATATATGTGCAATGTGCTTTTGACTTCCGAAACCTTGGTTATCAACTTTCACTAATAATAATTAATTACAAGAAATTTAGGGGCTAACTAACTCTAAAAAAGATAGTAGAGGGAGTTGTAGCCAGAGACGGATGTATGTGTCCCGTGGTGGGGGCATGTGCCCACACTGATTTTTTTTTTTTTTCTATTTTTTATTATATATATTAATATAATTTTCTTACAACAATTAGCCAAATCCCAAGTTGTTATTCACGTCCACATCAGCAAGCCAGCAAATCAATTCAATTCAATCCTTGAAATCAGAATTGCTCGAGTGAGTCTCTTTTGCACCAAGTGCACACCATGCACTCATGTAAATTAATGATCCATTTAAAAAATGGGTCGGCCTATTTGTTTAACAACTTATGATGTCGAATTGATTGCAACAACAATGATGCGCCCAGTGGTTAGCTACTTGCTTTGCAAGCGAAAGGTATAGGGATTGATTTCCACCTTTGTTATACACTCCGATTTTAAGGTTTTTTTTTAGTAGACTAAATTATTAATTAACATATTAAAGTGCCAAAACCATTGCACTATACACACGTTATGTTGCCCAACGCTTACACACTCCCATTTTAAGATAAAAATGTTGGATTCAATTCCCAATTTATATGCAAACATTTATAATATTTATAAAATGGAATCTATAATGAAGCGTGCAACTCGTCTATATCTCTATATACTGCGACCACCGTAAGCGTGTAACTATCTAAAATAAAAAACATGCAACTAATAGAAATGTAAAGCGTGCAACTACCTATAATAGAATCGTGTATCTACTAAAAAGCGCAACTACAATAAAAAAGCGTGCAACTACTACCTAATAATAAAACATGCAACTAATAGAAACGTGAAGCGTGCAACTGCAACTTCATGTAACATAAACATGCAACTAATAGAAACGTAACAATTGGATTTACAACGTTTACCCAATTTTGAATTTTTACTCAATACCGTCGAATCCCCTTTCCTAAAATTCGGAAATCACTAACTCGGTGCCCTAGGATTCTCGCTTCCGATTTGGAATCCCAATCGAAGCCCACATTTGAGTTCCTGACTGGATTGGGCTTTGTTGGCCCGAACAAATTGACAGCTCAAACCTCATTGATGTGGGATCGCCGGCGCCGCACAGCAGGATGAATTAGAAGAAGAAGGGAAGGGTACTGAGATGCGAAGCGTGCGAGAAGGGGAAAAATTAGGATGAAAATAATATTTTATATTTGATCCAGATTTAATAGTTGGATAGGGTTGAGGCGAGTGCACGGATCCTACATCTGTGCACCAATTGCATATGAGACCTTGCCGAATTACTCTATCCCACACGGCCCCACTCAAATTTCTCTCTTGTTAATTGATAGTCGATTGTTACTTAATTGTGTGTAAATCGTCCAAACTTCCACACCAATCCATACAAGATTTATATTTTAAGTAAATTCTAATTTCGATTGCCAAGGTTAAAAAGTTTAAGAGGCAAAAGAACTTTCTATAAATTCGGGGTTAAAAATTTTGATTTTGAATTATAATTCAAATATTTGAGATGAAATTCGAAGGGTCTACATATTAAGGGATCCTTGTCAACTCTTGAATCATAATTTTCTTTTCACAAAATTTGGAAAGAAATCAAGGCGTTTCAAATCTAATTGGTTTTTTTGAATATGTAAATTGATTGGAGTATAATATGTCAAAAGAAGATGTATTTTATCTTTGTTATCTGTTTAAACTTGGAGAACAAGTAAATGGTGTTTTTTTTTTTTTTTGAATGGTTTAGAAATTGGAAAAAATGGGAAAGACTGAAAGAACATGTCGGAGAAATTTGTGCCCCCGTCATGACAAATTTCTGGATCCGTCCTTGGTTGTAGGCCCCACCCAACTCTTCTATACGACACTGGTGACGACATGTATATATTTAGGAAAAAAGGGTTAATTGGCTCTCAAATTCACAATTGATTGAATACTTATTATAAATACATAAAATAAAAGGACAGGAGCAATTGAATGAAATGTGCAAACTCTCTTAAAGTTTTGGCTAGATTGTAGCAATGGTAGATCAAACATGAGTAATTATGTAAAGTGGTATATGAATTGACATAATTATCCCCTATTTTACTTCATAATTTGCCCGAAGTCCTTTTTTTTTTGCAACAAATCGAAAGTTTGATACCTACCTTGAAAAAATAAAAAATTTGGTCCTTGAAAAGCAATAAGTGACAAACATAAGTTATGTTTTTTGCAATTTGTCTTTTTGTGGGTAATGAAATAGAAATTTCATTCAATGTTAATAACATTTATGTAGACTATAGTTGGGTAATTAATGACATTTATTTGTAAGTAATTCTTAAAATAATTATTTTATTTTGTTTAATTTTTTTAAAATAATTATATTTTGAGTAATATTTAGGTTTAAATTCTATTCATGCACTTCCTTGTTTGACCAATGATTTTTTTAATTAAGAAATATCAAGTTAGTGTTAAAATCAAACTAATTTTGACTAAGCTTCTTAAAAGTTTTACGAAATAAAGTGGATAAATCGTGATGTTACTTTTCAACGTAAATATCAAATACAAAAATTTGTGTGAATTCAAATATACATTGACTATTATATAAAATAATATTATTATATAAAAAAATTTATTATTTGTTTTACATAATAAAAGTTCACGTAAAGATCGAATTTACGTCTCACAAGAGTGTGATTCAATATTAAAAGGGTGGGTTAACTAAGTCAAATAATGTTAATTATTTATCTTAAAAATTATATATGATGATTCTGATTCTTAGAACGAAGAATACACGTGGAATATAGAAATGTTACATTTTCAGATGCGACAGTAATAGTTCCAGAATAAATGAAACCGCAACAAACCGCAGGCAGTGAATAGTAGAGGAGAGGAGAGGATAGTCGGTAGTTCGAATACTCCGAACTGGATTAATCTATGTGGCTCTCTAAGGACGGATAAGCTGTTTTTGGATTTTTATTATCTTTATTTTGGTAACTATTTTCAGATTTTTTTTTCTTTCCGTCAATATTAGTAATTAGTAAAGCACCATTTGTGCAGCATACACAAAATTCCATTTTCATTTATTATACACAGTCTGAACCTACAATTTATAGCAATATAAAAATCTGCTCATTTTTTAATACACGTATTATATTTATCATATGTAATAGAGGATCAGTATCGTTCAAAGTTCATGGTTCAAGGTTCGAGTTTGGGTTTAGGGTTCATGGTTCATAATTGGGTAATTCAAACTTTGGTGTGTGGTTAATTTAAATTGGAAAAATTGAAACTAAAATTGAATTCAATGCAACAATTGCCCATAGTGCAATTAGTGCACACAAGTATCACCCTTTTAACATAATACTTTATGCATATTCATGTGTTACAATATGATCAAATATGTAATAACTTATAAACTTTCATTTGATATCTTATGTTTCAATACATATAACATATGTTATAAATAATTTTAATATAACACCACATAACCCCTCTTAAATGAACCCACTTTGATGCTCCGTCATCTTTTATGAATGTATGTACTAGTTATTTGATAATTTTCAGAATCATAAATTTATTTGTATATACCTGATCTTGGTCTAAATATTAAATATTTTTTATTTTTTCAGAATCATGAATTTATATGTATTTACCTGGTCTTGATTTTTTTACTCGTTATTAAAAAAGCATAATTAGAACTAAATATTAAAAAAGTAAAATTAGAAGATAAACAAGATAAACCAATTTTTTTGTACTTTTATAAAATAGCTGAAAAGTCGAAAAAGCTTAAGCAAACGAGTTTTGCTTTCCTAAACAAGATACATCCATTTCAACCATGACCACGAAAACCAACTCTTCTTTCACTCCTTATGAAGGAGCTGAAAGAACTTGAGCAATGGTGCGAGGGGGAAGTGAAGCCTGTAGAACCCGTATCCAATCACCCAAAAAACGCCCCACATGATGAGGGCGGTGAGAATAGTAATTCCTGCTTTCTCTATAGCTTTTAAGACTAAGCATCGTTTTGTAAATGAAACGACTTTGACAGCTCCCACCTGGCGTAGTCTGAAACCTACAATATTAATTAATAAAAAAAAGTTAATAATCCTAATATTGCATATATACTTCAAAAAATATATCAAATTACATAAAAATTTAAGGTTTAATATCTCAAAATACATCATTATATAAATAAATCATAAAAAGCTAATATTTTCATACACAAAGCTTAAAAATTATCTCTTTTTTTTTATTTGAATAACTATTGGGTCATTGAGTTTATTTATCTCATTATTTTACTTTACATCATGAAAAAGACCAAAACACAAAATTGACCTCTAGGCCCAAATATATTTCATTAATAATAATATGAAAGAGGCCCATGTTACATCTATAATAATATGAAAACGTCCCATGTTATATAATCACTTTGAAAACCACACTTTATATCTCATAATAATTTATATATATATACATAATGTTTTTAAACCCGGACCGATCATCAAACCGGACGATGAATTGGGTCACTAGGTCACTGGTTCGATGGGTTGAACCGGGTAAAGAACAGGATGACTCGGATAACTGTTATTTTTATATATGTATATATATAATATATACTTCAATATAATACATTTAATAATTTGATAATACATAAAATTATAATAATATAAAATGCATATCCATTTAAAAAAAGTATATATTGAAAAAAAAAACTCCAAACATATCTCACAAACTAACATACTAGAAAATTAGAAATTACACCACTTAATTATCCTTTTAAAATATCTCACAAGCATTTAAGATTTTAATTTTTATTGATAAATTAACCTTAATAAATGACACAAAAGGCGTGAATTTGAAAAGTTTATCAGATCTACCGTGAATCCTGGGTCAAAACACAAGTGGCAACCCTATCCCTCCCCTTACACAGTTATGCGCCGTCCCACAACCCTTTTTCTCACTCCCGTTCCCTCTCCCTCTCCCTCTCCCTCTCATCCAGATTCTACTTTCTTTCACTCCCTCTCCCTCTATCTCTCATGGTGAAGACTAGAGCACGATTGACGCAGTGAAAAATCAAAAGATGTAGCCAACCATTCTCTTTGAAGATCTGAAACTTATTAAAAAATTGGGCAATGGAAATTTTGAGAAACGATGGGTTTCTTCTACTTGTTTTTTAACTATTATTAAAAAAAATCGGGTTAACATGGTCAGCGGGTCACCGGTTCAACCCGATTTTTGAGCGGTTCGTGCTGGTTCAATTCAAAACCGGTATACACTAAGAACTGGATCGGCACCATGACCGGTTCCCGGTTGTCCGGTTCCGATTTTAAAAACACTAAGCTTGTAAAATAAAGGGGGCCATGGCCAACCCAAAGTAGGCGTGAGCTCCGCCCTGACCCTAGACCAACAATTTAATTTATAAAACATAAAGGACGATGCTAAAAAATCATTGTGGACTCTAATATTGAATTCACGAAAATCATTAAATTCAAATTTAAAACTCAAATTCCACAATCTACATCCAATGGATATTCAAATTTATAAATTAATTATTTCATTTACAAGTTCCAAAGCAATAGATTGAGATTATTACATAATGGCTAAATTAAAAAAAACAAATGTTCATCTTCTTTCCCCGCACATCATTCCATAAACAGAAAATATTTTTTGATTAAAAAAACATGCCAAGCAGAAAATAAAATAAAATATAAAAACAAAACATTAAAAAAATATGACTTGTTCCTTCCGCGGCGGTGATAGTGGCGAAGTAGGGGTCCGAGTGAACGGAAGAATTCTCCAGTTCTCCGCACCAAATAGGTCTAATGTCAATCCCTCGACCGGAGTCGGATTCCACCTCGACGTTTGTTCCGCCGTGGCGAAAGAGTGCGGTTGAGGCGCGGAGTCTGAGTGGTTAGCGGGACTATGTGATCAGCGAAAGCGGCGGGGGCGGAGTTTGCACGACCATGAGCGGCGGCGGTGGAGGGGTCTGTGTGAACGGCGACAGAGGGGGCTTGAGCGGCGGCGGAGATGGGGGATGTGGCGGAGATGGCGGGCGTAGAACTCGCCGTGAATTTTGCTTTTTTGGAGTTTAGACCTGATTTAGAAAGGAGGAAGGTGAGGGCGGCGATAGAATTAGAAAGAACCATGGTGAGAGGCGAAATGATATCAAGGGAAATGATGTGTGTTTTTTGTTTGTTGACGGGGTGGAGAGGCGAAGCGATATTAGAGGGAAATTATGTGTGTGTTTTTTGTTTGTTGATGGGGTGCCAGGGGTTTTGGATTTTGTCTATGGGGCCCACCACCCCCACCTTCTGGGGTTGAAGGTTGATTCGACTCGCTCAGATTTTTTAATTGTAGAATTTTTATTATTTAAATTAAATTAGCATTTATATTGTGTTATTCAAGTTCAAATGTTATTTGATATCGATTTTGTTGATATGTCTCTTGGGGATGATAATTCACAATTTGTTGTGTTTAGTTGTTGTTTGCTCTGTTTTAATTAGCATTTATATTGTGTTATTCTAGTTCAAATGTGATTTGATATCGATTTTGTTGATATGTCTCTTGAGGATGATAATTCACAATTTGTTGTGTTTAGTTGTTGCTTGCTCTGTTTAAATTGGCATGCAGAGATGAATTTCATTAAATTTATGTGAGTTTTTTCAATCGATTAGTTAAGTTGTTGCTTGCTCTGTTTTAATTAGCGTGTAGGGATGAATTTCATTTGAGCTTTTTCAAATTTACTTCAATAAGGATCCCGAAATTTCCAAGTGTTTCGTTATGTCAGGAATTTACTCTGTTTGATCTTTTTTCACCCATTCAGATGTGTTACTCTACTTGGATCTGAGAATGGTGTAGGTGTTAAAAGGATCAACAAAATAAACAAGTGTGAATTAATATACTCACTAATCTATTGGTGAATTCTATGTAGTAGAAGTTTCGAAGTTTCACTCCTGTGATTTTGTTTATCCATAACGTTTAAAACAACTAACCACCTGTGATTTTGTTTATCCATAACGTTTATTAGACATCAAACAACACTTACTAAATATAATTGGGAAATTGGAGGTGTTGGAAATCAAGCAGCAACTGGATACAACTCAGAGGTTGGAGATGGATCTAAAGTTGGTTTCGTTGAAAATGAAACAGGACTTGCTGGACATTACTCAAAAAATGAATTCATTGGACTCACTGAAGTATCGTACTGAAATTAGGAAGTATTCTCCTCATTGGATCTATGTTCATAGAAATTATGGTAAAACATAGAAATTAGGGTGTATGTAAGTATTCTTCTAATTGGATCTATGTTTAAAACATAGAAGTTAGGGAAAAATATAGAAATTAGGCTGTATGCGTTACTCACCAATTCGATATAATGTTATACTTTGTAATTGGATCTATAGAAATTAGGGTGTATGTAAGTATTCTTCTAGTTGGATCTATGTTTAAAACACAGAAAAATTTCTCACCAACCAGCATTCTCAGAATTCTTAAATAATCTATGTATTCCTTCCCGCAGTTGTAAGAGACAGGCTAAAAATAAGTTTGTAATGAAAGACCTAAATCATAATCGAACTCTAGCGAAACAGAAAAAACTACCAACATGTAATAAAAAAATTCATAAACGAAATTAAACAAACTTACGCCTCGGTCCACTCCCCTGGCATTGATATTGGAAGAAGGTCGCCATGAGTGTGAGTGTGAGTGGGAGTGGAAGCTGCATATGAAATTAATTAACATATACATCATAATTGAGTGGAAGTGGAACGAAACTAATTAATTAACATATCTCCACCTGAGCCAACACAGAACGAAATACTCCAATTGAGAAACTGAATTATCGATTGTGAAAAACAATGCGAGTCCGCGCCATATCCATGAACAACAACGATGACGATGCAACAACTAAACACAACAAATTGTGAATTATCATCCTCAAGAGACATATCAACAAAATCAATATCAAATCACATTTGAAGTAGAATAACACAATATAAATGCTAATTAAAACAGAGCAAACAACAACTAAACAACAACAAATTGTGAATTATCATCCTCAAGAGACATATCAACAAAATCGATATCAAATCACATTTGAACTAGAATAACACAATATAAATGCTAATTAAAACAGAGCAAACAACAAATTGTGAATTATCATCCTCAAGAGACATATCAACAAAATTGATATCAAATCACATTTGAACTAGAATAACACAATATAAATGTTAATTAAAACAGAGCAAACAACAACTAAACACAACAAATTGTGAATTATCATCATCAAGAGACATATCAACAAAATCGATATCAAATCACAATTGAACTTGAATAACACAATATAAATGCTAATTAAAACAGAGCAAACAACAACTAAGCATAACAAATTGTGAATTATCATCCCCAAGAGACATATCAACAAAATCGATATCAAATCACATTTGAACTTGAATAACACAATATAAATGCTAATTAAAACAGAGAAAATAACAATTAAACACAACAAATTGTGAATTATCATCCTCAAGAGACATATCAACAAAATCGATATCAAATCACATTTGAACTAGAATAACACAATATAAATGCTAATTAAAACAGAGCAAACAACAATTAAACAACAAATTGTGAATTATCATCCTCAAAAGACATATCAACAAAATCGATATCAAATCACATTTAAACTAGAATAACACAATATAAATGCTAATTAAAACAGAGCAAACAACAACTAAACACAACAAATTGTGAATTATCATCCTTAAGAGACATCTCAACAAAATCGATACCAAATGTGATTTGAATAAATACAATTAGAATACAGAGCAAGCAACAACTAAACATAAAAAATTTGTGAATTATCATCCTCAAGAGACATCTCAACACAATCGATATCAAATCCCATTTCAACAACAAAATATAAATTATTAATCACTAACTTATACCCTAGTTTTGGTATGGACATTTTGTTGACGCAAGCAAATTTAATTTATAACTAATTTCTTGTTGTTGTTGACTTATTTCTTGTAACAGCACCACAACATTGGAGGAAGAGGTTTGACGGGCAACGAGTGACACTCCTGCTTGCCTTTTTGGAATTACCTCTAGCCATTGCTTCTGGATTTCAACGAGAGATGCTGAAATTGGGGAATTCGAGGTTGATTGAGTGATGAGTGGCGGATCCTCCGAGGTTGGTTGAGTGATGGGTGGCGGATCCTCCGAGGTTGGTTGAGTGATGAGTGGGGTTGGTTGAGTGATGAGTGGCGGATCCTCCGAGGTTGGTTGATTGAGCGATGAGTGGTGGATCCTCCGAGGTTGATTGAGTGATGAGTGGTGGATCCTCTACATTTAGGGCCAGCGGCGTTGGAATTGGGGAATTGGAGGTTGAGCGACCGGTCGGATCCTCATCGATCTCGACATTTAGGGCCAGCGGATGTGTTGTCACCGTTGGAATCGGGGAATTCATGTTTGATTGACCGATAACTTGTGGCAGTGGCGGATTCTCCGCCTTAGGTGATGAAATCAAGAGTTCATGTAGGGAACCCGGGGAATTCATGGTGTTAGGGGTTTAATGTATAGACTGTTGAACGGAAGGTGAAGAAGCGGCTACGCAGTAAATTAAAACAGAGCAAACAACAATTAAACACAACAAATTGTGAATTATCATCCTCAAGAGACATATAAACAAAATCGATATCAAATCACATTTGAACTAGAATAACACAATATAAATGTTAATTAAAATAGAGCAAACAACAATTAAACACAACAAATTGTGAATTATCATCCTCAAGAGACATATCAACAAAATCGATATCAAATCACATTTGAACTTGAATAACACAATATAAATGCTAATTAAAACAGAGCAAACAACAACTAAACACAACAAATTGTGAATTATCATCCTCAAGAGACATATCAACAAAATCGATATCAAATCACATTTGAACTAGAATACGAGCGAGCTTTCTTTAAAGTCGGTTATGGTTTCTGCCCTTCGAGCTAAAAAGGATGTTGCGATGTCGCCGTGAGGTGTCATCCATATACTCTGAAAAATTCTGCTATAACACATATTATTAATTTAGACTATGTAATGTAGAGTGAAATACTATTTTTGGATAAATGATATCATTTCTTGCAATTGGATGCAATTTCTCATTTTTCAATTAAAAGAAGCAATAAGCCCAAAATATTTCAACCCAAGCCCAAAATCATTTTGCCCGTCTGTATAATATGAAAAAGCCCAAGCCCAAACAAGCCCATATTCAAAAACCCGAAACACTAAACTCCCAAGAATCCGCAGCATCGGCGCGCACACTCTTTTTTTTTGGGCAAGAAAAAGCATGATCGATTCAACGTATTCAGCGTGGGTGCGGCAGTTTATTTTCAGACGTGATGAGTACGATCCATCAGTGTTGGATAAGTTCCGTGAATATGATCCGGTTAACGCCCAAATGGTGAGTTGTCATTTCATTTTTGTATTATTTATATGTTTTTTAATGTAGTCTTTCCACTAATATCTTTACTCTTCCCAACTAATACTGTTGGTAGTTATTTATGTTATTTTAATGTAGTCTTTCCACTAATACCTTTACTCTTCCCAACTAATACGCGTATTTTATAAATAGTAGGCGCTTTGAAATACTTAAATACTTGTGTGTGATTTATCGTATTCACCGTCTTCGTATTCACATCTATTGAAACGTGAGAACACAATATAAATGCTAATTAAAACAGAGCAAACAACAACTAAACACAACTAAATTGTGAATTATCATCCTCAAGAGACATATCAACAAAATCGATATCAAATCACATTTGAACTAGAATAACACAATATAAATGCTAATTAAAACAAACCAAACAACAACTAAACACAACAAATTGTGAATTATCATCCTCAAGAGACATATCAACAAAATCAATATCAAATCACATTTGAACTTGAATAACACAATATAAATGTTAATTAAAATAGAGCAAACAACAACTAAACACAACAAATTGTGAATTATCATCCCCAAGAGACATATCAACAAAATCGATATCAAATCACATTGAACTTGAATAACACAATATAAATGCTAATTAAAACAGAGCAAACAACAACTAAACACAACAAATTGTGAATTATCATCCTCAAGAGACATATCAACAAAATCGATATCAAATCACATTTGAACTTGAATAACACAATATAAATGCTAATTAAAACAGACCAAACAACAACTAAACACGACAAATTGTGAATTATCATCCTCAAGAGTCATATCAACAAAATCGATATCAAATCACATTTGAACTAGAATAACACAATATAAATGCTAATTAAAATAGAGCAAACAACAACTAAACACAACAAATTGTGAATTATCATCCCCTAGAGACATATCAACAAAATCGATATCAAATCACATTTGAACTAGAATAACACAATATAAATGTTAATTAAAACAGAGCAAACAACAACTAAACACATCAAATTGTGAATTATCATCCTTGAGAAACATCTCAACAAAATCGATATCAAATGTGATTTGAATAAATACAATTAGAATACAGAGCAAGCAACAACTAAACATAAAAAATTGTGAATTATCATTCTCAAGAGACATCTCAACACAATCGATATCAAATCCCATTTGAACAACACAATATAAATTATTAAATTATTAATCACTAACTTACACCCTAGTTTCGGTAGTGACATTTTGTTGACGCAAGCAAATTTAATTTCTGACTAATTTCTTGTTGTTGTTGTTGACTTATTTCTTGTAACAACACCACAACATTGGAGGAAGAGGTTTGACGGGCAACGAGTGGCGCTCCTGCTTGCATTTTTTGAATTACCTCTAGCCATTGCTTCTGGATTTCAACGAGAGATGCTAAACTTGGGGAATTCGAGGTTGATTGAGTGATGAGTGGCGGATCCTCCGAGGTTGGTTGAGTGATGAGTGGCGGATCCTCCGAGGTTGATTGAGCGATGAGTGGTGGATCCTCCGAGGTTGATTGAGTGATGAGTGGTGGATCCTCTGCATTTAGGGCCATTGGCGTTGGAATTGAGGAATTGGAGGTTGAGTGACCGGTCGGATCCTCATTGATCGCGACATTTAGGGCCAGCGGCTGCTTCGTCAGCGTTGGAATTGGGGAATTCGTGTTTGATTGACCGGTAACTTGTGGCAGTGGCGGATTCTCCGCCTTAGGTGATGAAATCAGGGGTTCATGTAGGGAACCCGGGGAATTCATGTGTTAGGTGATGAAATTAGGGTTTCATGTATAGATTGTTGAATGAAAGGTGAAGAAGAGGCTACATACTAAACCCTTGAGAATGGTTTTATATAGGCGGGAAACACTGGGAGTGGGGCCTTGGATTATTACATAATGGCTAAATTAAAAAAAAAAACCATTGTTCATCTTCTTTCCCCGCACATCATTCCACAAACATAAAATATTTTTTGATTAAAAAAAATGCCAAGCAGAAAATAAATAAAATATAAAAAAAACATTAAAAAAATATGTATTGTTCATTCCGTGGCGGTGATAGTGGCAAAGTAGGGGTCCGAGTGAACAGAAGAATTCTCCAGTTCTCCGCACCAAATAGGTATGACGCTAATTCCTTCGCCGGAGTCGAATTCCACCTCGGCGTCTGTTAAAATCGTGGGCGAAATAGTCTGATTGAGGCCTTGAGTTTGAGTGGTTAAGCGGGACTATGTGATCGTGGCCGGTGGGGCGGAGTTTACACGACCATGACCGGCGGTGGTGGAGTTTGCAAGACCATGAACGGCGGTGGTGGAGGGGTCTGTGTGAACGACGACGATGGCAGCGGAGGCGGAGGGGACTTGAGCGGGGGCGGCGGTGTTGGGGAATGAGTTGCACAGATCTATTCGGGGTGAATATTTAAATACAAATTTAATTCATTAATTATTACTAGCATGAATTAATCCTATATTAATTCAAATAATAATTGCAACAACATATCATGCATATAAAAAGCCACGTTTAGGATCTGAGTTTACGGAAGCGTTCCTCTCGGGATGGCAAAGTGACTTCGGTCGGACGGACTAACCAAAAGGACTTCCCAAGTATTCCTTAGCCCTTAATTAGAAGGATACTCAACAATTAACAAAAGGAAAAAAATAAACTTTGTTGCACCAATTTGAATATTTCAAGGAATTGATGAATGAACTAATCATCCCTATTTATAAGAGGGAGATTTTATTCTTTTTCCCATAATTAAAATATTCCACAAAAATCCACCTCCTTATTTTATGGCATTATTTTTAGAAAAATATAGTATGCAAGAATCCAAGATTTGGATCTTCTTGAATTTATGAGATATTCTTGTGTTTCAAGAAATTTTTCCATAATTGTTTTCAAGAAAATCAAGAAAATCTTTCTTGGGTTTTGGATTTTGTCTATGGGGAGCCCACCACCCCCACCTAATTTTGGGTTCCAAGAATACATATCTTCATTCCATAACAAAATTCAAAGAAAAATTTTTTTAATTGTTTATCCATTTTTATTATTTAAATTAAATTAGCATTTTAATATATTGTTGGACTATATATTCAAGTTCAAAATGTTATTTAATGGATCTTGAATTTATTGATATGTCTCTAAATATTAATGAATAATTCACAATTTGTTGTCCATTTAGTTGTTGTTTGCTCTATTTTTTCCCGTTTTAGCCCATTTATATTGTGTTATTCAAGTTCAAATGTGATTTGATATCGGTTCAACATTTTCCATGATATGTTTGGTATGATAAAACTTATGATGATAATTCAAGCAACGTGCTTGCACACTTCTTTTAAATCTTGTTGTTTGACCAATAATATTACCCTAAAAAGTTATTTTATTAGCATTCGCTTACCCATGATTTAATCCCACGTGATTGTTAAGTTATTAAGAAACAACTAGTTCAATTCTTCCTGTTTGATTATCCTCCTTTTGTTGATATGTCTCTTGAGGATGATAATTCACAATTTGTTGTGTTTAGTTGTTGTTTGCGTGAATTTTTTTTATTATTTTATTTATTTACGTGTTATTCTAGTTCAAATGTGATTTTGATATCGATTTTATTGATATGTCATCTTTAGGATGATAATTTATTTCAATAAATTTGTTGTTGTTTGATTATACAAAGTAAAAGCATTTATATTGTTAAAGTCCGCTTATTCTACAACTCTCAAAATGTGATTTGATATCGATTTTGTTGATATGTCTACTCAGGATGATAATTCACAATTTGTTGAATGTTTAGTTGTTGTTTGGATCTGCTTTTTAATTAGCATTTATATTGTATTATTCAAGTTCAAATGTGATTTGATATCGTTTTTGTTGATATGTCTCTTGAATTTGGGAATGATAATTCACAATTTGTTGTGTTTAGTTGTTGTTTTACTCCCATTTTAATTAGCATTTATATTGTGTTATTCTAGTTCAAATGTGATTTGATATCGATTTTGTTGATATGTCTCTTGAGGATGATAATTCACAATTTGTTGTATTTAGTTGTTGTTTGCTCTGTTTTAATTAGCATTTATATTGTGTTATTCTAGTTCAAATGTGATTTGATATCGATTTTGTTGATATGTCTCTTGAGGATGATTATTCACAATTTGTTGTGTTTAGTTGTTGTTTGCTCTGATAACCCGATTAGCATTTTATATTGTGTTATTCTAGTTCAAATAAACTATTTGATGCCCGATTTTGTTGATATGTCTCTTGAGGATGATAATTCAAATTTGTTGTGTTTAAACTTGTTTTGTTTTTATTACTCTGTTTTAATTAGCATTTATATTGTGTTATTCTAGTTCAAATATGATTTGATATCGATTTTGTTGATATGTCTCTTGAGGATGATAATTCACAATTTGTTGTGTTTAATTGTTGTTTGCTCTATTTTAATTATAATTTATATTGTGTTATTTTAGTTCAAATGTGATTTGATATCGATTTTGTTGATATATCTCTTGAGGATGATAATTCACAATTTGTTGTGTTTAGTTGATGTTTGCTCTGTTTTAATTAGCATTTATATTGTGTTATTCTAGTTAAAATGTGATTTGATATCGATTTTGTTGATATGTCTCTGGAGGATGATAATTCACAATTTGTTGTGTTTAGTTGTTTCTAGGACCATGAGGGTAAAATATATGTTATTAAAGTTCATTATCTTATTTCTGGTTCTAAATAATATTTACCACCTTTGTTAATTGTAGAATCTTCCTCACACCACAAATAGCCTTTATCCAGAAATCACCAACAAAAGGCACCCCAAATGTTCTCATACTTGGAAAATTCTTTGGGTTTTGTTTGGATAGCACCAAGTTCGAGGTCGTTGTTTCCAAGGTAACCCCGGCGATAGGATTTGGAAGATCCGCATAACTCATCATTGATCTAACCATTTCCAAAAGAATTATGTTGTGTTTAATTTTGTTGAGGGGTTCCGGTTATCCCATGATTAAGGTTCAAAACTTAGATCAACGATATCGATTTATACGTTTTTCCATATGATTCTCTCTTGAGCCTTAAATTCTTAGAATTTCTCAAAGGTCTCGATTGTTGCTTCATAAGGAAAATGTACCTTGAGTAATCATCAATAAAATTACTCATAACCTCTATATTGGTTGACATTGACTTCATACATTTGTGTGAACGATCTCTAACACTTCTTTGGCCCTATTCCCCTGCTCTCCAAATGCCCTTGAGGTCATATTACCCTCCAAACATGATTTCCAAGGAATTGATACAACTTGGAGACGCTTTAATGAACCATCTTTCACCAACCTTTGGATCCTCTTTGATTTATATGACCTAATCTTAGATGGTTTTCGTTCAGATGAACGTTTTCCACCATAACCCTGTTTATAAGATACATTTGTTGTGGTGTGCCTGTTAATTGTTTACTAATTTTCCATCAATATTCAAATTTCATTTCAAAAATGATGTCATTTTAATTTTCATTATTAGAAGAAACTTTTTAAATATTAATTAAAATCGGGAACTATATATGTTGGTTAAGATTTATTTGGGTGAGGTTTATCTCTCCTACTCATGTAGATGTCCCTAAGTGGAATGTATTCCTTCATTGCAATATCCGCCTCCCCGTAGCTTGCATATTGGGTGATAGGGATACAAACCATGGATCAGTTAGTTAATCATATGTTGAATCAACCACCCACGAATGAGAAGTATCGATCATCTCATTTTTTACCTTTCTTTTTCCAACAAATGTGGGGTTGAGTGATAAACCATTGTTTCTCACGTTAAAATTTGTATTCATGTTTATAACATTTGCACCATATATATTTATAAATTTGGTCCTTAATTTTAATATTCTCAATATAATATAGGAACCATTGGTTTGGTGCCTCTTCATCATTTAATGACCATACACATGAATACATTAAGTGTGTCATTTTTTTGGACCCACCAGATCATAATTGCTTTCAAGTTTATTCAAATGGGCCATCTATTTTGAGGGCGTAATCTCGTTTCCCTCCACCATTTCAAATATATCTACATTAGGCGTAAGTTCATTTTCCGCGTATTGACTCTATATAATGATTTTTTTTTCCACTTTTTTTGTGCGATTATGCATATTTTTCCAATCTATTTTCCATACATATTGTATTTTTTAATTATAATAATAATAGATATGACATGATGATATTGAATAAACAACTATATGTCAATAGAGTCAAGGTTCAAGATTCGATAAGTTAAATAAAAAATATGAACAATGAACATCTCAAAACAGTTTAAATAACATTGGGTCAATTTAAACACATTAATAAATTACAAACAATAAATTATCAAATTTAATATCCAGAAATTGGCATGTTGGGATATTTTAGGACTTGATGAATATATATCAATTTTAAAAATTTAAATCAACTGATCGTTATTCAAGGTCATAACTTTAGTAATAACCCACAATCATCCGGGGGAATTCATTCATGTGAAACCTATCTTTTGACCGATATGGAATTTCTCCAAAAAATTCACAAATAAATAAATCATGGAGAATTATTAATTCATTTTTATTATCCTGATAAAATTGTCAATTAATTATTTAAAACATACTTAGTAATTTTTGAAGTTGAGATTTTTCAATTTGGCAACCCTCATGCAAGACATTTAAACAAATTAAATAAAGCATAAGATAACATAAATGAAATCAATTAAAATTGGAAAAAAAACAATTTAAAAATTATCCAATTGTCGGTTTGATTTTTCTTGGAAATCTTTGAAGAAACATCGTTTTAATTTTTCCCACTCGTTTATGGAAAAAACATTATCTCGAACCGATCGGCTTCGGATTATTCAAGCTCCGCCGGCCACTTGGCTAATAACAAAGTTGAGGGATCGCCTTGCCCGCCCCCGGATCGGTTGGAGGAACTCACGAATCTCGTGATTAAAAGAGATAGATGATGAGATTCACAGATTCAGAGTCTAAGCGTTATCAAGATCGGATAAGATGGCTGATCTGACTAATCTCGCCTTGGATCCCGACGAAATCGTGCTGATCTTGATCGATTCGGATTTAAAAAAGAACCCGATCCGGTTACAATTTATTTACAAAAATAAATAAACCTAGATCTAGACTATTCTATTACATTGATCAAATCAAACAAATCCTAGTCTACTCGTGGATTTTCTCAAATCTAAAACAAATCCAAGAATGAATAGAATTAAAAAACCACGCTTTATATGCATGCAAAATTAAAACATTAAAATCCATGACAATTGAATACTGCAAAATGATCTAACGATTCTACTATCCAATTTCAAATTTAATGTCCACGAATTAAATTACAATTTAAAAATTCGAGCAAAACAAAGGCTCGATACCAAATTTGTTGGGGAATGAGTTGCACAGATCTATTCGGGGTGAATATTTAAATACAAATTTAATTCATTAATTATTACTAGCATGAATTAATCCTATATTAATTCAAATAATAATTGCAACAACATATCATGCATATAAAAAGCCACACGCAAAACATACGTGACGCGGAATCTCACGAGTTTACGTGAACGTTACCTCTCGGGATGGCGACTTTTGATCCGGACGGACTAATCAAGAAAAGGACTTCCCAAGTTCCCTTAGATTCAATCCGGTGGAAGGATACTCAAAACGAGACAAAAAGAAAAAAATAAACTTTGTTGCAAAAAAATATTTCCAAAAAATTGTACTTGAGAATGAATAATCATCCCTGGATTTGAATGGTGAAATTTTAGTGATATTTCATTGTGGGAAAAAGACTTTTCTTGAAAAATCATGAATATATCTCATATATTATAAAAAATATTCCACAAAAATCAAGATTTCCATCATTAATTAAAAAATATAGAATGTGGAAAAATTTGGATCTTCTTGAATTTATGAGATATTCTTGTATTTCAAGAAATACATATCTTCCAGAGAAAATCTTTCTTGCCCTATATTTTTTCAAAAATTTGAATTCCCACCATTTCTTGAATTTAACACAGATAATCTTGTATTCCAGATATATCTTCAAAACAAAATTCAAAGAAAATCTTCTAAAACCCAAAATTTAAATATACCCAACAATATTTATTTTATTTTAATCACCTAAGAGATATTTTCCCAACCTTAACATTTAGAGAATTAAGATTGGAAATCAAATGTAATATTGAGCCAAAATAATCAAATATTAATTAATCCCAGACACCAACCAAACCCAAACCCTATTGTTAGGTAGTTTGAGATTATGTGCCCATTATTTGTTGGTGAGTTAGAGTTGTAAAATATCTTTTCTCCTTGGTGAGTAAGCTCAACATTATTATCCAGCCTAATTCCACTCTAGATTTGGTATGATAAAACTTAAGTTAGTAAGCTAAGCTTGTGGCGGATTCTTCGATACTTAGCAATCACATGTGACTTTGATAATTTGCCCAAGATAAAAAGTATTGAATCTCTCTCGATTCGCTACCCATGAAAACTCAAATGTATCCTAAGAAGTGTTAGTAAACTATCTTGGATAGTCGAAAGAAGAACTTATATAGGTCCTATCCCTTGGGATTATACCGAAAGTAAACTTTTTACTTTGTATAATCAAAACCATCTATTTTTGGACTTATTTATTAAATAAATTGTTTATCATCGATGCTTTAAATATCATCTGAATGTTACATATATTTATCGCAAAATATATAACATTCAATAAATCGTCGACGATTACATTGTAGTTAATTTAGTGATTTCGATTCACAAAGTAAGATTAAATTATAATCCCCTTGTAACTAAAAAGTACACCATTCACGAACTAGATGGAAATGAACAATCCATTTTTTTGTTTGAAAGGTTGGAAGTGTAAGGCTATTAGAAATTGACTGAATCTTGACCAAGAGATTACACTAGTTTTGCATTTTTGAGGGGCCCTATGAGGGGTTGAATATTAGGACCTATTTTTTAAGGAGGATTAAATTCTTCATTTTTTGTTTGTTATTCAAGAAGAATTAGACCTCGAAATTGTTCGTTTTTTGGGGATTTCTTAATCTTTGTTCCTTAAATTTTGATCGCATGTGGTTGGTAACTATTGCTTTGACTTATCATGGGGGAGAGAATTTTGTGTTTAGTTTTGTTTAAATTTTTAGCATTTATATTTGCATTCAATGTTATTATCTTGAGTTCAAATATTATTTGATCACGATTTTGTTGATTGTCTAATGATTTAAATTTGTTGTGTTTAGTTGTTGTTTGCTATATTTTAATTAGCATTTATATTGTGTTATTCAAGTTCAAATGTGATTTGATATAGATTTTGTTCATGATTTGCCCTTGTTTAGGAGGTTCAATTAGCATTTATCATACAAATCTTGCAATGATAATTCACAATTTGGAACTTCAGTTTGTGATTTGATATAGATTTTTGTTGATGGATAATAATGTTGAACCGTTGTTGTTTGCCAATTAGCAAAAGATATTAATTAAAATGTGATTTGATTATTTTGTTGATATGTCTTTGAATTAATTAATTTGTTGTGGGCTAGATAATCTTAAATTCAGTTCAAATGTGAAATAATATATGTCTCTTGAGGATGATAATTCCATATTTTAGTTGTTGTTTGCTTGTTTTAATATGGGTTAAGATGGATAGTTCAAATATTAATTTTTGTGTATATGTCTCTTGGGATTAATTAATTTTTAGTTGGGCTTGAATAATATTGTGGCTCAATATTTGATAATTCAAGATCCATGTCTCTTGAGGATGAATTCTTAATTTGTCCTAAAGGCCCTCTCTTTAATTAGCATTTAACATATAGTCCAAATAACCTTTGATATCGAAAAAGTTGTTTAAAATAAAATAAATATTTGTTGTGTTTAATTGTTGTTTGCTTTATTTTTCCATGAAATTCAAAATTTTGATATCGGATAAAAAAAGGGAGAAATGATTTTCTTTGTTGAATTTTGTTATGGAATGAGGATATGTATTCTTGGAATACAAGATTATTTCATTAAATTCAAGAAATTCTCCCACTTGGTTATCCATAGAGAAAATTTCAAATTTTGATAATTAAGGAAAGAAAGATTTTCTTGATTTTCTTGAAAATATATTATGGAAGATATGTATTTCTTATTTCTTATTTACGTTTCAAAAATACAAAAATATCTCATAAATTCAAGAAGATCCAAATTTTGGAATCTTGCCTATAATTTTCAAAAATAATCCATAACAAAAGAAAGTAGGTTGGGATTTTGTGGAATATTATAATTATGGGAAAAAAGAATATAGGAGATATATTCAAGATTTCTTGGAGATCAAGAAAAGATTTTTCCCACATTGTTTTTTTGCCCCAAAATTTCATACCATGGATGAGTTAGTTAATCTATAAATAGGGATGATTCTTTCATTCTCAAGTACAATTCCATGTGTTGGAAAAAATAGTAAATCCACAAAGGTTTATAACATAATTTATTTTCCTTTTGTTAATTGTTCGCAAATATAGAACCATCCTACCATTGAATACATTAAGATAGTCGATGAATAGCAAATGGATTTAAGGGAATACTTGAGAAGTTCTTTTGTGTTTATTTAATAAACAAAAAGATTGTTGCCGTTAAAAGGGTTTAATGCGCTCACGTAAACTCAGTAATTCCAGGATGCTGGGGATTTACGTGAATTAATTATATGCATGATTTGTTGTTGGATTATTATTTGAATTAATATATGATTAATTCATGCTAGTAATAATTATAAGACTTAAATTTGTATTTAAATATTCATCCCGAATAGATTTGTGCAACTTATTCCCCAACAATCCCGTGGAGGGTGATAAGTCCCGAGGCGAGCCCGAGAGGGTTATAAGTCCAATTTGAGTGTGAACTCGTTAAATATCTGTAGGCAATCCCGTGGAGGGTGATAAGTCCCGTTTGAAGGAATTTCCCTAGGAACGGGGAGAGTGGATGTAGGAGCTTGGGTCTCCGGAACCACTATACTTTGTTGTGTTCTTTATTGCTTTATGTTCTTACTTGCCATATGCATTCAATTATAAGCAAAACACAACACATAGATTTAAAGTCCAAAAAATTTGGAATCGCCATTCCTTTACCCCTGTTTATATGCATTACATGATTTTTCCGCATTTCATGGGTTTTTCACCGGGACCAACAAATCATAATTGTAATACGTGATTATAATTGTTAATCAACAGGTTCCGAGGCAACGAGATAATGAACATTGTGGACATTTTGTGTGTTGCTTTATTGAAGATATAATCCGCAGTTCTCTAACGAACATTCCTCTCAATGTAAGTCAATTTATCGATTTATTTAAATTATAATTGATTGAATAAAAATTCATACTATATTGATTGATTTGTTGTTTGCAGTTTGTCTATGAAAGTGAGCTCAAGTCTTACTCTAAGAAAAGACTGGAGAAATGGAAAACGATTGATGAGTGTTCTAAAACCCAATTACAATTGATTATTATATTCATACGATATTTTCCCAACCTGATCGTTGTTTGAAATTTTGGTAGCATGTAATTAAATTATATATTTGTGATGATATATATTTCATATTTTTGGTGTATTGGACGTATGTTTATGATGTGTATGTTTATTTATTTCATGATGTGTATGTTTATTTATTTGATGTTTTGGTATATATGTGGTATAAGTTTTGATTTATGGTTTTATTATAGGATTTTTGGTTTATGGTTTATGGTATTGGACGATATATATATAAGTTTTGGTTTATGGTTTTATTATAGGATTTTTAAAATATAAATTAATAATTTCTTTGCAATATTGTTCAATAAATCGTCGTGTTACATTTATAAATTTAGTGATCTATCTAACATAATAAACGAAATTAAAAAAAAAAAAAATTAACACAACGGTTATTAACTCGTCCAAATGCCCTCTTTACACTAGTGCATGACCGATGCGTTGAAAACCTACGTGAGGACAAATTCTTGAAGCCAAACTTTTGGACATCGGTTTTTAATAGTTGTTTCAAGCTTGCTTTGACTTATCATGGGTAGAATCAAGATTCAATACTTTTTTATCTTGACAAACACGTGTATTGCTAACCGCTTCTCTAAGGCTTTTTTTTGCAATTTGTCCAAATCTTGCAAATATAGTTTCGGTATGGATAATAATGTTGAATTGCATGATTGATGTAGCTAGAGTTTAGGCTCTGTTTGGTTTCTTTTCTAATCTTCTAAAACGAAAACAACAATATACGTGTTTGGTCTTTAAATTTAAAGATCAATTTCATTCTCTATAAATATAATTTGTTTTAAAATCGACTAGATACCCATGAGACAATTTGGTACATGAGACGATTTTTTTTTTAATTTTATTTTTGTCGTTATACATCTATACAAGTATATTTAACTTAAAACAATATCTTTTTTTTTTGAAAGACACTTAAAACAATATCAAATTAGGCAAATATACAAATATATTTAACTTAACACAATATTTAACTCAAGCCACTAAGCCCGAATTTGTCGTTATACAAGTATATTTAACTTAACACAATATCAAATTGACAAAAACTTGGGTATCTCATAAATTCATTTGGTTCATAATATGAATTCCATTAAACTTGAAAATAATCCAAGTTTATACAACTAATTTTAAAATGGGATTTTGTGGAATATTATAATTATGGGTCAAATATAAACAATTCCAAATTTCTTTTTTCCCATTTTTTTTCACGCTCATTTCGATTATCTCCCCTCTCTCCCATTCCAAAACACGTGTTGGAAAACCACAAAAGCTCCAACATAATTTATTTTCCTTTTTGTTAATTGTTACGCGACCAATAGTTTCGATAAAATTAATGGACTTTTTTCGGAAGTTCTTTGGGTGATGTATCAAAGTCTTGTGGTGGCGTTAGTGGTGGTGGTGGAATGGTGGAAGAAAGGATTTTTTTGATTTGTTGTTGGATTATTATTTGATCTATAGACATTGATTTGTTGTGGTGGTTTTGTTAAATATTCATCCCGGCGTTTGTGGAGGGTGATAAGTGGCGGGACATATCTCGTTTGTGATCCGTGGAGGGTGATATCCCGTTTATGGAGTTTCGCCACCACAAGACCGGATCTTCAGATCTAACAACGACCCTTTTTGTTGACGGCGACGATTGTTTATGTGTGGTGGTGGTGGTTCAATATAAGAAAACACAACACATGGCTTTAAAGTCCAAAAATTTGGATCCTTCCTTTACCCCTCGTTTTATATGCATATGACGATGGGGATTTCATGGTGGTGGTGGTGGAACAAATCTAGTTGAGAAGATGATAAGATGGAATTAGCGGATAATTTATTGAGAGTTTTATAAAATAACAAGATATAATCCAGAGTTTTACGTATGTAAGTCAATTTATCGATAGTTTAATAATTATTGATTGAATAAAAGATAGAGTTTATATTTATTTGTTGTTTTGAGAGTTTTATAGAATAACTGGAAAAAGTTTTTCCTAAAAAAAGTGAAAGTTTTATAGAATAATATTCATAGTTTAATGAGAGTTTTATATCGTAAATGTAATTAAATTATAGTTTTTGATGATATATATTTAATTTTTGTGAGAGTTTTATAGTTATAACAATGATAGTTTAATAATATGATAGTTTTGAATTTTATAGAGTGATAGTTTTATAAAAGGATTTTTGGTTTATGGTTTATGGTATTGATAGTTTTTTGGTTTATGGTAATTATAGAGTTTTATATAAATAATAATAAAAAATATTGATAGTTTTTATAGCATAATAACCCCTGTAACATAATTTTTAAAAAAAAAAAAAGAGAAGGTGCTCCGCCACCCTCGTTCGAAAAACCGCTGTCCAAGCCCAACTTTTGATCGATTTTTCCAAAGTCCAAGGGGGCAACCACATGGATCTAACAGCGTGTCGTCGTCGCGATATTGTTGTAGCCAACAACGGTGTTGTGTTCTCCCAAGATACAATGGATTATGGAGTTGGGTTGTTGGTTGATGTGGTGAAACGAAAAATCGAAATTTAAAGATCAATTTCATTCTCTATGGGTTCGTTGTTTTAAAATCGACTAGATACCCATGGCATGTTAGCATGATAGTGTAATGAACTCGGAATGAGATTTTTAACTTAAAAAAAATTTCTTTTTTTGGACACTCAATTCATCCTCAAAGTGGATCATATTGAATTAGAGTTCATGGTATGAACTTGGTTTACATGAGTGTTACACTATCAAATTAGGCAAAAGAGAACAAAAGATGAACATTTTGCAAAAATTTAAATTAAAATATTTATTATCATTTAAAGATGCATTCAATTGACTAATAAACTTTAATAAAATAGTAATTAATATTATTTAGAAATGTATTTAAGTTGCATGATACATTATTTAATTAACTTAATATATTCATTAAACAATTATTATGCCTATTGAGTAAATTTAACACTTTGTATAGTTTGATTTGGGTTTATAGTGGATTGAAATCCTAATAAATAGTAATGGCGTGTGTTTGTTTTGGGATTTTAAGAAGGGTGAGATATAACTTTATGTCAAATTTGTGTGTAAGAGGGAACGATGTTGTATTATTATATTGTTATTGGATGTGATTGTAATGATTGAATATGTGGGGGTATGATTCAAATATATTAAAGTGTAAGGCAAAATAATTGATTGTATTAGAAAGTGAGATTATAGGTTTATAAGTATTGTAGTGGTGGTTTTATAAAATCGAATTTCAAAATACCAAAGTAGAACCGGATTTAGATGTGCAAATCCTGAAATCGGTTTTTAAGAACCCAAAATTAACATTGCCTTGGTGTGTAAATCACATAATTATATATGTAACTGAGTATTTTCTTGTATTGGTTGTTCAGGCTTCATGTGGTTCATTCTTACACTGAAGAAGAAGATGCACAAGTATCAATTTGGCCAATATGCTTGGACACATATGATTCTGATTGTTGTGTTCACACAGTCGTCATTTACTGTTGCAAACATCTTTGAAGGAATTTTCTGGTAACATATAATTTTTCCTCTTGAGCATTTTTAGTCGCATCATATGCTATGCTATACACTATTGTACCTATTATTTAATTTTTATCTGTCATTATGGTCCGTTAGATTACGTCTTTTGATGTTGTACTTTGATATTGAAATTCAAACACAGATTGACATTAATGCAGGTTCCTTCTTCCAGCATCACTCATCATCATCAATGATATTGCTGCTTATATTTTTGGGTTTTTCTTTGGCAAAACTCCTTTAATCAAGCTATCACCAAAGAAAACATGGGAGCATCAGTTGCTACCGTGATCAGCCTTTTTGGTAACTATTTATCCACTTACTATGAAATAGTGAAATAAATTGAGTTAGTTAATCTTGTTAAATTTTGGATCAAGGTCTATTTTATCCTTTTTCTTATTCACTTGAATTTCTTGAAAAATGTGTCAATAGGAATTTGCAATATTAAATTATTGATGAATGATGATGAATTCATCTCATTTTTGTTCAGCTTGCAAATGTAATGGGCCGCTTTCCGTGGTTGACATGCCCCAGAAAGGTATTTTATTGGCTTTATGCACAGTCTTCTCCGTTTAGGTGTCTAGAATCAAGAACGAAGCTCACTTGAATGATTTCCATTCTCCCATAAGATTAATCATTATCATAATAATTATATAATTATTTATCCTACTATAATTGCATTAACGTGCAAAAGAGCATATACCAGAAGTTAGAAAAATGCTTCTAGAAGTATACATCAGATCATTTTCCAAACAAAACTTCCATATGTATTTTCATTCTTTAAACCTTATGCATTTCCTAATCTCATCGTGTGAATATTTTCTTCCTGAAACAATGCCCCTAACATAGTTGAAAATAAAATATTTCTCGTGACATTTTGTATATGTAGGATTTATCAACTGGCTGGCTTCAATGCGATCCTGGTACACTGTTTAAACCAGAAAGTTATGCTGTTCCAGAGTGGTTTCAAGAATGGGTAAGTATGTTCCCCCCTCCCCCCCATCCAAATTATCTGAAGAAATGATCTTCTCTAATTGAATCATCGAGGGAACGTAAGCTGATTTCATTGTGATTCTTGTTTTTCTTAGTTTTTAGTTTTATTTACAAAAATTGGCAATAAATTTGTTCAATCTATCAGAACTATGGGTAAAGGGGTCCCTGAGATTCAAGTTTTTAAAAGGGAAAGTTCTGTATCTCACATTGTTTGGATAAGAGCATTCACGTGATATTAAATTCCCGAATTTTTGGTAGAAGCTTATGGGGCTTAACTTAAACAAAATTTAGTACATAAAATAAGACTGGCATCTCAAAAGCTCTGCCTTTGCCTAAATGACAATTAGACTGGCCAGCTTTGTAGTCCATGGATTTAAGGCTACCAATGTCATTCTATCGAATCTTTCAGATTGCATTCTAATCCATGGATTTTGAGATTTTAGAAGATGGGCACTATGAACTGCTGTACGTCAACTCTTTATTTTATATATAGATATTTTTTGCAGCTCCCTTGGACTTGGAGAGAGATTGCGATTTTGCCTGTACAGTGGCATGCTCTGTGTCTTGGTCTATTTGCATCAATTATAGCGCCCTTCGGAGGCTTTTTCGCCAGTGGCTTCAAGCGAGCTTTCAAGATTAAGGATTTCGGCGATAGCATTCCTGGACATGGTGGGATCACAGATAGAATGGATTGCCAGGTAAATTTCAAATACATTGTGTACTCAAAGTGTACTCTTAAATGGTATTAGTTGTTTTTACTGAAAAGTGTTAGTTGTGTACAGTTGCACCATATAACTGGTGTACAAGAGTGTTGCTCCTAGACTACAGAGACACGTGCTTCTATTTAAGGTGCTAATAAATTGTGCGTTTTTTGCAATGTGCAGATGGTGATGGCTGTTTTTGCCTACATATATCACCAGTCTTTTGTCGTACCACAGAACTTATCACTCGAGATGATCATAGACCAGGTAAAAGAACTCGCCTAATGGATCCATTTTATTCATTATTCATTTTATTCTTTTATGCGCTCCTATGTTGTAAATGTTCGTTTTTTTTTTTTTTTTTTTTATTCGACAAATTTAGGATAATATTTAGCTGCAGGCATCCTACTTTTTTATTTATATTGTGGTGCTTTGAGCTATTAGTATGTGATATGAATCATGTGACGGTGAATTGATAGCCTTGTGTATTTTTACAAGCAGGAACAACTTGTTTACCATTTTAGAATATTTAGTTCTATTATGAAATAAACTGGAGGAACATAAAATTTTAGAGAAATAGTATACTATCATTTGAATATATTGTGTTCTTGCACCTTCACTCTTTTTATAAACCGTGTCTTTGTATTTTCAATTTTATTTGAATTATACCCTTGTATTGTACCTCTGTATATTGAACAAAAAAATTATTAAAATTATGCAAGTTAAAATGATAAGATTCCAATTTCGACAAAATCAAAAGTACCTATTCTCAATGTACCTAAAAATATAAATAATAGCTAACAGGTTTATAATATTACTTATAGAATTCAAGAAATAAGCATAAGTCAATAATCAGAAACATTCAGGGGATGCTGAACGCTAGTTATCTAACAACTTTTCAGTTGAATTAATTATTGCATTGTGACCGAAAAAAAGGAAAATGAAAAGGTAGAAAAATCAGAGCTAACATTATGTCGAACTTGTGTACACTGAGCCTTTGTGATTCTTTTTTTTTTTTTCCCTTGAAGATATTAAGTGAGAAAAAACTACCAAAAAAATTGAGAACTCATTGATGACCTGCAACGGTTTCATTATCCAACGAGCCCCTTCTGGCGAGCATAAGAAATTATCAATATAAATATGGCAGCACAAAGGATCCCAGTGACGATGACCACCTGGAATAAGTCAAGAGATCGACTTAGTTTACTAGAAATGAATTCGATAGCCAAATAAACCGTAAGCAATTAGATCCGCAGTGGTTACCCATTTGAACATGTATCCATAACCGTTTCGTTCCATGTATATGGAATGTTCATACCGAAGATCCCAGCTATCAAAGAATAGAGAGATAGACACACGGTTCCAGCGCTGAGAAAGAGCTCTAACTGCAATTGAAACCCATAAAATATGTAAAAACATTTATGAGGCAATAGAAGATCACCAGTTTGTTTAAATCTGATGTGATTTTATACCTGAATGAGCTGATTTCGGTGATTGTCAAGCTGTATATTGATATAGTCTTCTGTGTTGTCGATGTATTCACGAAGCTGCAAAATAGGTCCGGAAAGACACTGATGAAAATGATATAACTGATGAAACTTTCATCTTTGTACGTATTAGTAGAGTACATTTTGCAGGTGAAGTTTTCAAAGAACAAAGGTAGCACTCTACATACCGTGGTTAATTTGTTGAATGTGCCATCAATTTGCATAAAGTAGGCCTGCATGTGAGCACAAATTATATAAATCGATAAATTTGTGGGAAAATATATTTTTTTTAGTCCTGCAAGTTTGTTCATTTTTTTTTTTTGGGTCTGAAAGTTGAATTTTGAAAATTAACATAATGAAATTCAATTCGAGAAAGTAAAGTGTTCTGAAATACATAATGAGCAAACTTACAGGACTAAAAGAACATTCTCCCTTTAAAAAATCCTCAAAAACTAGAATGCTATATGATTAGAGCAAGTACCTCGAGAAGCATTTCAAGTTCCTCGACGTCGTTCTCATCCCCACGGACTGTGGCGATACTTGCCCTACTGGCTTTAGATATCTTGGAACCAATAGTAGGCGATGCGACGAACCAACTAGCAGCACCTGAGCCGCTCACAGGTGATGCACTTGCCAACTTCCGAGACAAGTAGAGGTCCGCCATGTCATCATCATCATCCAATAGCTGCTCAAGCTCATCCCTCACCTGCAGAATGGCAAAATGATAAGTCTACAATTAATATGAAATAATCTCTTCCAATGAGAACATGATAATGGGGAATGCAAAACAGACTATTGCAAAGATCAAATACAGTTTCAGTATACATCAGAATCTGGAAAGAGTTGGCTCTTGTGATGCTTATTTATCGAGACAAGGATGGGAACTAACAATCTTGATTGTTTAAAATTTTATAGATGCTGTCCAGTCAAATCATGTAAACCCATAGACACACAAAAAAGTAAATATAGATTTGATTGTAGATAGATATGAACATTTTTTAAAATTGAAAGAATTATCGAACTAGAAGGCTCTTCTTAGGATGGAGGAGAATATGCAAGATACTGCAAAAATTCAGAAATCAGCTCAAGTCTTATATCCCGAACCCAAGCTCAGTAACCAACCATGCTCATTACGTACTGATATAGCTTGTTTATATTACAAAATATGAGAAAATGGAGAAATATCCAAGACAAAAAAGATGAAACAATAGACTTAGATCTAGCAGTTCAAAAAATACGTTCAAGAATGGCATTCCGTCAGTCGTACATGAGAAGTGAAAACAGAGGAGCATCATAGGGACTTTCCAGCTGGGTCATTATGAACCATATGTTTAAGCTTGCCTAAGACAAACTTAGTATCCTCTAATTAAAAAGCCAACTGGAGTATGAATAATACCTTGCACTATCAAAAAGGAAAATAAAGCACGAAAAGCATATCATATATCAACATTGACAAAGCACACACAAGAACAAGTAACTTATATCTTTGTTGCAGACAACAGAAAAAATGGCAATGAAGTTTACAAGGGTTCAAATTCTTTCATGCTCAAAAGTAAAGCACAGGTTCTACCTTTTGTACACGAGCAGTCAACCTGGTCATTTGACTCTTTAACTTCCGTACACGATCTAAATTGCGGCTGCTAATCTGCAAACAAATTGCATAAAGCAAAATTATAAAAACAAAGGTAGTTCATCAGAATCATAGAGAAGAAAAGGAGAAATTGCTTCCAGTTCTGCATCCAAAAAGTTGTATTAATAGCTACAGCATAAAAGTTACTACCAAAACAAATGTATACAAGCTGGCATAATTATACAAAGCAATAACATGCAGTTACAAAGGATAAGGAAAATTCTGGTCCTCCTGATGTCAATAAGCTCAAGCTAAAGTCAGATGCACCAACAGCAATTAAATAAAGACAGCATGGAAGAAGATTATGTATGTTATACCCAACATAAAGCGTGCATGCACAAGTTCATAAGGAACATGGCAGAACAACAGCTTAAACAAGAAATAAAGTCTGGAGCCACCCACAAAGTCTGGAACCACCCACATATTATAATTCTAACCCATTTCTAATTGAAATACCATATCCGAGTAAATAACACCCAATAAATACAGGACCAATTTTGCAATTTACTCTTAACATATCCATAAAACACCAAAAGAAAAGCACCTTTGAGGTGAGCATATCTAGAGCTGGGTAAACTGCAGTCTCCAATTCTATGGTGCGGGCAGACAGGTAACTACAAATAGCTTCCAATGCTCCCTCAAGTGCCCGGAACTCAAACGGAGAATCTGCAATTTGCAATGCGGTTTATTATGCTGTACAGAATAAAATTTGGATGAAACTGCATAGGTTTCAAAAGCTAGAGGGAGGCAACATATCCAGCCAGAATAAATAGACTGGAGAAGATTTCCAACCAAGCAGGAAATGAATTTAGTAAGTACCATCTTCTTCACCAGTGTCAACATCATGCTGAAGAGCCATCTCCTTGCCATCTCCATTGCCTTCCTGATTTCCATTAACTGGTCTAAGACGCCTTCGGAGGTCCTCCACTACAGGCACAACGTTATCGTCATGTGGATCACGAAGCAACACCTGGATAATCATTATAAAAAATGAATGCACTGAACTTTGAAATGAAATCCTTTAATATACTTCAACTCTAATTCAACCACAGTTTCTAACATAAAACTAGCTACTTTTAGGTGATTATTTGACGATTCAGCAAGCCAAAATTTGAATCATCACATATAACACCAATAAAGGTAAAAGGAAATTGAAAAATTATGCAAACAAGGAGCTCTTTTTATCATGGTCATACCTACAGAATAATCTCAGGTAAAATCATTTGTTTTGACTTTTGGTCAAGATTGCGATCACAAGACGATTAATCTTGCAACTTCCGACTCTATTGTAATGGTAATTTCTAATTCTAAAAAGTTAAACCTAGTTATATAAATCAAAGATAAACTCATTTCGACCAAGATCATGGTCAACTAATACCCCATGGAAGTTACGTGCAAATCTTAACTCATTCCTCAATTTCAAATAGAAACTCAGAGAAACATAATTACAAAGCTATATAATATTATATGACCTGCACTTCTCATCCACTTATTGATAATAAATCAGCAAAACTAGATTGAGGTGATTAAGCAATTATTTCAAACTTAGAAGACTCGGTAATGCTATACATTTTCAGTAGTTAACATTTAGATGAATGTCAATATAGTAAAGATGCAAAAGTAAATTAGTAAGTGAAAATATGACATATTAAAAGAAACTCACCTCGTCAGAGGTAATAATAGCCTTGATATGCTGCATAAACCACCAAGAGAAAATTAGTAAGCTGTCTCAGTGAAGACATCTAAAAAAACATAACTTCATTTCATATAATATGAACAATAGAATTGCTTCAAGTCGAAACCTAATACGACCTTCAAAGTTCATGCTTTAATTTCATATAGATAGAAAATATAGAACTTTTAACTTTAAATCCAAAATATCCAACAGTTCAGAGCACATAAAAGAACAATTTCAGCATCCAACAAAAGGGCCTTATATTTCATCCTACTATCAGTTCTTTCATCATTTAATCACCAAATTAATTTATTTGTAAAGTTGATAAACGAGGAATTAAAACAACAGAAACCTCAAAATTCCCCGAGAGATTCCCAAAGACAGAAAAATAAGATAAGAAAATCAAATACAAAGGAAGGGTTCAATTTTTCAAAACCAAGTCTTCTAATTTCCATTCCTTTACAATCCAGTGCCCTCTTTCCTCTAAATTAGAATAGGTCAAATTGGTTGACATTATGACCTAAAATAAGGTTTAAAAAGAACAAAGAAATTCAAAACATCATTGAATTTATCATTAAGCACTGGAATAACTTCAAAACATAAACTACGAATATACATGAAAAATCCAGTGTCCTTTATCTTCTAAATTAGAATTCGTCAATTTGGTTGACATTATGACCTAAAATAAGTTTTAAAAGAACAAAGAAATTCAAAACATCATTGAATTTATCATTAAGCATTAGAATAACTTCAAAACATAAACCACGAAGATACATAAAACACACCCCAAAAATAACATAAAAAAACCCTAACAAGCCGTAATTGTTACCTCCAAATTGAGAACAATGGCTTTCTCACGGCCGAGGATGGTAGAGGGGTACGACAACAGGGGGTCCAGAATGCGAAGATCACGTGCGTGTATCTGCACGCGATGCATGATCGCGTATTTATCGACATCGAGCACTACCTCTTTCCCCGAATTCTCCATTAAAATCCAGCTTCGCGACCCGCCACCCTTTTTCATCAACCCGCCGACCGCATTCGGAGGATCCGCCGGAACCACGTATCCTCCTTCCCGACCCGTCATCCTCAATTACATCAGATACACAATTAATTTTTTCTATAATTTTGCAAACCTTCGATCAATTTGTGTGCATGTACGCGACTGTAATCATCTGTGTCTAATTGGTGCGTGTTTTTGGCGAAGAAGGAAGCTGGAATTTCCCTACTGTATCAAATTGTTTTGATTTTGATTTTGATTTTGATTTTGATTTTGGGGGTTTTTATTGATTCGTTTTCAACGATTTCAATTGGTTTTAGGAGATAGAAAGTGAAAAGTATATCTATAAAAGGATATGTTTAGTAACTTTTTATGGGAACGAAATTCTGTTTTTTCAACAAATCTTTGTTTTAGCTATTATTGTTGTAGGTTTAAAAAAAAAAAAAAAAGAAGCTATCATTGTCGTAGATACAAAAATATAATGTAACAGGTCACATGTGAATAGCATAATTTGCCAATTTTTTTAACATTATTATTGTAATTAGTAAAGTTTTTTTTTTTTGCTTAGAACAATTTTTTTTGAGAAAATTACTCATATTTCTATTTCATGTCTTATGTCAAGTTTTTTTGGTGTTAAATACCATATATACTCTTAGGGCCTGTTTTGTTTGTTAGATAAGGTAGGTTGGATAGTTTAGTGGGTCTTTTTAAAAAGCTGTTTTGTGTGTGTTATTAAAGTCCGGTTGAATTATTGGGTGCGGTTCACTTTTCCTTTTTTAACCCACAACTATTGGACAATTGATTCATGGGGGAGGGCCACGATTATTAATCAACGAAAATTTGTCCAGGTGGGCTGAACATGAAAAGTCAAAAATACCCTTCAAACAAATTACAAATTACACGATGAATGAGTTAGTGAGAAGAATATGAAAAGTAATTTACAGTAATTCATACAAAAAATATATCTTACCAGTGAGAAACTGCAAACGGGAGCAGGCTAAAGGATTGCAGCAGATAAATTTCGACAGAAAATAAATTTAAAAAATCAGGGCAGAAAATCAAATTAACACCCACAACCCACTTTTGCAACCGTTCACCAAGAAATTACAGTGAAACCAACTAAATCCAGATCTGCGAGAGAAGAATGAAAAATGAGAAACGGCGGCGAAAAAATAAGATGGAAACTGGACCCAGTTCTACGAGAGGGAATGGAAACTAAAAAACGTGGGTAAAAAAGTGTTAATTTGACAGATGCAATGGGAAAATGGGGTTTAGCTGTGCGTACTGTGAATTATTGGGAGAGAAGAATGTCAAGAGGGGGAAGGGAGAGAGGATGAGAGAGAAAAGAAAACTTTGGAAACATTGGGTCATTATATTGAAAAATATTTTACAAACCAAATCACATTCAAATTAATTTTTGAAATAGTATCACAAAATCCAACGAACCAAATCAATGTAATTATATATAAAAAATTAATCTTAACAGTGCAATCATATATAATCAGCAAGAAATTAATCAAACTTATCTCAAAATACAAACATACCCTTAGTCTTCCTTTTTTACTCTCTCCCTCTTCCTCAACCCTAATTTCCTCTCCATTATTCTCTCTCAAAGTGGGTCCCCCTCCCCCAAATTCCAAAATCCAAAATCCACCTCCGCCGCGGCGACCTCCGCCTCATCCTCGCCCCTCCACCTCCTCCCCCACACAGCAACAACCAAAACCCAAGCCGCTGCCCCGCCCCTCGCGTCACCGCGGCGTCCCTTCCGCGAAACGAGGACCGCCTTCGCCCAACAAAAAATCAGAACGGCGGCGCCGCCTCCCTCCTCACGCAACGCCGCCGCCGCCGCTCACCGCCTCCACCATCTTACAGATCTGGTTTTTACAATTATTGGCTGAAATCTTGATCTGGGTTGTGTTTGTTTTGTTGAAAAGCTTCGATCTTTTAGGCAAAGATGGAGGGTTGATTCTGCAGTTGAAACCATGGTGGAAGTCATTATCTTGTTTCTTGTTTAATTTTGGGAAAATAGGAATTTTTTTATGTTTTCCTTCTCTCTTGTTCTGAATTTCCAGCTATTCACATTTCATACAATCATCTGAACGGCCGAATTCCATCAAGTATCTTCAAAGAAATAAACCTCATAAATCCATGACTCCGTAATTGTGAAACTCCCAGAAGAGTAAATCTTGAAACAGTGGGTGGGTGATGAGGAAATAGAGGAGTTTGTAACGTTTATTTATAGGAGGAGGGGTTATTTATGGATGGAAAAGCGACGGGGTAGAGGAAAGTTGCAAATTGGAAGATTTTTAGGTTGAATCTTAAATGGGAGATGAATATGTTCATGTTTTTTATGAACATGTCCATGTGTTGATGATGAATATGTTCACGTTGTAATAAAGACGATGATATGTAAATTTTTCGGTATCAAATATACAAGAATTGTTGGGAAATTAGGGGTGCCTAGATCTGTTCGAGTTGAATTTAAATACATATTTAAATTAATCAATTAATTAATAACATGAATTAATCATAAACAAATTCAACATAATAATTAACAATCAAGTAAACATCATGCGTACATGTATTTCACGTAAAACCTAAGCATACGGAATCTAGGGATTACGTAAATACTAACCTCTTGTAGAGACAACCGCTGAGACGTTGGATCAACCCAAAGTACCTTCCCAAATATGTCACACGTCCACGAACGTAATCCGGTGGGAGGATTATCAACGAACGATTTTAATCTTAAAGGAGAAAAAGAAAAATATTTGGCCATCACCTTTGTGAATTTCTAATTTTTCCAACACATGGAATTGCACTTGAGGATGAAAAACTCATCCCCTATTTATAGGCTAGGGGGGGCGAAAATTAGGGCTAGTTGGGTGTTGGGAAATTTCTTTGTTTCTTTCTCAAGATACAATCTAGAATATATCCAATATATTCTATTTCCCAAAATATCTCCCAACAAAATTTCCTCCTCATTTCTTGTTCAATATTTTCTAAAATATCACATGTAATAGGAAAAATAAGATCTTTTTCCTTTCTTGAATTTATGGGATAAACTTGTATCTCAAGAATACTTATCCCATAAGATATTTCCAAGAAAATCAAGAAAAAATCTTTTTCTCTTTCCTACTCAAATTTTCGAAATTATTGTGGAAAAATAAGCCAAAATATTTTCTTCTCATTTTCATTAATTGGACTTTAGTTTGAAATTATTTGAGGCCTTTTGGAGAATTAAAGATGGGACCTTCAATGGCTTTATGAAGTTTTTTAATATTTAGCCAAAATATTATTCAAGTCCATTAATATTAATTTACTCCACTATAAAATTAATATTAAACTATCCATCTTAACTCACATTACGACTTAACAATCATATGGCTCCTGGTTATTATTTCTCGCATTTAAGATTATCTTAGTCCATTAATTAATTAAGCCACTGAACATACTTTATATTAATTAACATCTTTGTCCTTGGAGTAAAGACAACTCAACATTATTATCCATACCGGAAATAAATTTCCACTTGCAAGATTTGGTATGATAAAGATTCTCGAGCCACCAAGGGGACAAATCACGCAAAGCGAAAGATTTGACGCGATTCTCCGTATTAAATCTTAGCAATCATCATGTAATTAATAATATTGCCCAAGATACAAGGTATCGATTCACATTGATTCTCTTCCCATCATAAGTCAAAGCAATAATTATTAATTTCACACGATCTTATTTAAGGAACGAAGATTAAGAAATAACGAACCACTGAGGTCTAATTCTTGTATATTCAGTACCGAAGAATTTATCCTCTTGTAGGTCCTTTTCAGCGCATCATAATGCACTAGTGTAATCCCTTGGTCAAGACAAGTCAATCTGAGCTTTACACCTCAACCTTTCATGATGGGTTGTTCATTTCCATCTGGGTTGTGAATTTGTACTTAGTCACGAGGAATTGTTAATTTGATCTTCTGTGATCTTGTATCACCAAATTAACTACAACGTGACACGTACTGACTTTATCGAACGGGTATGCAGTAAATATATATAACATTCATTCATATTTAATGCAACATGTGATAAAAAATTTATTTCAGTAATATAAATAAGAAATTCAGTTTGGTTATACAAAGTAAAAGCATACTTCTCAGTATAACCCCAACAATCTCTCACTTATACTCAAAGTCTGCTTTTAAGTATACTACATCATGTCTCGTGTTCTATGTGATATTTAATATCACCCCACAGGAACCTAATAATATTTCTCCCACTTATACTCAAAGCAGATTGGCAATGCTCTTGACACTCATTCCTTCCACATGTCTCTCGAATGTACTCTGAGGCAAACCCTTTGTGAATGGATCAGCTAGGTTGTCTTCATATGCAATCTTTGCCACCTCTATATCTCTTCTCTTAACGATTTCTCGTATAAGATGGTATTTTATTTCTATGTGTTTGCTGGCCTTGTGGGCTCTCGGTTCCCTAGAATTTGCAACTGCTCCGGCGTTATCACAGTAAACCGTGATCGTACCGGGCAAATCCGGAACGACGTCCAAGTCCACCAGGAAGTTCTTGAGCCAAACCGCTTCTTTCACTGCTTCACAAGCAGCTACATATTCGGCTTCCATGGTAGAATCGACGATGCATTTCTGCTTAACGCTTCTCCATGTCATGGCTCCTCCCCCCATGCAACACACTACCCGAGGTTGACTTTCTGGAGTCTATGTCTGATTGGAAATCTAAGTCATTGTAACCGATGGGGATTAGACTGTCCGATTGATAAACTAACATTCTGTCCAGTGTCCTCTTCAGATACTTCAGAATGTTCTTAACCGCAGTCCAATGTTCTTTCCCCGGGTTACTTTGATATCTTGTCACCATTCCTACGGCGAAGCAGATATCGGTCTTGTGCACAGCATTGCATACATAAGGCTTTCCACAGCCGAAGCATAAGGGATGTCTTTCATGTCATCTATTTCCTTTTGTGTCTTGGGACACATTTCCTTGGATAGATGGATTCCGTGTCTGAAAGGTACAAAGCCTTTCTTGGAATCTTACATGCTGAATCGCTTCAAAACGATATCTATGTATGAAGCTTGCGAAAGTCCGATCATCATTTTCTTGCGATCTCGAGTGATCTTGATCCCTAGGACGTGACCGGCTTCTCCCAAGTCCTTCATATCAAACTATTTTGACAGCCATGCCCTTAAGTCTGACAACATCTTTACATCGTTCCCGATGAGCAGAATGTCGTCTACGTATAGTACCAAGAATACCAAGGCAGTTCCGTCACGCTTTTTGTACACACAACTTTCGAAATTATTTTGATCAAAACCGTAGGATTTTATCACTTGATCAAAACATTGATTCCAAGCACAGGATGTCTGCTTCAGCCCATAAATGGACTTCTTCAGCTTGCAGACCAGATGCTATTGGCTTTTTTCAATGAAGCCTTCGGGTTGTTGCATATAGATTTCTTCGTCAAGACTTCCGTTGAGGAAAGCTGTCTTGACATCAAAATCTAGGTGCGCAGCAATCGGCAAGAGAATTCGGATGGACTTGAGCATGGCTACGGGCGAAAAGGTTTCCTCATAATTGATCTATTCTTTCTGAGTGTACCCTTTCGCCACGAGTCTTGCTTTAAAGGTTTCAATCTTCCCGTCCGGTCCCCTTTTCCTCTTGTATACCCACTTGCATCCAATGGGTTTTTGTTGGGATTATACTGGAAAGTATGCTTTTACTTTGTATAATCAGACTGAATTTCGGACTTATTTACTGAAATAAATTGTTTATCATTGATGCTTTAAATATCATCGAATGTTACATATATTTACTGCATAACTGTTCAATAAATAGTACGTGTTACATTGTAGTTAATTTAGTGATACCATATCACATAAGATTAAATTAACAGTCCCTTGTAACTAAAAGTACACCATTCACGACCTAGATGGAAATGAACAATCCATCGTGAAAGGTTGAAGTGTAAGGCTCAGATTGGTTTGTCTTGACCAAGAGATTACACTAGTGCATGTCTGATGCACTGAAGAGGACCTACATGAGGATAAATTCTTCAGAACTGAACTAGGAAGAATTAGACCTCAATGGTTAGTTATTTCTTAATCTTCGTCCCTTAAATAGGATTGTGTGTGGTTAGTAACTATTGCTTTGACTTATTACGGGAAGAGAATCAATGAGATTCAATACTCTATATCTTGGGCAATATTATTGGTCACATGCGATTGCTAAGATTTAATACGGAGAATCGTGTGTAAGTACGCTTGTTCGATTTGCCCCCTTGGGAGGTTCATAAGTTTTATCATACCAAATCTTGCAAGTGGAACTAGTTTCCGGTATGGATAATAATGTTGAACCGTTCCTTTACCAAGGATAAAAGATATTAATTAATGAAAAGCTATTTCAGTGGCTTGAATTAATTAATGGGCTAGATAATCTTAAACACGGGAAATAATAACCGGGAGCCATATTAACTGTAATATGGGTTAAGATGGATAGTGCAATATTAATTATGTAGTGAGATTAATTAATATTTATGGGCTTGAATAATATTGTGGCTCAATATTGATAATTCAAGGTCCATTGGAAGGTCCAATCTTAATTCTCCTAAAGGCCCCCCAAGTAGCCCAACATAAAGTCCAATAACTGAAAAAAGGTGTTTAAAAATAAAATAAATTTTGTTGCTTATTTTTCCTCATTTTTTCGAAAAATATGAATAAAAAGGGGAGAAAGATTTTCTTTGAATTTTGTTATGGAATGAAGATGTGTATTCTTGGAATACAAGATTATCTCATTAAATTCAAGAAATCTCCCACTTGGTTATTTATATTGAAAATTTCGAAATTTTGAAAAAGAAGGAAAATAAAAAATTTCTTGATTTTCTTGAAAAGATATTATGGAAGATATGTATTTCTTGAAATACAAGTATATCTCATAAATTCAAGAAGATCCAAATCTTGGAATCTTTATCCTCTTTTTCGAAAATACACCATAACAATAGAGAGTGGGATTTTTATGGAATATTTTAATTATGGAGAAAAAGAATATATGAGATATATTCAAGATTTCTTGGAGATCAAGAAAAGATTTTTCCCCCTATTCCATATGCAAAAAAATCGGCCACTACACCTCTATAAATAGGGGATGAGTGTTTAATTCCCAAGTACAATTCCATGTGCTGGAAAAATAAGTAAATCCACAAAGGTGGTGCAACAAATTTTATTTTCCCTTTTGTTAATTGTTCGCGAGCTTCCTTCCACCGAATTGTCGAGCAAGGACTAGGGAATACTTGGGAAGGTCTTTTGGTGTGTTTTCATCGACGAGACCATTGTCATTCCAAGAGGTAAGCTCACGTAAACTCGTAGTAATTCCGCATGCGTAGGATTTACGTGAACTGTTTATATGCATGATTTGTTGTTGAATTATTATTTGAATTAATATAGGATTAATTCATGCTAGTAATAATTGTTAGAATTAAATTTATATTTAAATATTCATCCCGAATAGATCCGGGCAATTAATTCCCCAACAGTTTTATCCCATTAAGTGGTTCGACTAGCTCCCACACTTTATTGTGATCCATTGAACTCATCTCAGCTTCTATTGTTGTTTGGCAAGATGTCGCATCCTTGTCGTAACCATGGATCTGATTCTTCTCCCGAGATAAAGTCCGAGGACTCTTCGATCCCTATGAATCGCTCGGGTTGTCGGACAACCCTCCCACTACGACGAGGTTCCGATTGTGTAGGCGTGACGAGTGGTATATCTTCTTGTACAGTTGGCAACGAAGTTGGCCCCTTAAGTTCTTCCAAGGTAATCTCGCTTCTGGGCTTTTTATCGTTCATATAGCCTTCTTCCAAAAATCTAAAGTGCGTACTGATTACGACCTTTTGATCTTCAAGACCATAGAACATGCATCTCTTCATTTCTTCGGGGTATCCTATAAACAACCTTAATTCTGAACGTGCATCCAATTTTTTGGCTTCCCTATCCAACACGTATGCCGGACACCCCCAGATCCTCATGTGTCCTAAGCTGGGCTTGCGCCCTGTCCACAACTCCCTAATCTTTCCTTCATTCATAACAATCTTGTAGAACTCAGGGTACTTTGTTTCTAACCAGTTCCAGAATTCATCATCATTAGCAACTTGGTCTTGATGAATCGGAATCATATCCAAGATGTACACATCACAAAGTCATTCCGCCCTGATCTGGTCCCACTCAGGAAGCAGGTCTTTCCGAGCAACGAGGATGTCTTTGACAGTAGCCGGAAACGCTCTTTCTTCCCAGCTGATATCTTCTGCAGCAGCTTCCTTCTTCCTCTGCTTCCAGATGTATGCAATATTAAATCCTTCAACCTCTGCCATCTTCTGCTTCTTAATGGCAGCTTCTATTATCCCCTGTCTTTTCTGCTCTTGAGTTTGTTCAGACGACATCTGGCTTTTGGATTTTGAAGCGGTTATCTGATCTTGTCCCCGAACTCCAGCAATTGATTTTATCACATTGCCTTTGCCTTTCTTTCTTTTCAGAGGTTGTTCAGATTCGGCCTGTTCATCTTCTTCTGCGAGTGTCTTTGCAAGTTTAAGGCTTTTAGCCTGCTCATCAGATTTCATCCTTTTCTGCACAGAAGAAGAGAAATCTTCGATTTTGTCAACTCTGGCAACAACCTCCAACAAAGTTGACTTCTGCTCCGTGATTTTTTTTCCTTGAGCCTCGATCTCTTTACTGTGCTGCTCCACAATTTGTTTCAGTTCTTCAGAAAGAATGGCATTAGAAGGAATGACCTTGACTTCAGACGGAGTGACATCAGGTATATCAGATGAGGTGGCTTCTGGTATTTTTCGCATCAAAGGTTACCATCTGCATCTGTTTTTCTAGATCTTGTCCTTCTTCCCCCTTTTTGGTTGCATCAAAAAGGTTTGACAATCTGAGATTCAGAGCCCGAAATTGACTCATCATATCCTCCTTAAGTTCCTCCATAGCAAGAGGAGTGATCTGGACATTGGCAGAAGTAGGTGCAGGACCCAGTAGCCTGTTTAAACCTGATTCTATGGCTTTCCTGGTCTGAGCAACATAACGTTCAAATCTCTTCCAGCCAAGATCCATACAGGTGTCAGTCCTCTCTAAAGATCCCCAGACACTTTCCAAGAGAACCTGCATCTCTCCAAGCTTATCAGTCTGGATCTTAAGTTTCTCAGCTAGAGGATCAACCTGTTTCATTACAGAGCCGAGGATAGAATCATGCATATGAGTGATCTTTTCAGCAGTTAGCATCCTCTCTCTGTCAACCAGGTGCCTCTGTTCTTCTTCGAATCGCTTCATCAGATCTGTAGCGAGAGTTGTAAATTGTGCATCCAATGAAGCTTTTACCCCATTATGCATTTTCGTGGTCATAAGATCTAGGGTATCAGCATTCAGCACTGCAGTCTGTTCAGATGTTGATGCCTTGCCAAGTTGGGTCTCATCTGCAGTACCCATACCTGGTTCATCGGCAGCTTCCTCAAAGGCTTCATCAGCTTGTGGTTCTTCTGATTCTTCAAACTCCTTGACAATCCCAAACCTGTCATGAATTAGCCACCTGATATCATCATCAGAAGCCAATTCAGCAGCGCTGTCAACCCCTGCATTCTCCAAACACCTCAACTCCAGATCCACAAAGTAATCTGAGTCCATAGATTCCATGATGATCAGAAACTCCTCGATGCTCTTTAACCTCACATCCCTCCAGAATACAATCTCTTCAATCTAGTGCTGAAGGCCAGGATGATTCACCAATTCTGGGCACAGTTCAAGCAGATACTCCTTTACCTGCTGCTTCAGAATGTATAGCGCTGGGTGTTGGGGAATTAATTGCCCGAATCTATTTGGGATGAATATTTAAATATAAATTTAATTCTAACAATTATTACTAGCATGAATTAATCCTATATTAATTCAAATAATAATTCAACAACAAATCATGCATATAAATTTATCACATAAATCCTACGCATGCGGAATAGCTAGGAGTTTACAAGAACTAACCTCTCGAAGTTACAACCGTTGAGAAGATGGATATCCCGTTCACACGAACAAACCCAAAGAGCCTTCTCAAGTATTCCCTCGTCCTTGTCCAACAAGATACTCGTGAACAATTAACAAAAGGAAAAATAAAATTATGTTGCACCATCTTTGTGGATTTCTAATTTTTCCAACACATGGAATTGCACACTCACAATTGAAGTTTTTCGAAAATACACAATCTGTCGACGTTTCAAAATATTTGATATTTTATCGACGCTGATATTTTTCCGAAAATACACAATTTCTCAAAACATTCATCCCCTATTTATAATGAGGGGTGGTCGATTTTTTTGGTGGAAATAAAGATGGGAAAATCTTTTTCTTGATCTCCAAGAAATCTTGAATATATCTCATATATTCTTTTCTCCATATTTAAAATATTCCACAAAATTCCACTTCCTCTTGTTATGGATATTTTCAAAAATAAGGTCCAAGATTTCCAAGATTGGGATCTTCTTGAATCTATGAGATATTCTTGTATTCCAAGAATACATATCTTCCATAATATCTTTTCAAGAAAATCTTTCATTCCTTATTTTCTTCATTATTTTCGAAAATTACAAGATAAATAGTCAAGTGGGAGATTTCTTGAATTTAATGAGATAAACTTGTATTCCAAGAATACTTATCCTCATTCCATAACAAAATTCAAAGAAAATCTTTCTCCCTATTTTATTTATCTATTTTCGAAAAATAGGAAAAATATGCAACAATATTTTATTTAATTTTAAACACTTTTTTCAGTTATTGGACTTTATATTTGGGCTACTTGAGGGGCCTTTAGGAGAATTAAGGTTGGACCTTCTAATGGACTTTGAATATCTAATATTGAGCCACAATATTATTCAAGCCCATAAATATTAATTAATCCCACTACATAATTAATATTGCACTATCCATCTTAACCCATATTACTGTTAATATGACTCCCGGTCATTATTTCCCGTGTTTAAGATTATCTAGCCCATTAATTAATTCAAGCCACTGAAACAACTTTCCTTTAATTAATATCTTTTGTCATTGGTCAAGGAACGGTTCAACATTATTATCCATACCGGAAACTAATTCCACTTGCAAGATTTGGTATGCTAAATCTTATGAACCTCCCAAGGGGGCAAATTGAACAAGCGTACTTGCACACAATTCTTTGTATTAAATCTTAGCAATCGCATGTGACCAATAATATTGTCCAAGATATAAAGTATTGAATCTCATTGATTCTCTACCAGTCATAAGTCAAAGCAATAATTATTAACCACACACGATCCTATTTAAGGGACGAAGATTAAGAAATAATGAACCACTGAGGTCTAATTCTTCCTAATTCAGTGCTGAAGAATTTATCCTCCTGTAGGTCCTATTCAGTGCATCAGTCACGCACTAGTGTAATCTCTTGGTCAAGGCAAGTCAATCTGAGTCTTACACTTCAACCTTTCACGATGGATTGTTCATTTCCATCTAGGTCATGAACAGTGTACTTTTAGTTACAAGAGACTGTTAATTTAATCTTCTGTGATCTGGTATCACTAAATTAACTACAATGTAACACGTACTGTTTATTGAACAATTATGTAGTAAATATATGTAACATTCAATGATATTTAAAGCATTAGTGATAAATAATTTATTTCAGTAAATAAGGCAGAAATTCAGTTTGGTTATACAAAGTAAAAGCATACTTTCCAGTATAACCACAACAATCTCCCACTTATACTCAAAGTCTGCTTTCAAGTATACTACAGCACGTCTCGTGTAGAATCTACGTGACATCTAATGGTTGATCAGGGTGTATTGTCTCAACTGGTGTTGGATCAGGTATGTTGGCTTGGGCTGGTTCTGGTTGAGATGGTTGAGTAACTGGTTGATCATGTTGTTTGGGGGGAGATGATAATTGTTGAGGTGATGGTGGGGTAGGTGATCTGGGATAGAAAGGGGATTCACGACTCAGAAATAGTGTGCTCAGGTGTGCTGAGTCAGATGGTTCAGTCTGAGCCTCTTCAAGATTTTCTTCTGCAGCATCACCAACCTCCATCTTATCAGACTCCTTCATTATTTCTCGATCTGTACTGACTGTGTGTTCAGAACTCAAAGCAGTCTCCTTACCAGGTAACTCAAGTTGCAGTAGCCCTTCTGATTCCAGAATTTCAACATCACTGTCCTCGTCCCGAAGACCCTTAGAAGGCATAGTGGTGAGTTTCTTCTATCGCTTCTTTCCTGCGTCAGAAGGCTTACTCACAGCCTATTTTCTCTTCGTTCTGGCCTTTGATGTCTGCACAAATGATGTGTGCTTAGGTTTTGGCACATATGGTGTTGGGTCATCATCAGATAGCCCAGACAGTTCTTCGTCCTTGTGTAGCAATGCCTTGAACTTCTACAGGTATGGCTTTTGCCCAATCTCTGACCAAGGATAGTCGTGGGGAAGCTTATCAGCAAGGATTATCGAGACCTTGTGAATGTTGGAGATGTTCTTGGTCAGTACCACTTGATTGTTCTTGTCCTTGCCAAACTTTTCAGTTTCCAGCAGCAACCGATGTTTGAATAACCCCATCGAGTTCATGTCTGGGGCCTTCTCAATTATTGCGGCCATCACATGTTGCTTTTGGTGAGTTAGAGCATCTGGGCTAAATGCTATCCCAAGAATTACTTTCGAGACAATCTCGAAAAGCAGCCTATACTTCCTTCGGAGGTAGGGAACCTTGACATTTGTGAGGAGTGTGATGTTCCCAGGCCTCAATAGCACTTCCTGCAGATACTCTTTATCTGTCATCCCAGCTGTGGACTCATCAGGGTAGTTCCTGCCCGTTTGAAGACCAAAAACCCTTCTGAGATCCTCGTTGGTGACATCGATTCTGTGCCCACCGACGAATGAGGAAAGCTCCTTATCGTCTGTCTCCTTTAGCCTTCTCAGAAATTCCAGTGATTCAATGATATGTACACAGTCCAAATGCCGATAGCAGAATTGGTCGAGTCCACAAGCTCTTAGGCATTCCAAAATCTCCTTGATTCTGGATCATTTGTGACAGTAAAAATGACATACTTTTCATCGATGACATTTTTGATCATGGAAGAATAATCACAACTTTCCGATGGTACTATAGATGAAGAGTCCATTTTCTGAAGGCATAAACAATTACAAAAATTTAGGACTAAGTGAAAGAGCATAATCAATCACACAGTTAAATACATAAATGAGCAAATATGCGAAACATTCATATGTATATCTATCCCCAGTGCGCATACATTTCATGAAAAGAATTAAACAGTCCAAGTCCCATTTGAACATGATTAAGAACAATACACACAAATTCTATAATCTTATCATGACATGCTATTCGTGAATTAAAACAACAAGATGAGAAAATTACCAGAAATGCAAAATGAAGATTTGAAAGTGCAACAAGCTACAACCATGAAGATATTTAGGAGCGATGAAAAAATGGTTGAAGAAAAAAAGGGACCCCAACAAAAAAAAAAGGTAAAAGGAATTAATTAATACTATTGTTATTATTTGTAACCCTTGGGTTGGCCGAGTGGTGTAGGCTTGAGACTTAGGAGAATGCTCATCTCTAGATTTTATGTTCGAAACCCCTTAAGTGCGATCAACTCTTGAGATGGGCGGGCTCTCGCTAGTAGGCGGTGTGTTTTGGTCCTCCAAATTAGTCGGTCTTTGGGCACGATACCAAGTTATTAAAAAAAAATTATTGATATTATTTGTAGTTTTTTTTTTTTGGCAAATACTTGTGTGCACCATTTGCACTAATTTAGAATTGGTGCAGTTGGATTTCAGGGTTTTTAAAAAAACTATATTTCAACTTTCGAACAAGACCCGAATGATTTGACACAGGCCCGACCCGATCTGACTGACCCGAACTGGATCCGAACCGGAATCGGACACAACCCGAATGGTTCATGGTTCAGGATTTAGGTTCGGGGTTCGAGTTTGGGTTCATGGTTCAGGGTTCAGGTTCAGGTTCAGGGTTCGGGAATGAAAAAAGAAATGGAGGATGAAATCACCCAAGTTCTTGTGTGCAATTAATCCAAATTAAAATTGAATCCAATTACACCGTGTGCAATTGGTGCACACAAGTATCACTCTTTTTTTTAGGAGTTTTATCAATTCAGGGTCTGAAAGATGGTAAAACTATCAATTTAAGGCCTGAAAGATTTTTTTCTATCGATTCAAGGCCTGGAAGATAGAAAACTATCAATCCAGGGCCTGAAAGATAAAAACTATCAATTCGAGGCTTGTAAATTTTAAGGCCATGTTTGACACTAAAACCTAAACTCTGAACACTAAACCCTAAACGATGAACCCTAAACCCCCCTGAACCGTAAACCTTGAACCGTAAACCCAAAAAATAAAAAAAAATAAAAAAAGAACATAAATAAGGATATGGAATATAAGTGTCAAACATGACCTTAAAATGTGTGAACCTCAAATTGATAGTTTTTATCTTTCAGGCCCTGAATTGATAGTTTTCTATCTTCTAGGCCTTGAATCGATAGAAAAAATCTTTAAAGCCTTAAATTGATAGTTTTGTTATATTTCAGGTCCTGAATTGACATTTTTCCTTTTTTTTTTTATATCATGGTAAACATTACTCCCTCCGTCCACCAATCTTATGCACACTTACCTTATTCGTCCGTCTACCAATCTTATGCACACTCAATTTTTGGCAAAAGTTACTTTATCTTTATCCCCCAACCACCACTTAATTATTTCAAATGTCATTGTCATTTACTCACAAACAATCACTTTATCTATAAATGGACCCCACAATTTTCTATAATACTCTTACTTTATCTATTTTTTTCTTAAAACCTGTGTCAAATGCATCAGACATAAGATTGATGGATGGAGGGAGTATTTCTTTGTCCAACCACTTTTTCAAAAATCTAATCCCACATTGCTGCCTTAAATCTCACTAATTTGCACTTTAGCCCTTCTCTTCTTGTTGAAACATTCTATAGTCCCTTGAGTTTTTTCCCATACTTAGTGTGGTTTCAAAGTTATTGTTCAAAACTCCAAACTCATCTTTTTTTCATGAGACGCATTAAGATTTTTCATAAAAATATTTGTTTAGGCAAGACTAATCTTTTAAGAAGGGTTTGAGAATAAACTGAATATATATATGTTTGAGGAAATTAAGTAAATAGATTATTTCCGACCCTCTCTACAAGCTCGAACTTTTAGATGAGACGGAATTCTCTCATTGTATCAAAGTCCAGGTTGTGGGTTCGATTCCCGTGGAAGCACTCCACCCATTTAAATTGTCCACTCTGTTGGGCCTCCTCTCCAGAGAGCAGAGACAATGATTCGGCCCACGAGTGAGGGAGAGTGTTGAGGGAAATTAAGTAAATAGATTATTCCCGACCCTCTCTACAAGCTCGAGCTTTTAGATGAAACGGAATTCTCTCAATATATATATATATATATATATTTAGGTCAAAAAAATGGTTGAAGAGGATTTTCCAGAAGAAAGTAACCACTGACTTCTACTGGGTACGACTAATTCTTCGACGTTAGATCACTATACAAGTTTGCGTTACTATTGATTATCAGCTTGTAACTAAGAGTTCGTTTAGCTAATTTTATTTTTTTTTGACATCTCATAGTTTGTTTCCTAAGCTTATAAATATAATTTTTAAGTAAAGATACGACTGTAAGATTTATAAATAGATTGTATGTAACACAATTCCATTAGGTCATATATATGTGTGAGAAACAACATAATTAATATTTTGGAAAAGCATTGATTATTCAATTAGAATAGTGTTCGGATGCATGAGCGAGAGTTATTCTCTTGTATGTTTACAGTGTATGCTTTGCCGCCCCGCCCATTGATTTTTTGTGTTCATTCTAATTAGTGTGATATTTGCTTAATTTGATAGGAATTCATACAAATTTTATACTCCCTCCGTCCCGGAACACTTTGCGCTAATTTTATGACACAAAGATTGAGAAAAAAAATATAATGATCAGAGTGTTGAAAAATAATTTTGTAAACTTTTATGTATATAAAGTAGTTTGATTGAGTCACAAAATAATGACATTTTGTGTAAATATATAAATATTGTGATTATGAAGTTTAGTAAGGAGTTTTTTTTCTTGAGTATGCAAAATGTTGTGAAACGGGGAGAGTATTAAATTGATGAATTACACTGGAAAGGAGAAAGATGGTGTTTTGCTCATTTTTCTAAAAAATGAGAATTTTTAAAGCAAAATACATACAGATAATGAAATATATGAACTCAGGATTATAGTGGTTCGTTGATAATTTTTAAATATTTCACGAGTCATCAATTTATATTGTGAAACATAAAGCGGAGCATTAAATATGGAACAAATGACCTCATTCCAGGAAGCAAGGCCCATTGTTGCAGCCCCTGTTCCACCAATATTTTGAAGGTCCGTCTAAGCAGTTTTCAAGGCCCAATTCTTCCATGAAGTTATCTATCACTGTTTTATGACTTGATTGTAGTTATCTTTACTTTTTGGTTCACTTATATAAAAATGAAATGTATATTACGTGATGTCATCCATTACATTGGGCAAGTCTAATGTTAATAAAGAACTCTGTCTTATAAAATTATAGCATATTACAAATAATTCATGAGTCAAAATAACTAATATGAGATATTTTGATTGCTACTGTGCCAAAAAAATATTAATAAGTCTATGGTAAAATTTATGCGAACTTGGTTCATATATATTTTCGTCAAATACATATATAAAAAATGATACCTAAAACCACGTTATTCACTATCCACAAAGTACTAGCATTCGATGTAATAATTTTCCAATAATTTTGTCCTATAAGTTTGTCATTTTTTTGTTTTTGATCCTGCATTTTTTTGTTTTTGTACTAGCATTTTTTTATTCAATAATTTTGTTTTTGTCCTATACATATATTAATAATTTTTGTTTTTTGTTTTTGTTTTAAATAAAAAAATTAATAGAACCAAAAATTTGAAAAAAAAATCAATATTTGAAAATCAACAAAACTAAAATAAAAAAAAAGTGATAAAATTAAAGGGAAAAAAAAACTATTTCGCCCCCCTGATCACTCATCAATTATCATTCTCACATTTGATGACCCAATAAGGTGCTTGTTCATCCAAAATATATTCAATTAACCTTTTACTTTTCTCAACAATTTTATAAATAATTATTTCCTAAATAAAGAGCAATGGTTGATGGTTGAAGCCAATATAAGAATCCAGTTGAAAGTTAATTAGTTGACAAAATAACGTTTAGAAAAGCGTTGATGGTTGAAGCCAATATAAGACTGGGATTTTAAGAGAAACCAATATTAAAATTTGGGGATTGAATATGAGATCTAATGGTTGGAGAAGACTGCAATGGTTGAGAGTGGCTTTATTAGATAAAGGTTATCTAGTTAAATATTATATCCAATAAGGATTTGAAGTGCTAAAGAAAGGAGAGAGAGTGAGTGTGTCGGAAATGGTTGAAGAAAAATCCAAAAATGGTTGAAGAAAAAAGTTCAGAAAAATTGATTGATTTGCTGGGGTAGAGACTTATTGCAATTAAACTATCACCACAACTCCACAAGAGTATATCTTATTTCCAACGAAAAGTCCAAAACATCCAACGCTTTCATCTAGACGGTACATTTGTCCAACCAAATTCCCCACCCATTTGCTTTACCCACATATAAATACACACAATCCCTTGTATGTATCAATTCACCCCATCGAGCGACCTCCATTAATGGATCCTTCAAGCAAAACCAAGTTTTCCAACTCTCAGTCTTCCTTCACCCATCTTCTTCTCTACCAAGACTCGGATACAGTAGTCAATATAAACAATATCAGTATCAATCCGCCATCCCCAATTTCAAACGGAAAAGACCTAAACGCCGCCATTCACAAAAGCATTTCAATAACCCTCGCAATTCTTACAATGTTTCTCCAGATTAAGTACCAGGAGCCTGGCCTCGAAAATCCGTTCAAAACGCACCCAAACACCATGGCCGTCGCGCTCTGGGCGACTCTCGTCTATTTTGTGGCCTGCAGCGACCAGATCTGTTCACCGGCGGACGGACGGCGCTGGGCGGCGTCCGGATCTAGACACTGCGTCGTTTGGTCAGGAAACGTCGTCGTTGCGTCGCTGGCGTCGCTTTTTACGCCTGATTTGATTAGGCCTATACTGTACGGCGCCGCCGTGCTGTTATCTGGAAGAGAGACGCTCAGCCTTCTTTGGCCGGAATCGGTGAAGGTCAAAAATGTGATTTCACGCTCGAAATCTGCTCCAATCAGATGCTAACTGAAGCAGGTCACAATTTATTTGTGTAATGTGTGAAATTCCGGAATTATCCCTAGGTTTTAAAGTTAATTCCGTGTGCATACTGCTCCGCGTAATTGTATAGATTTCACAATGGCGGTGAACGATATGGTCTGTTTGGGTGTATAAAATGCTGTGCTGGTATGCTCAATTCGTTTTTAGTACGTTTTTTGAAACACTTAAAATAGCTTTCAGAAGCACTTATTTTCAAAAGCTGAGAGAGAAAACTTTAAAAATAAGTGCTTCTGAAAGTTATTTTAAGTGTTTCAAAACACGACCTAATGGATTCACAAATTGCATAATATGTACAGTGATATCAGTCTTGATAGTTTATTATACTATAAGAATTATTATATTTTAAATTAAATTAATTATTATGACAACTCTCCTATCAAATTTGTTGAACATAATACAATTATTTTTACAAATTAATATATATTACGTCTAATGTTATAATAATTAATTTATAAGTATAATTATATCAATTTAGAAATACTATAGTACGATATAGTTTATTTTTGCGATAACATAAATTTAATATTATGAATAAATTTTACCAAAAACTTACAAACGATAAAACAAATATATGTGAAATATTCAACAATAAATAAAAATTATTTAAATCGTTAGACTTAAAAATTCAAAATCAATCTATTTCATAACCCATCTAATTATAATAAAAAATTACACAAGACTTTCTAAAAAAATCACTTTTTGAAAATTAATGTTAAAATATGATGTGCGGGGGGATCTGCCATGTTTACTACGATTAATAATTTGAAACTTTAGATGGTACTCAATTAAATTAAGACATGTATAGATATAATAATGCTATAAATTTTATTTTTAATTTATAACATTTGACTCTACTTAGGATATAATACGATCAAATTTAATAATTTAAAATTATAAATGAGTAAAATTCTTCAAATAATTTAAATTTATAACATAAATTTTGTTCATGGGAAACTAATTGTTAAATTAATCCCATTCATTCGAAGAGAGTCCAAATTCTTTGATAAATGTTGGAGGCTTAGGGTATATGAAAATAAATCCCATTTTTATATAAAGTTCATTTTATATGGTTTTTTTATTTTTATTTTATTTTTTTTTACAAATCCATTTTTATATGGACTTAATTAAAGTCATTTCTTATGGTCTTGGATAAAGCCCATTTTGGGCTGCTCGATCAGGCTCCACCAGTCCAACCCATTGTGCATGGTTCTGATGTCCAGTAGTATAACATTTTCTCTTATACAAAATTAAGCTAACTTATATACTTTTATTTTTTCCTTTTTCATTTCATTTTCATTCACACTCCAAATAAAAAAAAAAAAATTACAATCTCCACCCTCTCACAATTTTCACCCTCTATCCTTTTTTTTGAAAAAACAAAACACACAAAAAAAATTTTTCTTAATATATGTGCAAAGTCAAAGGTCTGAAAATCAAATGGGACGACGAATATTATATATATATATATATATATATATATATATATATATATATATATATATATATATTTTATCCTATATATATATTATCCTAACCTCGATCTCCTCGATCTTATAGTATAGATATTGTCTAACAACTTGTGCTATTCCACTTCGTCAACTTAATTTATACTAATAATTAACACAAAATTAACCTTGATTTCAAAAGGATCTATTGATTCTTTTAAGTCGAATTTCTTTTCTCTTCCAACCAAACATCACCTTTTTTTTTATGGCAGAAATATATTAGTTTCTCATAAAATCAATGTTTTCATAATCGAACCGGCGACCAAATCAGATTGGGTATTGATTGGCGGTTCAATCGTTAAAATGACCCTTATCAATATTTTTAAAATATTCCTTATATTACATTAAAAATCAAATAAATGTGCACTTATCAAATTTAAAATTCTATATTTATAAGTTTCATTTTGAAATAAACACAATAGAATCATAGACGATAAAATACAATTTAAAATAAGGATGATAAAAATAAGGATTAAGTTTTAAATTAATTAAAAATAATTAAAAAAATAACAAAAACCCGTTTCATCCGGTTTTCCAGTTTCTTGGTTTTGACCGATTTTCCCAATTATGGCAGGTTGTTTCCGGTTCAACCATAAAAACATTTTTTCGACGCTAATCAGACCGATTTTATGGCCGGTTCTGAAAACAGTGCATAAAATATTTGATTAATTACTTGGAGGAGAATATCGATTAATATGTATACAAATCTTTCATGAATTTGATCACAAGAACAATTTTTATAACTTTTTTTATCATCAAGGCATTTTTTATTTTTTTATATAAAATGTGATCAATTGTTTACCCCACTAGATTAGATTATGAAGTATAATAAATACTTTATTCGATTTCAACTAGGATTTCAATCCAATTATATATTCTTAAGTAAAACGCGAGAAGACACCACATTCCATCTTATGTAATTTTATTTTCTTAAACATTTATACAAAAATCACGCAAGTTTACAAATCATATCAAGACGCCAATTAATTTTACACGATTCAAAATTAAATTCCCCTCATATTATAACCATTTTTTAAATGATGGAGCTGAGTCATGAGTGTGGCGGGTTGAGGAGGAACCCGCAAATGTGTCATCTGCAACTACGGTGGTTGGTGGTGGCACTGCTGCGGATTGGACCCTGTCTCTCAATCTTGTCGTCATAATTTGTCGAAATTCCTCACTTTCGACGTCACAATTCAGTTGATTAGCTTCCTTCTTCATTCGCGTGTTCCAAAAATTCTTGATGTCATTGTCCGTTCGCCCAACCAACTTCACCGCAATCTTCGACCAACTATTAATAACAAGATTTTATTAAAATTTGAAATAGATGTATGATAAATTGCAATACTAGTCCCATAAATTTTTCTCAAACATTTTTAATATCTATCTATGTCCGAAAATAGTTATATTTTTTGCAATTTTATCCCAACCACTAATTATTTGATAAAATCCGCCAGTTGACCAAATTTGATCGAAAAATGATCAATTTCGTAAATTTTTACAGCAATGTGAGTTAGTTTTGAACGGAAATTCATTTTGGACCAAGATTATTAAAAAAAAAAAAACAATTTTCGTGATACAAAATCCTATAGAAGTAACTAAAAATGCAATTAATTAACCCTATAATAATTAATATACATATAGTCATGCATTGATGATAAAACAAACATATATATACTAACTGATTGCCCAATTCAAAATGGAGTTGGAGAATTAAGATCATTTCTTCATCAGTGATATTCCCCCGACGAACGGACGGTGATAAATAGTTGAGTCATCTGAGTCTGCAGCTGTTTCCACTCCTCCCTACATCTAAAATCAATTCCTCCATTAATTAATGCATCAATATCAATCAACAATAATAAACATGCAGACGTTGAAATATAAGAAATCATTATCCCTCCACAACAAGGATTAAGACAATGTATATATCTTTAATTGTTCATTGACTCAAGATTTGAAATCTGGGGGTACATCGATTTTTTGAAGTAAAAAAAAAAATATATGCATTTGATATCATGTAGCAAGAGTAACATATATAAATTCTAGTTTATAACATCAAATTTGTATCAAATTCTTTTATGAATTAACCAACAATTAAACAAATAATAAACATGAATAATTCTTTCATAAATTAATCGAACAAGTAAATAAATAATAGACATAAATTAAAATTAAAATATTCAAATGAATAAATAACCTTGAAATTGAATGAAGGAGTTGAATTAAAACTAAAAAAAGAAGAAAATGGAGTTGAGTGCATAACCAACATAAATTAAAATTAAAATTTTCAAATGAATAAATAACCTTGAAAGGAGTTGAGTGCATGACGACAATTTAACTAAATAGAGAAAAAAGATAAAAATGAATGACGACAATTTAACTAAATAGAGAAAAAATAAAGATAAATGGATAAATTTGGTCTAGATTTCCTAAGGTAAGAGGGTTGAACACTTTTGAAAGGCGAGGCCTGAGGCATGAACTAAAAGTTTTTTGAAACGAACCTCTAATCTACATCATAATACATTAACACACATATCTATTTAAGATTATAAATTTTATTTTGGGGGTACAATCCTACCTCTCCGCCAATATATCAATTTTTTTTTTGATACATTTGTGATAAAAATTGTGAACCTCCTCCGTTATATGTTGTACAAAGATAGTCGTGTTTGTAACATCACTATTTTATGTGCATTACACATTAATCAAGAAAGACCTAATTGTAAAATTGTAGAAGTGACTATAATTTAGAACACACAAAATATGAAATTATAACTATTTTTGTGAGACGATTAGAGTAGTACTACTGCCTAAAATGTTTGAAGATGAAGTGATAAACTCAATATTTGACTACAAAAATGGGTACGGCCCAATCGGTGGGCCCGGTACGTAGGGGTGTTTGTAGACTCAAGTCACTCATCGGGTTCGCAAAAAATTATCTTTTCGAAGTTGATTATAATAGTAGAAGTTGATGATGATTGTAAAAAAATTCAAAGAAAAGTTGATAGTACTTGCAAAAAAACAATTTTCACACTTTCCTTTTTGGTTTGTCCCATATCAGTTTTCACACCACAAAATGGACACTTTTTAGACAACTTTCACCCACAAAAAAATACAATTATTTACCCATATGTCATTACTTTTTGATAAAGAAAAAATGGATTTTCCTTGGTTTTGAGGTCCCGGATCGATAAAATCCATATCAAACCATTCTGGCGAAAAAATCCGATCCAATACTGGCATCATAAGAAGGATATAATACTTAAAAAAATGTTCATAAGCTATCAAAAAAGCAACCCCTTTCAACTTTTAACTTATAGCTTTTGAGAGTTTATTTAATCTAATAAAAGCATGGGTGTAAAAATCACCAAATTTCAAGGAAAATTTATGGAAAATATATTGATAATATCCCTCATAGACATACCAAACCTTGATAATATCTTACGAATATAATCCTTCCCCGTGAAAGGAAAAGCTTCTTCTAACTTCTATCCCTATGAATCTCCATTCCCAATATTTTCTGGGCAGCACCCAAATCCTTCATCTCAAACTCAGCACTGAGAAAGCCTTTTAGCTTCTTAATATCCTAATTAACCGACTTGTTCTTTGCATTTTACATATCAACATATCATCAACATATAAGACCAAGTAGATAAATGAATCATCTTCCAAACTTTGTTGTGATACACAAACTATCATCTACAATTCTATTACTATTGTGTAGCTAAGATTTGTCATATAACCATCAAATCTCTTTAGCACCCATAATTGCCTTGAAAGACCAACATCCATTTAGCCCATATAAGGACTTTTTTCAACTTGCAAACGTACTCTTCTTTCCCGGGAACTTGGAAACCATCCGGTTGGGTCATGTATATCTCTTTATCCAACTCTCAAAAACCAAATGTAGAAAGTTGTCTTCACATCGAGTTGTTCAAATTCTGAGTCCCGATGTGCTACCATTTGAAGTAACACTCTAATAGAAGTATGTCGACCACGGTGATAAAATCTCATCATAGTCTACTCCCTCTTTCTGATGGAACCTCCTAGCAACGACTCTTGTCATATACCTGATACCCTCAGCAGGTGATATTCCTTCCTTCTTCTTGAAGACCCACTTGCATGTAATAATCTCTCTCCTGAGGCTTCTTGACTAACTCCCAAGTCATATTCTTGTGAAGTGACTTCATCTTATCTCCCATGGCAGCAAGCCATTGGGTAGACTCTGTACATGTAACAACTTCTTTGTAGGTGGATGGCTCATGAGAATCCACCTCTTCAGTAACCTGCAATGCATAACCCACCATATCCTCAAACATATATCGCCTTGGAGCCTCAATTCCAATCCTTCTAGCTCGATCAAGAGCTATACTGTATGGTCTTGTCTCAGATGGTTGAGATTCTGGTGGTGATGCATCTTTCAGATCGGTGTCATAATGTGAGTGTTGTTCTCCATCTTCCTTTTGTGACTCACTCTGCTCCACCCGTTTGTCAAAACTATTGTTTTCTGATACAACAATAGACTTCACAGTGGGGTTAAACATAGAATTCTCATAAAAAATAATATTTCTGCTAAGTATGACTTTACTTTCTGATGAAGACCAGATTCTATACCCCTTAACACCATTTCCATAGCCCACAAAAACTCATTTCTTCGCCATTGACTCCAATTTACCCTCATTTACATGATAATAAACAGTACATCCAAAAGCTCTCAAATTAGAGTATCTGCAGACTTACCAGACCACACCTCGTAAGGTGTTTTGAGGTTGATACCTGTGTGAGGTGCATGATTTATCCGGTAACATGTCGTCGACCGACTTACGCACAAAATCTTGAAAATTAATCCAAAGATTAGAGAGCATGCATCGAGCTCTCTCCGTTTGTGTCATACGATTCATGCGTTCTGCTACACCATTCTGTTGTGATGTATCTCGTACTGTGTGATGTCTTGCGATCCCTTCATTCTTGCAGAACTCATCGAAATCAGAAGAACATAATTCCAGACCATTATCAGTTCGCAACCTTTTGATTTTCTTCCATGTTTGATTTTCCACCAACGTCTTCCAGTGCTTGAAACTCTTGAAAGCTTCACTTTTATGTTTCATCATAATTACCCAAGTCATTCTTGAGAAGTCATCAATCATAGACACAAAGTATCTATTGCCTCCTAAAGATTCAACACGAGAATGACCCCAACAATCAGAATGGATATAATCAAGTGTGCCTTTTGTTTCGAATTGCCTTGGGAAACTTGCTGCGATGAAGCTTCCCAAAAATACAGTGCTCATAGAAACTAAGACCAGTGACCTTATGGCCACCAAGAAAATCATCTTTCGACAGATTTTGCATCCCTCGTTCACTCATGTGGCCAAGTCTCATGTGGCATAACTTAGTCAAGTCGTCTTTATAAACTTCCGATGATGCAACAACAACAGAGTCAGATAGCGTTGAACCTTGCAAAAAGTACAAAGTTCTTCGCTTCACACCTTTCAGAACCACATTAGAACCCTTGTAGACATACATAACTTCACCTTTACCTCTGAATCTGAAACCCTTACTGTCTAGAAGACTAAGTGATATCAGATTCTTCGTCATTTGTGGAACATGTCTAACATCGTTCAATGTGCAAAATTTACCATCATGTGTCCGTAATTGAATTGAGTCTATTCCAACCGCCTTGCAAACTAAACTGTTGGCCATAGAAATATTGCTTCTATCCACTTGCTCGTAAGTTGTAAACCACTTTCTGCGCAGACATATATGATAAGATGCCCTGGAATCAAGAACCCACACATCAGTGTGATGTCTTTGTCCATTAGAAACTAGGACTACATCCTCCTCGACGTTGGTGTCATCTCCTTCAGCAACAGCAGCAATACCTGTTTTGTCTTCCTACTTCTTCTTCTTCTTCGGACAATCATTTTTCCAATGATTTGGCTCTTTGCAGTAGTTACAAATATCGTCTGGTTTAGGACCCTTAGACCCATGCTTCTTGAATTTATTCTTTCCCTATTTTTCAGGTCCCTTGTTCCCATTAGCTACTAGTCCAGCGGCCTGATTATCTGAACTTCCACCACTCGCCTTATGTCGCAACTCTCTAGTATGCAGAGATGATCTGACCTCTTCCAAGGACACAGTGTTTTTCCCAACAATGAAAGACTGTACAAAATTCTCATACGACAAAGGTAGAGAAACCAACAGAATTAAAACAGCATTCTCATCATCAACTTTAACATCAATATTACGCAATTCTAATAGAATTGTATTCAATTGATCCAGATGTTCACGAAGTGACTGACCTTCATGCATACGCAAACTGAATAGATGTTGTTTCAACAACAACTTATTGGTTAGCGACTTCGTCATATACAGACTCTCCAACTTCAACCATAGACCAGTCACAGTTTCCTTCTCTGCGACTTCGGTAATGATGTCATCTACGAGACACAACATGATTGATGAGCGTGCCTTCTCCTCCAGAGTGGTCATCTCAGCTTCTTCCAAATCTATCGTATTTTTCATCAACGGTGCCCACAGTCCTTGTTGTTTCAACAAGGCACGCATCTTGATCTGCCATAAACTGAAATTGTTCTTCCCCGTGAACTTGTCGATTTTCACATTTATTCCACCCGTTATCTTTCTCGAAAAATTGCGGAAACCCCCCAACAAGGCTCTAGATATCAGTTTGTTATAACTGATGCGAGAAAGATATAAAAAATGATAAATAAATCGAAAAAACCGACACCGAATTTTACGTGGTTCACTAACAATTTATTAGCTACGTCCACGGGCAGAAGAGAGGATCTCGTATATTATTCAGAACCGACAACAATATACAACTCAAATGGGAATATAAATAATAATCCCTAACTGATTGGGCCTAAATTAATAAGCCCAAAATCGAAACCGACTAGGTCTAAATTAATAAGCCCAAAACCGAAACCGACTGATGCACTTGTATCAAAGAGGTCTGGGCTTCTTAAATAACATTAGGAAGCCCTTCATCTTTTTCCACAATCTGATGTGAGACAGAATATGACTTCTTATAAGATTATGAAATCCTCTAACTTTTGATACAATCCGATGTGGGATAAACAAAACTTCTTTATTTTACACAATTCCAACAATAAAAATTATAAATTATCATTTTATTCTTTAATTCTCCTTTGTCCGCTTGAAAATAAAATGAGTTAGTCTCGCATGAACCAAGTCTATGCTATGAACTTGAATTACTTGACCCATTTCACTCATTTTCAATACATTTTTCTAAACCACTAAACTTGACCTGTATTATACCATGGGTAGGGTCAAATGTCATTATTCACTAATACAAATTTGGGCTTGGAGAGCTGTTAAAAATGACCTTGGAGAGCGGTTATAACAGTTTTCCAAGTAACAACTCTCAAACCTTGGACAACTGATAAAAAATCGTTGTCCAAGATATTGCACTAAGACAGCGGTTTTTAACCACATTGCACTAAGATAGCGGTTTTATCCGCATTCCAAGATATCCACTTAGACAAATGGTTTTGTAAATCGATGTCCAAGAAATATTCATTTTGACAAATGCGGTTTACAACCGTTTTACTTTACTTTTTTTTAAAAAAAAATTATATATATAAATACACTTGGACAACGGTTTTTATATATATTTTTTTTTACTTTTAATTTATATTTTTAAAATCTTGTTTATATAAAACCAAAACCAAAACCAAAACCAAAACCAAAACTAAAACCAAATTTTATACCACACGATAATATATATACATCCAATACCAAAACATCAAATAAATTAATAAACGCATACACATCATGAAATAAATATCCGTCCAATACAACAAATTAAAATATCCATGAAGTATATCAATACAAATATATATATAAGTAATATGCTACCAAAAGTTATTCCACTCTACCTATAATTATACAAGAATAGATTGTAAAGGTACTCTGTCCAATCCATTTTTTATTTGTTCATTCTTTGTTTGGAGTAAGACTTGACCGAACGATCATAGACAAACTGCAAACAACGATCAATTAATCAATATAGTTAGATATATAGTATGAATTTTTATTCAATTAATAATAATTTAAATAAATCGATAAATTGACTTACGTTGATAGGAACCGCCGTTTGAGAAGCGCGTATTATATCTTCAATATAACAACACACAAAATGTCAACATTGATCACTATCTCGTTGCCTCGGTACCTGTTGATTAGCAATATAATCACGTATTACAATTATAATTATTTTATATTAATTTGATAACTTAATAAATTATATTTACCTTAACTTTATTCCAGCTCACTTTATTGAAATTAGCTCTTGAGCCTCGATTAGGAAGGCGACTCCGATACATCGTCATCACACTATTATTATTAGAATTAAAAAATAAAGTTAGATTAAATATGCATAATTTTATTAAGTAAAACAAATAATTATATTATAATATTAAAAATGAACTTATGCTTCCATGTACGAAGTGAGATCAGGTCAATTTGAAGTCAACTCATTCGCAGCTGGATCCATAAAATACACACTTAATGTGATCATATTTATGGTTACCAGCGACCCAATGATTCCTATATTTATATTAAGAATATTAAAATTAACTGTAAATTTAGCACCCAATGATTCCTATACTTTTGAGTGAAATAACATACAAATTGACAACCAATTAACCACAATCTAATCAAACAACAATTAATTCTAACATATAACAACAATTAAACTAAATTAAACAATATATTAACCACAATCCAAACAAACAACAATTTATAACCACAATCCAAACAAATTAAACAACAATTAAAACCAAGCCAATTAATCAATTAATTAATCTAACACTATATATATATATATATATCCTAACATATATAGATATATATAAATATATATATATATATATACATATATATATATACATATATACATATATATATATATAAAAATATTAAATAAAACAATTTAAATTACCTATATCTAGAGGAAGGCGGCGGCGGTAGGGAGGAGGAGGAGGAGGAGGAGGAGGAAGGTGACACACGGGGGAGGAGGAAGTGGAGGAGGAGGACGGACGGTGGGAGGAGGATGATGGCGGCAGCGTCACACAGGGGTCTGCAAAGACTTGTGTAGAAAATGGAAATGGGAGGAGGAGGCCGACGAAAAAAATGAAGAAGCTAGCTTCTGTATTGGACGCGATGGGGTGGGGCTCTCGATCTGTATGTATAAATTAAAATGAAAACGCAAATGAAAACGCGATGGGGGCTCTCTGTATACGCTAGGCAACTCCTTACAGAGCGGTTCTGAACCGCATTCCAAGCTCTCTCACTTGCAGAGCGGTTATAAACTGCATTGTTGATGAGCTTGCAGAGCGGTTCTAAACCGCTCTCTCTTGGAGAGCGGTTTTAACCATTTTTTAATTTTTTATTTTAATTTTTAATCTCAATGTCGATTTTGGAGAGCTCTCTAAAAGGGTTGTCCAAGATTTTGGAAACTAAAATGTGTAGTAGTGATTAAAAAAAAGGTTGTCCAAGAGAACCAAATCTATCTGAAGCTTTTATCAAATAAAATACAGTTAATAATATTGTTGGTGAATAATAATGTGGTAAGACCAGGATACACCGAAACCTCGATTAGTTTATATTGATCCTTCTGTATGATTAAGAGGCACTTTAACAATTTTCACCCAAATAAAAAAAAAAAAATTGGGATTCTTATAATTTCTCTTCTTTTTCTTTTATTTTTTTCTATTTTAAACCTTTTTTTTAATGTAAGATGTCATGGACTGGTCCCTTATAAAAGACCAAGCTCACACAAATTTGCATGTGATTCAAATAAACGGATTATAAAAATAGACGACATAGAGTTATGCCTTCTCATTCATATACAACGTTAGCCTTCACATTCCTTGAATGTCCAAGTCTTTAGATGATCCAAGTCTGGCGCCAGATTTATAAGACATTTTTAAAACCGAAACTTATTATATTGAAAAGATGTAACTTGTTCATATTGAAATATCAACTATTTTTTTTCATATTAATAGTTATACTGCTCATTCGATTAAAAAACAAGTTGCGTATTTTAATATAACAAATTGTTGTTCGATTCTAAAAGACTATAAGAAAGACGGTCTTGGCGCCTTGATCTTGCGTACGGTACCCATAAAAAGCTGTACTTTCTAAATGTTTACATCTTATATTGGGTTAGAGTCGGATCAATGGGCAACAACATAGGCGAATTAATTATAAACTTGACTAATAATATAACTAATGGGCTGTCTTAGGCCCAATAAGATCGAAAACATAGGAAATTTGAAGGGGGTTACCCCGAAACTTGAATATAATTTCCAATTAAAATAATATCAAAACAAAGAAGACTTTCTTCTCTTTGCAAAGTCAAGATTTAATTTTTATGGACTCAAAACAAAGGAACTCTTATTCATTTCATATCCATTCAAGTTTTAGATATAAATTATTGAGCGTAAAAACAGAGTGCGTCGCGACTCATTTCTATACTCTTTATTTTGATTTATAGCTTCTATCTACAAATTCATTTTTGTGATTTAATTTTTTTTATTAACTAAATTTACAGTTGGCTGGACTGGCTCATGTTTGAGGAAGCAGTATACTGCTAATAAATTGCTGATTGTAAATCAAGTAAGCCTTACTTTTATGATGCTCAATTACTGTTGTGGTTGATAGTGCATGTAAAAAATTGGACAATTGTATAGGTGATTTTTGAGTGTATCTAGGAGTAAAATTTTGTTTTCACTCATAATCAGGACCACTAAAATTCTACTCCTCATCTTTAAGTGAAGATTTATTTGGTAGTTTGGTCAAATTCGAGGATTGGTTGAAGCAGTCCGGGTGTAATTTAGATGTCCTTCACTTCTTGATACTTCGATTAAATAAGAAAGGAAGTTTAATTATTTCGTAATAAAATTCACTTGTACCAAAGGGATGACCCAGTGGTGTAGGTTTGAGATTTAGGAGTATGCTCCTCTTTAGTTCTAAGGTTCGATCAGTCCTTGAGATGAATCAGTCCATATAAAGCTTAATTCTCGCTTAAAGTAAGACCCCCGCTAGTGAACGTTAGGTTCTAGTCCCCCGAATTAATCAGTCATTGGGGATGGATACCAAATTTCATGTAGTACCTCAAAGATAATTAGCAATAAACAAGAAAATTGCTCCTTATAGTTCCATAACATTAACTGATAGAATAAGTGTGGTTGAAACACTACTTCCAATCCCACATACATAACTTTAAACAAAAATCACAATTAGGGACATCCAAGATAGTAAAGATCACAAATTTAAATTCCTGATCAAAACAAAATCTACTAATAAAGGAAATTTAATGATATCCAATTAGTTCTTTGGAGGAATATCATCTAGAGTAAAAGATGCACCATTTGCTAGATGATCCCAAGAAAAACCATATTCATTATCACCAAAGTCAATGGTGGTGGTTGGGGGGATTTCCCCCCTCATATTGGTCATAGCAATTAGGAAATCCTCACTCCCCGGCTCAAGCCCCAATTGCAAAGCCTTTTTTTTAAGAGGCCCATTCCAGAAATTCTTAATCTTATTTCCTGTTCGTTCTCCTTTGTCAGGGCTCATCTTAGACAACTCCTTTGCAATCTTCGACCACCTGTTACAAAAGTTATTATTGATAATTTAAGAACTACGTACTAACATTCATGGATAAATATTATTTCGTCCTTAAATAGTAAGGATTGCCTAAAATTTACCCGCAAAATTTTCTAATCATATACACATTTTTATTCTTCAAATTACCTACAAACAAATTATTTACGAAAATGTAATAGGTAATTTTGGAATGAAGATGTATACATGATTAGAAAAATATGCAGCTAAGTCGTAGGTGTTCAAATTAAAGACACAATTATTTTTATTAAAAATTTTATAGTTAATTCTGTATTTTCTTGTAGTGTTTGTGGCAATTGTGGCTGGAAAATACTACAAAAATAATGCATTCGTAATCAATCTATTTCATATAGTACACAATGTTGCAATTGAATAAAAAAATTGTACATACACTATAAGAAAAGAGAATTGCTTACAAAATATTTCAATTAATATACCTACGGAATTTCCAACAAAAAATAGATTCATCTTTAAATACTAATGATTGATTATGAGTTGCCTACAAAATTTCCCAATCATATAAGAATTTTCATTCACATGTAAATTTATCTAAATAAATGTAATTTATAGGTGAGTTTGTTTGTAGATCATTTCTAAACTAATTGCCTACAGAAATTTAAGTTGTCTAGTAAATTATTTTTTGTAGTTAATTTGTTTGCCTACAAAATTCATAAATGCGTAGGTAGTCTCTATTAGAGAACTATATACAAATGAATTAAATCCTCAACTCTCCACAAACTTGAGCTTTTAGATGAGATGTGATTATTACATGATATCATAGCCTCTACGCCTAGGCTCATGCTCTCGTCCTGGGTTCAAACCCCGCTGATAGCAAAAACTCTATCCACATTTTATTACACACTTGTTGAGATGAGATTCTTACAAGTTTCTTCGTAGGTAATTTATATGTTTATAAAAATTCGTAGACAAATCGTAATCAATCCTCACTATTTAATGACTATGTTATTTTTTATTAAAAAATTATGTAGCTATTTGTAAAATTTCGGAGGCAATTCTTTATTTTCTTCAAGTTTAAGTGCCATAAGAAGTTTAAAAAACAAATTAACCACACATTGCATCCCTGTCAAAAAAACCATACATTGCAAATTGAGACTATAACTCTTGACAAAATCTAGTATGAAAATTTGCATACATGAATTTTTTTTTATTTACAAACAAATTATGTATATGGTGAAGGTAAGACAAAGTCGAGTGGTTCATGGTTCACTCGGCCCGAATGATTTATGGTTCACCAGGCCCGAATAGATCATGATTTAGGGTTCATTATTTAGTGTTTAGGGTGTAGATGGTTCATCCGACCCAAATAGATCATGATTTAGGATAATTTTATAGTTTTTTTCATACATGAAAATTTTCACATAGACCTACTCATAACTCTTTACTAATATACTTACTTGTTGCCGTATTTTTTATGGAGTTGTAAAATTGCAATAGATTCTTCATGAGTGATGTCCTTGTGTTCAAGGCCCGGCTTCAATTGGTTAAACCATCTTTGCAAGCAGCTGTTTTCACTCCTCCCTATACACACACATGCATGCATATTAATTAATTAATTTCTATATATAGCAATCAAGAATATTCAGTATATATATAGTAAGTAATTAAATTGTTGATATATACCTAACAAGCTTGCCACCCTTTTCCAATCACCTTCTCCATAAATATTGACATGATTTTCGAGCTCGGCGTCTTCTTCTTTCCTCCAGTACATTACAAGTTTAATTGAATTAAGCTAGAGTGACTAAAAATTTAATTTGTGAGAGAAGAGAAAACCAGACATATTTATAGGCAAATTTGATCAACTTTACATACAAGTGCAACAAGCTACAACCATGAAGATATTTAGGAGCGATGAAAAAAGGGTTGAAGAAAAAAGGCAACAAAATTTTTTTTGGTAATGTACGTAAAAGAACTAAAACTATTGTTATTATTTGTAGTTTAGTTTTTTTTTTTTAAATATATATATCATGGTAAACATTATTTCTTTGACCTGCAACCACTTTTTCAAAAATCTAATCGACATTGCTGCATAGTCCTTGAGATTTGAGCCTTCCCTTCTTTTTTGCAACATAGTCCCTTGAGATTTTCCCATAGTGTGGGTTCAAAGTTCTTATTCAAAATTCTATATTTTTAGATATCATGAATATTGATTTTTTTTTTTTAAATTTCGTCTAAAAATCCAAATTTGCAGAGTCGTATGTGGAGGTGATAATTAATTTAACTCTATGATAAGGGAGGAGGGAATGAAATCACCTATTCTATAATTGGTGTTTCATTTTGTATTCCATAATATTGATGGATGACACGTGGAATAATAAAAAATATTCAACGAACCACCATACCCTGGGTCCATGTGTTAAATATTTAAAAGGGTGAAATACCAATGAAATACGAAAAGTGGAACAGTGAAATCGAACCGAGGAAGGAGGGCCATAGTGGATAATCAGTAATTAATTAGGTAAAAAAATAATTAATTAATTTAATTTCCTAATAGACACTCTCACATGAGTGAGACAATCTATACTAATATTTAGAATGAGAAATTCAAAGCAAGTTAGTGATTAAGTAGTAAGATAATAATTTTTTATATGTGTATGCATGCACTGCATATCTTTAGTTTGTACCATTGGATATGCATAAAGCGTAATTATGCGTCCAAACTCATCTTTTTTATAGTCTAAACTATGCATCCAAACTCATCTTTTTTATAGTCTAAACTATTATCTAGATTTATATATTTTCTGCACATAATTCATTAAAAATAAATTAAATAAACTACTTACGAAAGTTTTCAAGAAGTGGCTATAGAATTTTTTAACTAAGATAATTTGATCCTTAAATAGTGAAAATTAATTGATTACGACTCGCCTATAAATTTTTAGAATTTTAATAGACAAAAAAATTACCTACGAATAAATGCTTACATATTTATAATTTTCATAGGCAAACAAATTATCTACACAAATAATTTTCTAGGCAATACATATACTTAGGTAAATTGTTTGTAGATAATTTGGGGAATGAAAATGTCTATCTTATTAGAAAATTTTATAAATTTTATAGGTAATCCTTACTGTTTAAGGACGATATTATTGCCGTTGGAAATTCCGTAGGTAATTCTTTATTTCTTTTGTAGTGATTTTAAGATAATTAATATACTTTTCGTCCCATTAGTTTGTTCACATCTACTGTTTTTTTTGTGTTTTAGTGAACGAATTTTTTATTAGTATTTGAAATGATAAAGTAATTTTTAAGAAGACATGAGGAGATGTATCATACCTCTCTTTAAAAATCACTTTATCATTTTAAATACTGATAAATAATTCGCTCGCAAAGATACAAGAAAAAATGTAATGTGAACAAATTAATGGGATGGATGGTGTATATTTTTATTGCTAGAACGTGATTACCAGTTTTAATTAATTCCAAAGGAAAGAAAAAATGGTATTGCAAAAGGAACTTATATGAAACGATTTTATAGTGAGATGAAATATAATTTGAGCATGATGTTTTAATAGTTTAAAATAGATGAACGTGCTAATTTGTATGTGAGTTTTTGTCATTTTGTTGATGTACAATAGTATCACCCCTAAAGTCAAAGGAATCTAAAACTTGCCACAAGAAATAGGAATAACAAAGCCAATTTTCAATTAGCTATCATATTACCTTTATATAATATATATATAGCACTCCAACCAAATATTTGTTCCTTGCTCTTTCATGAGCCACCTCTCTTGGTTTTTTTTTTTTTTTTTTTTAATTTGACTGCAAATTTGGCCACAATGGATATACCATGGGAGCTTTTGTGATATAATTTTGTGTGGAGTTTAATTACCTATTTGTCATTTCGTTTAAATTTCACATCAAATACAAGAAATTAACGATACATATATACTGAAACAATTTATTAACTAATCTGCATATTTATTATTATGTGTTGGACATTACTTAGTACCTAGATGGCTAAATCGCTTTACATTATCTGCAATTCACGAGACACATTAAGATTTTTCATGATTGTGCATATAAAAATATTTGTTAAGGAAAGACTAATCTTTTAAGAAGGGTTTGAGAATAAACTGAATATATATTTGGTCAAAAAAATGGTTGAAGAGGATGTTCCAGAAGAAAGTAACGTACGACAAATTCTTCGATGTTAGTTCACTATACAAGTTTGGGTTACTATATATTGATTATCAGCTTAAATAGTAGTACCTCGTCATTATTTTGTTTGGTCACTTACTGTAAATTCGAGTTTTAAAATTGGGGATCGATATTTTTTCATTAAATGGAATAAGTTCAGTAGATATTTTTGAGCACTATTGAACTTCTTCACACCTGAATCATAAAAACAGATATATTGCATATATATGTGATGGTAATGTTCTATTTTTTTTTTTTTCTTGAATATTATAAAGGTGTAATTTTTATGGTGCTTGAGCAATATATACAAGTAATTTCCATGTTTCCGTTACTTATGCGAAGACGAAGCACTGTGCACATTAAGATAGAATGGATCTATTTAAGTCATTTGAAGAGCACACAGTAAATTCTCCTGGTAGAAGATGAATATAACTTCAGGGTAAAACGGTAATTTTCCCAATTATTGCCTTTTCAATAACAAAATAAATAAAAAAATAATATACTTGGGTTGTTTGCAATGGAACGAAGTAAACAATTGATAACTTGGGTTTAGTTTTCCTTACCCAACCTATTTAACCTAGCCCACCTTATCCAGCACGTTAAAGTAAACGAAGCCTTAGAATAGTGTTTGGATGTATGAGCAAGAGTTATTCTCTTGTATGTTTACAGTGTATGCTTTGCCGCCCCGCCAATGGATTTTTTGTGTTCATTCTAATTAGTGTGATATTTGCTCAATTTCATAGGATTTCATACAAATTTTATACTCTCCGTTTTGAAAGACTTTGCACTAATTTTATGACACAAAAATTAAGAAAAAAATATAATGAAAGTTAGCACAAAAATTAAGAAAAAAATATAATAAAAGTTAGCACAAAGATTAAGAAAAAAGTATAACGAGCAGAATGTTAGAAGAGTAATTTTGTAAATTTTTATGTATAAAGAAAGTAAATAAAGTATTTTTTATTATACTCCCTCCATTCTGTATATACTTTAGATTTGTATAGCTTCTCCATCCGGGATTGGTTAGTAGAATCTAGGAAGATTTTAGATTGCTAAGTGTAGGGCTGTGTATTCTTTTCCGGATTACTTTCAGTATTCGGACCCTTATTTCATAATGAAATATTTTTCCTGACAAAAAAAAAAAGAAAAAAAAGTATATAAAGTATTTTGATTGAGTGTATGAGTGAGTCCCAAAATAATGGCATTTTGTGTAAATATATAAATATTGTGAGGATGAAGTTTAGTAAATATTTTCCTTTTTTGGGTGTGCAAAGTGTTGTGGAACGGAGAGAGTTTATTTTTTTTCTTTGATCAGGCAAAAAGAAGTATATTAATCTATAACTCAGGTGGTATGAAAAAACCACTAGATCATATTTACAGTTACATCAAAAACAGTGAAGAAACCAAAACTTAGCAATCAAGAGCTATTCTAGAATTTTGCAACCAACTAAAGAACGGTTAATTTTTCGGGATGAGGTTTTTCAGAATGGAGGGAGTATTAAATTGATGAATTACACTTAAAAGGAGAAAGGTGGCATCTTGCTCATATTTTAAGAAAAATGAGATTTTTTTAGAGCAAAATACGTCTAGATAATAAAATATATAAACCCAAAATTATAATGGTTCGTTAATAATTTTTAAATGTTTCACATATCATCAATTTATATTGTTAAATATAAAGTGGAACATCAAATATGAAATAGATAGTCTCATTCCAAGAAGCACGGCCCATTGCTGCAGCCTGTATTCCACCAGTACTTTGAAGGCCCGTCTAAGCAGTTTTCAAGGCCCAATTCTTCCATGAAGTTATCTTTCACTGTTTTAGGACTTGATTGTAGTTATCTTTACTTTTTGGTTCACTTATATAAAAATGAAATGTATATTACGTGATGCCATATCAATTTTTTTTTTCCACAACTAGATCTTTTGGAAAATTATTCCACTGAATGCTAATATTTGTGTGTAGTGAATAACGTGTTTTTAGGTATCATTTTTATATGCAAATGTATTTGATGAAAATATATATGAACCAAAAGTTTTACGGTAGATTTATTAATATTTTTTTGGCACAATAGCAATCAAAATATCTCATATTAGTTATTTTAACTCATGAATTATTTGTAATATGCTATAATTTTATAAAACAGAGTTCTTTTTTAACATTGGACTTGCCCAATGTAAATTTTATCACTTTATGTTTTTTATCCTAGAAAAATCAATAGGACCAAAAATTTAAAAATAAAATTAAAATTTAAAAATCAACAAGATAACTGATAAAGTCAAAGGAAAAAAAAAATATTTTCCCTAGATATCACTCATCAATTATCATTCTCACATAGGGGGTGAGCAAAAATATGTCAAAACTGAAAAATCGAACCGAACCGAACCTAAATATTAAATTTGGTTCGGTTTTCAATTAAATATTTCGGATTCGGTTTTAAAATATAAAAATTTTGATTTTTAATTTTCGGTTCGGTTTTAAGAATTTAAAATTTTGGTAAAATCGAAAACTGAAATTATATTTACACTATTTTTTATTTAGTACTCCCTCCGTCCAAAGAATATATGCACATCTACTTTATTGTCGAGCTTTTTTGAGCTAGTTGTTTATTAGTATTTTAAATGATAAAGTAATTTTTAAAGATGGGTATTATAGATCTATCTCTCATGTATTGCATGCATCTTTAAAAATTATTTTATCATTTCAAATACAAATAAAAAACTCGCGCTCGCAAAAATACGCGAAAACAGTAAACGTGCATATATTATTGGGACAGAGGTAAGTATACTTAATATATAAATATTAATATCATTAAATAAATTAATTAATAAGTAATAATTGTACATATAACAATACCTATTATTACCACACAACCCATTATCCCTTCTCAGTTGCCCATCACAAATGACAACCATCCCACTTTTAATTTATGGTTATGAATTATGAACTTTTGGTTATGAAATATTTTTTGTGTTATGAACTTATGACATATGTCTTTATATTATGAGTATATTTAATGAGTTTGACATATTCCTCATGCATAATATTTTTGCTTTGTTAGTTGTTACGCTTAAGAACACGAGCATTTTGTTAGCATCTTGCGAATTATGAATTTTGATTTTTTCGGTTTAAAATCGAACCGAACCGAAATTTTTTGGTTCGGTTCCACTACAATTCGATTTCGGTTCGATTTTATATTTTTTAAACATTTTGATTTTTGGCTCCGAACCGACCAATGCTCATCCCTATTCTCACAAGTCACATTTGATGAGCCAATAAGGTGCTTGGTCATCAAAACATATTCAACTAACCTTTTACTTTTCTCAACAATTTTATAAATAATTATTTCCTAAATAAAGAGCAATGGCTGATGGTTGAAGCCAATATAAGAATCTAGTCGAAAGTTTGTTGACAAAATAAAATATTATTTTCAAGTAGAATGATAAGGATTTTGGTTGAGAAAAGCGTTGATCAACGATGATGCATGTGTTGTAATATACCACAACGTTTTTGTATCTTTGTGTCAACCAAAAAACGTAGAAGTATTTGAGCGTTGAACACCACTAATAAGTAATAATGATTTATACTCCTATATTATTTTAAAAAATTACTCACACAGATCAAGGGGAAAATATATATTTCTCGATAAATTGCATATTTCAGTGCAACATGTTATATAATTTTAAAATAAACTATGAAGCGTACGTTTCATTTGTTGCATACAAGATACAACCCACATTAATCTGAGCTCGTGATCTTTTAAAATCAATATCAATAGTTACTTTGTGTTTAACTATAACACTTTGTTCAACCATTTAATTATCAACGCTTGCTTTGTGACCAAATACACAATCACATGTAAAGACTGGGATTTTAAGAGAAACCAATATTAAAATTTGGGGATTAAATATGAGATCTAATGGTTGGAGAAGACTGCAATGGTTGAGAGTGGCTTTATTAGATAAAAGTTATCCAATAAGCATTTTAAGTGCTAAAGAAAGGAGAGAGAATGAGTGTGTCGGAAATGGTTGAAGAAAAATCCAAATATGGTTGAAGAAAAAAGTTCAGAAAAATTGATTGATTTGCTGGGGTAGAGACTTATTGCAATTAAACTATCACCACAAGACTATATCTTATTTCCAACGAAAAGGACATAACCGAAGTGGACGTTTTTTCAAATTACCTACACACCTTAATTAATAAACGGTTATTTGTTGAGTAAAATTTAATGGCAATATGAATAATTAAATAATTGTCAAAAAATAAATATAAAATGTTTTTTTTATTAAGGAGACGAAATATGTCATTGAATAAAAATAATAAAATATTAATATTTCCAAAAAAAAAAAACCGAAACGATTAAAAATTTTATGATTTCAAAACATAAATTTAAAATTCTCTCCTCCTCATCCATCCTGATGGAAGGTCCTGAAGGAGTAATCATATTTAGTCCAATGAGTCCTAGATATCTAATAATCCCTTTGTCCCTCTTTTATTTGAATATTTGCTAAAAGATTTGTCCCAAATTTAATTAAACATTATTTTAATAAAATAATTTTTTTCTTTTATTTATATCATTTAAAATCTTAATATACTTATTTTTTTCACAGTAAAATTAATTTTATCTTATTTAGTTTAGATAAATACAACTACTTTACCATTTAACCTCCCTAAAAAAATAATTTTATTCATTTTAATAATAATAAATAACTCTTATATTAAAACTCATGTAAATATTAAATGTTCAATTAGGGGAGGGACAGGGGGTGTAATTAAAAATGAAGAGAAGATAAAATTTTAATGTAAATCACATATTATTAAATTAAATTAATTATTCAATGAAAAAAAAAATTCATATGAGACGTTCTCATACATGATACACGACGTACAAACTAGCTCAAATTAATACTAATTTTTTTAAAGTGTTGTAAAACTATTTTCATTAGACAACTCTAGAAATAAATACTTCTTCTATCCCATGATTTGCACACTATTTTTTTTTCGTAGTTATTTATTAGGATTTAAAATAATAAAATAATTTTTATGAAGATATATGATAAATATATCTTTTCTCTATTAAATATTTTTTAAAAAATTATTTTATAATTTTAAACACTAATAAAAAATTAAATTCCCCAGTTAAAACACGAGCCAATAGCAACTGTGCAAGTCAAACCAAAAAACATCCAACGCTTTCATCTAGACGGTACATTTCTCCAACCAAATTCCCCACCCATTTGCTTTACCCACATATAAATACACACAATCCCTTGTATGTATCAATTCACCCCATCGAGCGACCTCCATTAATGGATCCTTCAAGCAAAACCAAGTTTTCCAACTCTCAGTCTTCCTTCACCCATCTTCTTCTCTACCAATACTCCGATACAGTAGTCAATTTTAACAACATCAATATCTCTCCCCCACCCCCAATTTTAAAAGGAAAAGACCTAAACGCCACCATTCACAAAAGCATTTCAATAACCCTCGCAATCCTTACAACGTTTCTCCAGATTAAGTACCTGGAGCCTGGCCTCGAAAATCCGTTCAAAACGCACCCAAACACCATGGCCGTCGCGCTCTGGGCGACTCTCGTCTATTTTCTGGCCTGCAGCGACCAGATCTGCTCACCGGCGGACGGACGGCGCTGGGCGGCGTCCGGATCTCGACACTGCGTCGTTTGGTCCGGTAACGTCGTCGTTGCGTCGCTGGCGTCGCTTTTTGCGCCTGATTTTATTAGGCCTATACTGTACGGCGCCGCCGTAGTGTTATCTGGAAGAGAGTCGCTCCGCCTTCTTTGGCCGGAAAGGGTGAAGGTCAAAAATGGGATTTCACGCTCGAAATCTGCTCCGATCAGATGCTAACTGAAGCAGGTCACAATTCTTTTGTGCAATGTGTGAAATCTCGGAATTGACCCTTATTTTTTGAGTTAATTCCGTATGTGTACTGCAATGCGTAGTTGCATAAAATTCACAAAGTGCGATGAACGATATGCTCTGTTTGGCTTGTATAAATTGCTATGCTGGTATGCTCAATTCGTTTTTAATATACTGAATTCACAAATTGCATTACACCAGTCTTGATTTTTTTTTTCTTTTCTTGCGTTGATAGACTAATTACTCATTAACAAAATATTTATATGTGAAATACTCATCAATAAGTAACAGTTTGGGGGCGTTAGGTTCACGAAATTTGATTGATTAGGTGTGATATGATTGAGTGGGATTGAATAAGATTTGATTAATTTGACTGAATTTGTTGAATCAAAATATGCGTTTGGATTGTAGGATTAAATTAGGGATTAGATGAGATATTTATTAAAATGTCATAAATACCCTTAAATTGAATTGAAACAACCACACTTCATTCTTGTGAATCTATTAAAACAATAGAAGGACGATTTATAATATTGCATTTGGAATATGTTCTATTCCACCTTTCACATGAGATTGACATATTCCTCCGTAGAGGGATTTTGTACATTTTCTATCCGGACTTGAAGTATATCATGGGCCCTCATCCCGCAAACCAAACGGTAGATTAGTTGGGATTAAAATTCTAATCATGACTTATCCCCGATTAATCCCGCAAACCAAACGGGGCCTTAATTAATTCGTTAGACATAAAATTCAAAATCAATCTATTTCATAATACGAGAATTGTCAAAGATATTCACATAATGTATCCAACTGAAGCAAAAAAAAAGTTATTCAAACTATTACTCCCTCTTTGCAACACTTCCTTGTTGAAACGTTCAAACACTTTTTACACTGAAAAAAAAACTTTTTGCTAAGATTATTCTTACAATATTCAAATATTTATTATAAAAAAATATTATTAATTTAAGACTCATTTATACACTTAATAAAAATATTTTATTTACTTTATATATAAAATATTATAAAATTACCCTTCAATACTCCAATTATTATATATTTTTCTTATTATTTGTGCCATAAAAACGGTGAGATAGTATTATATAAGACTTTCTAAAAAGAAGGAAAAAAGAAAAAATAAATAAAATAGAAGCACTGCGATTACTAGTGTTGCAAAATTTGTAACTATAGACGGGCCTTCAATATACGAGGCCCATTCATTCCAAGAGAGTCCAAATTCCATGATAAATAAAGGCCATTGTTATATAATCTTAAATAATCAGTCAAAAAAAAATTATATATATATATAATCTTAAATAAAGCACATTTTGTGTGGACTTTTTTATTTAGAAATCCATTTTAAAATGGACTTAAATAATCCATTTCTTGGTTCAAAAAAAAAAGTCATTTCTTATGGACTTGGATAAAGTCCATTCTAAATCATGAAATGAGGTTTGAACCGTAAATTTTAGGCTTCCGGATGGACCGGATCAGGCTCCACCAGTTCAACCCATTATGCATGGTTCGAATTTGGATGTCCAATAGTGTTAACATTTCTTTCATACCCATGTATGATATGAGAAATTAACTTATTAACTTATAATAATAATTAACACAAAATTAAATTATAATAATTAAAAAATCCTTTCTCTCTTCCAACCAAAGATCACACATATATATACTTTTTTAATGGCAGAAATATATTAATTTCTCATAAATAGTTGGTCTCCCATGAACTAGGTCTATGCTATAAATTTGAATTATTTGATCAATTTCACTCATTTCCAACACATTTTTCTAAATCACTAAACTTGACTCGTATTTTACCCTGAAAGGTCAAATGTCATGAATTAAAAATAAGACTTATAACATGAACCAAGTTTATGCAAGTTTTTGTCTCTCATAAAATACTTGATTAATTACTTGTAGGAGAATGTCGAATTAATATGTATACATATCTTTCATGAATTTGGTCACAAGAGCAACTTTTATAATTTTTTTATAATTATCAATGCATTTTCTTATTTTCATATACAAAACTTGATAAATGTTTTCCCTCACTAGATTAGATTATGTATGTGTATAGTAAATAGTTTATTTGATTTCAGCTAGGATTTTAATTTTCAACCAAATTATATTCTCAAGGAAAACAAGAGAAGATACCACATTCCATCTTATGTAAAAAAAAATTCTTAAAAATTTATACAAAAAAAATCACGCAAGTTTACAAATCATATCAAGACGCCAAATTTTACACGATTCAAAATAAAACTCTCATCATTATAACCATGTTTTAAATGATGGAGCCAGATCATGAGTGAGGCGGGTCGAGGAAGAACCCGTCACTGTAGATGCAATGCCGCCACCACAACATCCTTCAGCTACGGTGGTTGGTGGTGGCAACACTGCAGTAGATTGCATCATGTCCCGCAATCTTGTCGTCATAATTTGTCGAAATTCCTCACTTTTGACGTCAAAATTTAGTTTCTTAGCTTCCTTCTTCATTCGCGTGTTCCAAAAATTCTTGATGTCATTGTCCGTTCGCCCGCCCAACTTCACTGCAATCTTCGACCACCTATTAATTACAAGATTTTATTAAAATTTAATATAGATATAGGGTAAATTTCAATATTAATCCAACAAAAATTGTTCGCAAATAATTTTGGTACCTATTCGAAAATGGTCATTTTTTTCGCAATTTTAGTCCCAATAGTTAACAATTGAACATAACTCTGACATTTCCGTGGGACCAAAAATGAAAAAAAAAAAAGATCAATTTTGTAAAATTTCTAACAACATCCGTTAATTTTGGACGGAAAATTCTTATGCATGGTATCAAAATTGTTAAAAAAATGATCATTTTAACCCATATATATATAACTTAACGATATCGTTCGACAAAATTAATATAATAAAATGTATAAAATGCATAAATGATACAACGTATATATACTAACTGATTGACCAATTCAGAATGGAGTTTGAGAATCAAGAAAATTTCTTCATCAGTGATCTTCTCTCGACGAATAGACGACGATAAATAGTTAAGCCATCTGAGCCTGCAGCTGTTTCCGCTCCTCCCTACATATAAATTTAATTCCTCCATTAATTTTTTATCGGACAAATGGTGACTCAAATTTATGACCTCACGTCATAAATAATTGTGCTTTAACCACTTAAGCTATTTCACTTCGTCTAATTCGTCCATTAATGCATCAATTGCAATCAAGAATAAACCTGACGACTTTGGAATATTATAATACTCCCTCTGTCACACAAATATAGTCGTGTTTGTAGTATTACGAGATCAACAAAAACTTCATTTAAAATATAGAAATAAAGACTTCATTTAAAATAGTAAACATAATTAGGGGATGTTTGCAACAAATTATACTTTTGAGAGTCGATTAAAATTAGTGATTATGAAAAAATTTATTAAAATAGAAATTGACAGTGTTTGTAAAAAAAATTTAAAGAACATTTGATAGTGTTTATAAATTAAATTAATAGTATTTAAAAAAAGCTTATAAGCTACAAAAAAAAAACAATCTCATTTCAACTTTTAGTTTATGGCTTTTGACAACTTTCCTTACAAAAAAATAGAGAATTGCCTATAAAATATTCCATTAATTAATATGCCTACAAAATTTTTAACGAAAATTGGTGGGTCGATCCAGGGGTGTTTGCAAACTCAATCAATCGAGGTGATAATCACTTAAAAAGAAAAAAAATTGTCCTCTGGCCTAGCTTTGTAGCTTTTGAATTGTAAAAGTAATTCTCAATATTTAGTAATGATTGCAAACACTCCATGATGTAAAATTAGTAGTTACGTACACACATATATGGTGTGTTACAAATATGCATGATATTATATTACCTAATTTGTGGGCCATAGTGTCCCAATGATGAGGTCCATGTATATTAACATAGTGTCGAAGCTTGTCATCCTCTTCTCTCGTCCATGCCCCTTTTCTTTTGAGATGCAGCTCGTCTTTCTCATTCTCCATATATATATATATATATATATATATATATATTTTTCCTTTTGCTACGGGTTTACATGAACTAACCTCTTGGAGTGACAATGGTCTCGTCGATAAAAACACACCAAAAAGTCTTCCCAAGTATTCCCTAGTCCTTGCTCGTCAATCCGGTGGAAAGAAGCTCGCGAACAATTAACAAAAGGGAAAATAAAATTTGTTGCACCACCTTTGTGGATTTACTAATTTTTCCAGCACATGAAATTTTTACACTCACAATTGATGTTTTTCAAAAATACACAATCTGTCGACGTTTCAAAATATTTGATATTTTATCGACGCTGATATTTTTCCGAAAAACCAATTTTCGTGTTCATTGGGGATGAAACATTCATCCCCTATTTATAATAGAGAGGGGGACGAAAATTAGGGCTCAAAATATGGTTAGGAAAGATCTTTTCTTGATCTCCAAGAAATCTTGAATATATCTCATATATTCTTTTTTCCATGTGTATTTTTCCACAAAAATCTCATACCCTTATTTAACCCATTTTTTTCGAAATTAATAGGAGGCTTTTCAAGATTGGATCTTTCTTGAATTTATGAGATATTCTTGTATTCCAAGAATACATATCTTTTTCCATAAAATCTTTTCAAGAAAATCAAGAAAATCATTCTTCCTATTATTACTCTATATATTTCAAAAATCACAATTAAAGAAACCAAGTGGGAAATTTCTTGAATTTATGGGATAATCTTGTATTCCAAGAATACTTATCTCATTTCCATAAAATCTTTTCAAAAAAATTCTTCTCCATCTTTTTCTTTAATAATTTCGAAATTTAAGGAAAATAATGCAACAATAATTTATTTTATTTTTAAACACCTTTTTTCAGTTATTGGACTTTATGTTGGGCTACTTGAGGGGCCTTTAGGAGAATTAAGATTGGACCATCCAATGGATCTTGAATTATCAATATTGAGCCACAATATTATTCAAGCCCATAAATATTAATTAATCTCACTACATAATTAATATTGCACTATCCATCTTAACCCATATTACAGTCAATATGACTCCCGGTTATTATTTTCCGTGTTTAAGATTATCTAGCCCATTAATTAATTCAAGCCACTGAAATAACTTTCCATTAATTAATATCTTTTATCCTTGGTAAAGGAACGGTTCAACATTATTATCCATACCGGAAACTAGTTCCACTTGCAAGATTTGGTATGATAAAACTTATGAACCTCCCAAGGGAGCAAATCGAACAAGCGTACTTGCACACGATTCTTCGTATTAAATCTTAGCAATCGCATGTGACCAATAATATTGCCCAAGATATAAAGTATTGAATCTCGTTAATTCTCTACCCGTAATAAGTCAAAGCAATAATTACTAACCACACGCGATCCTATTTAAGGGACGAAGATTAAGAAATAACGAACCACTGAGGTCTAATTCTTCCTAGTTCAGTTCTGAAGAATTTGTCCTCCTGTAGGTCCTCTTCAGTGCACTAAACATGCACTAGTGTAATCTCTTGGTCAAGACAAGCCAATCTGAGCCTTACACTTCAACCTTTCACGATGGATTGTTCATTTCCATCTAGGTCGTGAATGATGTGCTTTTGGTTACAAGGGACTGTTAATTTAATCTTCTGTGATCTGGTATCACTAAATTAACTACAATGTAACACGTACTATTTATTGAACAGTTATGCAGTAAATATATGTAACATTCGATGATATTTAAAGCATTAGTGATAAACAATTTATTTCAGTAAATAAGTCCGAAATTCAGTTTGATTATACAAAGTAAAAGCTTACTTTCCAATATAATCCCAACAATCTCCCACTTATACTCAAAGTCTGCTTTTAAGTATACTACAACACATCTCGTGTAGTTCCTAATACGTGACATCTAATGTCACCTACACGAACCCAATAATATCTCCCACTTATACTCAAAGCAGATTGGCTACGCACTTGACAACCATTCCTCCCACATGTCTCTTGAATGTTTCTAGAGGCAGACACTTTGTGAAAGGATTAACTAGGTTATCCTCCAATGCGATCTTAGCCACCTCTTCATCTCCTCCCTTAACGATTTCTCGTCTAAGATTTCTTTCCTTCAGTGTGCTTGTTTGACTCGTGGACTCTTGGTTCCCTTGAATTTGCAACTGCCCCTAGCAAATATTGCTAGACAAATTCGGAATTCCATCCAAGTCCACTAAGAAGGTCTAGAGCCAAACTAGTTCCTTCACTGCTTCACAAGCAGCTACTTACCCGGCTTCCATGGTTGAGTCAGTGATGCATTTCTGCTTCACACTCGTCCATTTCATGGCTACACTTCCCAAATGAAAGCACACTAACTGAGGCAGATAGTTTCTGGAATCTATGTCTGATTGGAAATCCAAATCCGTGTAGAGATGGGGATTAGACTATCTGACTGATAAACCAACATTCTATCTTGAGTTCTTTTCAGATACTTTAGAATGTTTTTAACTGCCGTCTAATGTTCTTTCCCCTGGTTACTTTGATATCTTGCCACCATGTCAACGGCGAAGCAGATATCCGGTCTCGTGCACAGCATTGCGTACATAAGGCTTCCGACAGCCGAAGCATAAGGAATGCCTTTCATGTCATCTATCTCCTTTTGTGTCTTAGGGCACATTTCCTTGGATAAATGGATTCCATGCCTGAAAGGTACGAAGCCTTTCTTGGAATCCTGCATGCTGAATCGTTTCAAGACAATGTCTATGTATGAAGCTTGCGATAAGCCTATCATCATTTTATTGCGATCTCGAGTGATCTTGATCCCAAGGATGTGCCCGACTTCCCCTAAGTCATTCATATCAAACTGTTTTGAAAGCCATGCCCTTACGTCTGATAACATCTTTACATCGTTCCCGATGAGCAGAATATCGTCTACGTATAGTACTAAGAATACCAATGCAGTTCCGACACGCTTTTTGTACACACAACTTTTGAACTTGTTTTGATCAAACCCATAAGACTTTATAACATGATCAAAATATTGGTTCCAAGCTCTAGATGCTTGTTTGAGTCCGTAAATGGACTTCATGAGCTTACAAACTAGGTGTTCTTGGCCCTTTTCAATGAAGCCTTGGGGTTGTTGCATATAGATTTATTCATCAAGACTTTCGTTAAGGAAAGCTGTCTTGACATCCATTTGTCAAATTTCAAAATCGAGATGCGCAGCAATCGACAAGAGAATTCGGATGGACTTGAGCATTGCTACAGGTGAAAAGGTTTCCTCATAGTCGATCCCTTCTTTCTGAGTATAACCTTTCGCCACAAGCCTTGCCTTGAAGGTTTCTACCTTCCCGTCCGGTCCTCTTTTTCTCTTGTATACCCACTTGCAACCAATGAGTTTGACCCCATTAAGTGGTTCGACTAGCTCCCACACTCTGTTATGATCCATAGAACCCATTTTGGCTTTCATTGATGTTTGCCAAGAAACCGCATCCTTGTCTTGGATTGCCTCGTCGTATGTCCATGGGTCTGATTCTTCTAGTCCTGGAATCAAGTCCGAGGACTCTCCTATCCCCATGAATCTCTCGGGCTGTCTCACAACCCTCCCACTACGACGAAGTTCCGGTTGTGTAAGTGTGTCGTTTCGTTCATATAGCCTTCTTCCAAAAATCTAAAGTGGGTGCTTATTACCACCTTTTGATCTTCGGGACCATAGAACATACACCCTTTTGTTCCCTCGGTGTATCCTATAAACAACCTTAATTCTGATCGAGGATCCAATTTTCCGTCTTCCTTGTCCAACACGTAGGCCGGACACCCCTAAATTCTCATGTGTCTCAAACTGGGCTTGTGCCCGGTCCACAATTCTTTGGGAGTTTTGGGAACCGATTTGGATGGCACCAAGTTCAGAATGTAAGCCGCTGTTTCCAAGGCATGACCCCAGAACGACTTGGGAAGATCCGCATAACTCATCATTGATCTAACAATTTCCAAAAGAGTTCTGTTTCTTCGCTCTGCAACCCCGTTTTGTTGAGGGCTTCCGGGTGCAGTTAGCTGGGATACAATCCCTTGATCTGACAAGTAGTTCAAAAACTCATCGCTGAGGTACTCGCCTCCACGATCGGATCGTAGAGACTTGATACGTTTTTCCCTATGATTCTCTGCTTGAGCCTTAAATTCTTTGAATTTCTCAAAGGTCTCAGATTTATGCTTCATAAGGAAAATATAACCGTACCTTGAGTAGTCATCAATAAAAGTGACGAAATACTCATTACCTCCTCTTGATTTGGTTGACATTGGACCACATACGTCTGTGTGAACGATTTCTAACACTTCTTTGGCTCTATTCCCCTTGGCTCCGAATGCCCTCTTGGTCATTTTACCCTCCAAACATGATTCGCAGGTTGGAATTGGTTCAACTTGGAGAGACTCCAGTGAACCGTCTTCTACCAACCTTTGGATCCTCTTTGGATTAATATGTCCCAATCTTAGATGCCATAGAAGTGTCTCGTTCATGTTTGATGAACGTTTTCTTTTATCGGAAACAATTGATGTGTTATAGGATGCATTTCGTGAGTGGTGTGCACAGTTAATTGTATAGAGATTGTCCATCAATGTCCCATAACAGATACACTCATCATTTCAAGAAATGATGTCATTCTTATTAAAAGAAACTAAGTATCCATTAACAGAATTTAGAAACTGAAAGTGAATTCTTTCTAAAACTGGGAACATAAAGAACTTCTCTTAAAATTAAAACTCTGTTTTCAAAAGACAGGTGCACTTCTCCCACTGCTTCAGCTGCCACTCTCGTAGCATCGCCCAGTGTGATGAGGATCTCACTCCCACTAAGTTGTCGGGTCATCTTGAACCCGTGAAACAAACATGATCAGTGGATCCCGTATCAACTACCCACGAATGAGAAGTATACGCCGCTAAACAAGTTTCAACAACTAGTGCGTGAGAATTACCTTTCTTTCCGGCCCTTTTGGGGTTGGAACAAGCAAACCTCCATTGTCCTTACCGTTGTTGAAGCACTTCCTCTTTGGATTTTCCTTGACACCACAAGCATTCCTCATCTTACCATTGCCCTTGGCAACATTTGAGTTTTATTGCTTATGGCTTTTGGTTCTCTTCTTCTTCTTGCCTACCCTTGGCCTAGAAGATGAAGATGGACCACTGCTTGCTCAAAGCTTGAGTTTGGTGCCCCATCATCATCTCTGCCGAGACCAAAGCTTGCAACAAATCAATTAATGAGGCCAAAATGCTCAAAAACTTTTTAGGCGAGTGAAGTACCAAATTCATCCGAGTCTCCAGTTATAATCTGCGCTCGAAAACCTCAAGTTTGATCGGATGGGCCATGAATTTTGAGGGCGTAATCCTTTACGGGTTTGCCTCCACCATTTTTCAATGACGACATCTCTCAAGAAGGTGATCCGACGAGTCCCGCATTCTTGACTCGTCGGTTGGCTCATCGATTTTGATGTGTCAAGAATCCACTTGTGCTTTTTTGTGCGATTAGACAATTATAATTTTTTTTAGTTTCCAATCAATATAGTTTCCATACTTATTCTATTGACTTTAAGTATAATAGCGATGGATTAAAAGGTTTCGACATCTTTGAATCAAATAAATAATAATATGCATAAGCACAAATATATCACAAGGTTCGATCACATGCATCATATTAAAATCTCAAAAAATATGAACATGCATCAGCCAATATCTCAAAACAGTTTATATAAGCCAAGTGGGGTGGGTCATTATTTAAACAATAGTTGGCTCCCACTTGACCAATATAAAATTGACAGGGACTTCGGGGAAGTATATGCATATCAATTTTATACCTAAGTAATAACCATGATTAAATCTGAAAATTATTATTTCGCTTTGAACGAGCCTCGTGGGGTCGCTAAATAAATGCCACTAGTAATAATTCACAGTCATCCATTTGGAATTTATTCATGTGAAAGCTATCTTTTGACCGTCCCGTGGGGGGAATTTCTCCAAAAGAATCCACAAATAAATAAATCATGGAGGTCAAAATTAATTCAATTTTATTATCCATAAAATTGTCAATTAATTGTTTAAGCATACTTAGTAATTTTTTTAAAGTGAGATTTTTCAAAACATTTTCTCATGCATCGCAAATTTAAACACAATTTAAATAAGCATAAAATAATGCATAAACATCAAGACAAAAAAATTAAACATATTGGGCACACATATCCAATTGTCACGGTTAATTTTTGTAATGTCTTGATCTCGAGAAATCGTCTTCTTTGCCTTCATCGTTCGTCTCGAAAGGTTCGCCACGTCTAGTGACGTCATCGACCAACTCGCGGGTCGGAGTGTAAGTCTTGCACTCCCCCGGCCGTGTCTATCGGTGCCCGGCGCTGCGACGCCCTAAGAGCCCTACCGCGTCGCCCGCTTGCTTGAGTCGGGCTGCCGGAAGACTCGGGCGTCACGAGACTACAAGACGCTGCCTCGCGGCGACGCTCAAGACTACCCTTCTAAGAAGATCGCCCGGCCAGCGTCCCCTCGGCGACATCGCTCTCCGCCCACGCGTGCCTACGCTGGCGCTTCGCCCAGCGCCGACGCGGCTACCCGCCTCCCAGGTAATCCACGGGGCGCCCGATGGCCTCGACCCACGCCTGCCACGGCCCGTGGTATCGCCACTGGGTCAAGGTTGCCTCTGCTTGGCATGTTTTTCACGACGACGCCGCTTACGCCTGCTCCGGATCCCGTCTTTTAATTCTTCGTCTCCGCCTCCGTTTCCAATCCGGTTACAATTTATTTACAAAAATAAATAAACCTAGATCTAGACTAGTCTATTACATTGATCAAATCAAACAAATTCTAATCTACTCGTGGATTTTCTCCGAGAGCAAAAAACGAATTCGAGCAATCGAATTAAAAAAAACCACAATTTATATGCATGCATAAATAAACACATTAAAATCCATGACAATTGGATACCTGCAAAAACGATCTAGCAATTCTACTATCCAATTTCAAATTTAATGAAAACGAATTAAATTACAATTTAAAATTCAGAGTCTAAACCGAGGCTCGATACGGTTGTTGGGGAATTAATTGCACGGATCTATTCGGGATGAATATTTAAATACAAATTTAATTCTAACAATTATTACTAGCATGAATTAATCCTATATTAATTAAAATAATAATTCAACAACAAATCATGCATATAAATGGTTCACATAAATCCTACGCATGCGGAATTGCTACGGGTTTACGTGAACTAACCTCTTGGAGTGGCAATGGTCTCGTCGATAAAAACACACCAAAAAGTCTTCCCAAGTATTCCATAGTCCTTGCTCGTCAATCCGGTGGAAGGAAGCTCGCGAACAATTAACAAAAGGGAAAATAAAATTTGTTGCACCACCTTTGTGGATTTACTAATTTTTCCAGCACATGGAATTTTTACACTCACAATTGACGTTTTTGGAAAATACACAATCTGTCGACGTTTCAAAATATTTGATATTTTATCGACGCTGATATTTTTCCGAAAAACCAATTTTCGTGTTCACTGGGGATGAAACATTCATCCCCTATTTATAATAGAGATGGGGACGAAAATTAGGGCTCAAAATATGGTTAGGAAAGATCTTTTCTTGATCTCCAGGATATCTTGAATATATCCCATATATTCTTCTTTCCATGTGTATTTTTCCACAAAAATCTCACACCCTTATTTAACCCATTTTTTTGAAATTAATAGGAGGCTTTTCAAGATTGGATCTTTCTTGAATTTATGAGATATTCTTGTATTCCAAGAATACATATCTTTTTCCATAAAATCTTTTCAAGAAAATCAAGAAAATCCTTCTTCCTATTATTACTCTATATATTTCGAAAATCACAATTAAAGAAACCAAGTGGGAGATTTCTTGAATTTATGGGATAATCTTGTATTCCAAGAATACTTATCTCCTTTCCATAAAATCTTTTCAAGAAAATTCTTCTCCCTATTTTTCTTTAATAATTTTGAAATTTAAGGAAAATAATGCAACAATAATTTATTTTATTTTTAAACACATTTTTTAGTTATTGGACTTTATGTTGGGCTACTTGAGGGTCCTTTAGGAGAATTAAGATTGGACCTTCCAATGGATCTTGAATTATCAATATTGAGCCACAATATTATTCAAGCCCATAAATATTAATTAATCCCACTACATAATTAATATTGCACTATCCATCTTAACCCATATTACAGTCAATATGGCTCCCGGTTATTATTTCCCGTGTTTAAGATTATCTAGTCCATTAATTAATTCAAGCCACTGAAATAGCTTTCCATTAATTAATATCTTTTATCCTTGGTAAAGGAACAGTTCAACATTATTATCCATACCGGAAACTAGTTCCACTTGCAAGATTTGGTATGATAAAACTTATTAACCTCCCAAGGGGGCAAATCGAACAAGCGTACTTGCACACGATTCTCCGTATTAAATCTTAGCAATCGCATGTGACCAATAATATTGCCCAAGATATAAAGTATTGAATTTCGTTGATTCTCTACCCGTAATAAGTCAAAACAATAATTACTAACCACACGCGATCCTATTTAAGGGACGAAGATTAAGAAATAACGAACCACTGAGGTCTAATTCTTCCTAGTTCAGTTCTGAAGAATTTGTCCTCCTGTAGGTCCTCTTCAGTGCACTAAACATGCACTAGTGTAATCTCTTGGTCAAGACAAGCCAATCTGAGCCTTACACTTCAACCTTTCACGATGGATTGTTCATTTTCATCTAGGTCGTGAATGGTGTACTTTTGGTTACAAGGGACTGTTAATTTAATCTTCTGTGATCTGGTATCACTAAATTAACTACAATGTAACACGTACTATTTATTGAACAGTTGTGCAGTAAATATATGTAACATTCGATGATATTTAAAGCATTAGTGCTAAACAATTTATTTCAGTAAATAAGTCCGAAATTCAGTTTTGATTATACAAAGTAAAAGCATACTTTCCAGTGATCGCCCATACATCAGAAGCACAAGAAACTTGGATGACCTAAATTTTAAATTACCTTCGGCATGCTATTCTACCAGAGAGTAAGGCACAAGCTACACGTCTCAGATTACAAGCTGCTCGGTATACTATTATAGGTGAGCATTTGTACAAAAGAAGGTTTTCTCTTCCATTATTGAAGTGCCTCACTCCCGAGTAAGGTCATGTGGTTCTCGAGCAAATTCATGCGGGGGTATGTGGAAATCATACAGGTGGACAGGTCTTGGCATATAAAACAATCAGACAAGGGTATTATTGGCCCACACTAAAAAAGGATTCATTCGCTTATGCTAGCTCGTGTCATAAGTGTCAAATATATGCCCCACTTATTCATAACCCCCCTGAAGAACTAGTGTTTGTATACAACCCGTAGCCATTTGCTAAGTGGGGGATCGATTTGATTGGCTCATTTCCTACAGGCACGTCGGGGGTGAAATTCATTGTGGTCGCTGTTGACTATTATACTAAATGGGCAGAAGCTGAAGCCATCGTAAAAGCTACCGAGCAAAGAATGTGGAATTTTGTTTGGAAGAATATCATTTGTCGGTTTGGGCTTCCTCAGTCATTAATAACGGATAATGGAAAACAGTTCGATGGAAGTGAGTTTCGATAGAATTGTGCTCGTTGGGGGATAAAGAAACATTACTCTACTCCATATTATCCCCAGTCTAATGGACATGTTGAGGCTGTTAATAAAATCATCAAGCATACCCTCAAGGCTAAACCTGATAATTCCAAGGGGGGTGGATGGGCTGAAGAGTTGCCAGAAATCTTATGGGCATATCGTACTACCTTCAGAACATCAACAGCAGAAACCCCCTTTGCCATGGCATTCGACCACGGAGGTCATTATCCCAAATAGAGGAAATTCCAACCATCGGACTATGTGTTTTCGCCGAAACACACCAACAATCAAGCACTTGCTTTAAAATGCGGATCTATTGGAGAAAAAAAACGATTAGAGGCGATTTTTAAGAATGCTATATACAAGCAAAGGTCGGAGAAGTTTTATAATTCCAAGGTTCGTACTCGTAGGTTTAAAATTGGCGAGCTCGTTTTAAGGCGAGCAACGGGGGTATCAGGTGGTGTGTTCGGCCGAGCATGGGAAGGACCATTCTGAGTGTCGGAGCGTTTATTGAATGGGGCATATGATTTGGAAGATTTGAGTGGAGTTCCATTGTCCTAATCATGGAACGCGTCAAATTTGAAAAAATATTATCAGTAAAAGGCCAGATGATGAGCTTGTGTTCATCTGCGATCAAAAAAATTGAGAGACCCGATCCGCGTATGCTCGTTTGAGTGAGTTAACTTATGACGAAAAAACACACAAACAAAACTTGATAAAGGAGAGTCAAATATTATCGATAACTTTTCTCGTCTTTATCAAGTTTTGAGATTGTGTGTCATTTCCCGATAAGGATAAGTGGTAACTTAGTAGGAAATGAACTCGACTCAAACGAAAGCATACGCGGATCGGTCTCTCTTAGTGGGGTACGTGTCATTTTCTTAATCAGAAGTGGCGAGAGCTGGAACAGGTGTCAGCTTAGGGTATAACTTGAGGGGGCTACTAACAACCAGCGATACCAACTCATGCTATTTCTGTTTGTATAAATAGGCTTGTCCACAGCTAGAAAAGGGCATTGAAAGAAACATCGAAAGAAAGAAAAAATAGAAAGATTTCCTATAATATGGTGAGAAGAAAACTTCTCGGTGAAGTTGGCTGGTCTGTTATGCCTCCCGACGAAATTTGTGGCGACGATTACAATAATCCCCATGCTGATCCAGTCAGATGTTTTGGCGTTTGCTCTTGCACGAGATGGAAACCTCGCATCCCAACCATGAAATCGAGTACTTGGGTCTCGATTTGGAAAAGCCAATCCAAGACGAGAGAAGTATTCTCTTCGGGGCCGAACGTGCACCCCGCGAGCACACCTGAGTGCTCACAGTGAGCACGAATAGCTCGACAGAGTTATGGTTGCCACATCACATTCTTTACTGCTTATGCAGTAGTAAATCACAAGTCCCATTCGCATCCCTAAAATCTCCTCCGAGGGGGTGGGATTTTGAGGCGTGCACGCGCTGCGATGTAAGGATGCTGATGCTCAGGCATCCTCGTACAGCCCAGACAAGTAATCGGGTGCGCAGAAGGGGATAGAATGGTGCGAGCAGAGGCATATGCCCACACCAGGTATAGGCGAGCAGGGTTGCTCGCCATATGCTCATGTCTGCGGCAGCCTGCATAATCACAACTTGTCCAGGAGGGGCAAGCCCTGATTCTGTTGTTGCTCGTGAGCATGATGTTTGAAGAAGTGTAGATAGGCTGATTCGCCTCATACTTGTCAATATCAATTTCGCGGACGAGATGAGGTCAGCTCATGTCTATCTCAAAGAGAGGTTTTGAATCAAGCAAAACAATAGTCTGATATGTATAGCTATGTGTAATAGAAATAGTCTTCTCCAAGTGTAAAAAGTTGTAATAGTATAGCAACGTGTTGCAAAGAGTTTTGGTTTGTTAAAATTCTCTAGTTAAAGCCTATGAATGGTCGCATCTAAGTCGGACGGCCCGAACAAAGACGAACGAGCAGAACCTAATGTTCACCTGACGAAACAAATCGTACTTACAGATGCCCACAACAAAGCGAGCAATGGGTACGGGGTCGCAGCTAAATAAGACGGCCCGAGCATAATAGTGATCGCAGCAAACATAAGACGATTACGAGAAAAACAGAGGGTTGCAGCTAAATAAGACAACCCATTTGATTGCAGCAAACTAAGACAATCAAAAACCGAGATAAGTTAGGAAAAAACTTAGGCATTTACCATGTTCGAACATCAGCAAAAAGACAGAGGGCACAAATTAGAAAAACAAACAAACAAATTCCCATAAAGATGGCAAAACTAGCCATTCGTCATCAACACAAAAAGATTGTTCAGATAGAAAGACCACAAAAATATCAAGTTTATCAGAAGGAGAAGCAAGAGAAATCACATATCAAGAAAAAAGTTTTAAGGAAAAAATTCATTGTTTGGAGTAGGTGGAAGGGATCGAGAGAGCAATTCCTGTCTAGCGTGCTCGTTTCTGTCAAGAGCATCTTTGGATCCACTCGGTTTGTCAACCGGTGCACTTTGCTCATCACGCACTTCACCGTCATGATCGCTTTGCACTCGGCCTTCCTGCTCGTCCTTATGAGGTTCATCTGCAGCATGTTCCGTTCCGGCTTCATCTTGATCTTCTTCCTCGTCAGACACGGGGTCTTCGATCTCCACCCCAGCTGGAAGTATGGAAAAGTCGCACATGTTTTGCAGATCGCTTAATGGCAGATTGCGATCAGGAGGATTGTCGGTCATATATTTCTCGAAGGCCACTTTCAAAGGGGAAATCTGTTCGGCTGAGAGGGTCTGTCTGTTTGCCCGAAGAGCATCGGCAAAGGCACAGATGTATGAATAGTTGGATATCGAGTCCACGTACTCTCTGGTGTGCATTTTCGAGTTTTCCAGGCCTAAGCGAGTGTTGCTTTCTTCGGCGGTGAGAAGCTGCTGAGCGAGCAGGATTTTCTCACCCTCTAACACTTCATTGTCGGTGTTAAGTTTTCGGATTTCAAGAGTTTGTTGTGCTTGGATTTCTTTCATTCTCCGAAGCTCTTCTCGCTCCTGGCGTAGCACTTCCCGGGCTTGGTGCAATTCGTCCCTTATCAGTCGTGTTTCTTCTTCTCTCCGATGAACCTCCCCTCGAGCAGAACTTACTTTCTCCCGGGCTTTACTTAATTCATCCATTTTCTCCCTCAAGCTAGCGGTGAGCAGCATGAACTTGGAATTGAGGCTAGCTGTGGCCGAAAAAGCATCTCCAGAAGTACGAGCGAGTGGCCGTGATGGATAAGGCCCAATCGTATCTTTTCCAGCGCTGAGGGGCCATTGTTGGTTTCTTCCAGATCGGTTGTCCAGGACCGGATGGGGGTTTCGCAAGCCCTCTGAATATGCTCGGGCAGTTCAGGAATATTGTTCACAATGGGAGAGCATAAGTAATCCCTCAAGTCTGGTAGTAGACGCGCCCCTTGAGTAGTAAACCTGTTAAACGTTTAAGCGTTAGGCGAACAGAAAGACCGTAGCAAGAATAATGTTAAAAGCAATAAGGACGAGCACAGGTACCTGTTCACCCGAGCAGGATCCCAGCCTAAGTAAAATTTATCATTAGGATCCTGGACTCGGGAACTGGAAGGGGCCCCTGGGTCAGTAAATTGCGGTGGGGGTACGGTGATGCTCGTCCCGACCAGGTTAATCTGCTCGGTAGGAGAGATTCACGGAGGAACAGTGGTGCTCGGCTCCGAGTGTGACTCTGGTATGGCAGCTTTCGAAGGGCTAGCATGGAGCGGAATTGATTGATCTCTGGATTGCCTCCTGGTCCGCTTCGGCGAAGGGGCCTGGGCACTCGGTCCTTGCTCGCCGAATCGAGTGGCTCTCTTCTATTTGCTTTCGGCTCTACGGGAGCTCAGATGCTTCCCCGCTAAAAGCTTGATCTGGCCATTTCCCTAGGCTTCCTCTTTCGTGCCATTTCAGTATGCTCGGCTGTGCTCACGGCGATAGTAACGACGGGGAGAGCTGTGACAATGGAGAAAATATCATGGAATGGATTATCAAAAAAACGAGACGTAATCAGACAAACAAGAACTTGTTTATACCAGTTGGATTAAGGTCTACCAAATGATGAGGGGGTACATATAATCCACCTCTCTTCTTTGATCCCCAAAGTTCAAACCCAAAACAGGCGTTACGAGTAGGGCTCGAGATCAATTTGCCAGATACTGCTAAAATATCCGTCTTTCGTCTCCTTGTCCGAAGCAGCTTGAAGTCCTGAGATACAAGAAGCAAGTTAAAATTAGTCTTCTGAGGAAAGTAAAGCAATAAGTTACTTACTCCGACAAATTCCAAAATCTGTAGGAATATCAAGACGAGCAGAAGGTTCACATCCGGAAGCAGAACTTTTCCAATCACCCCCGACGAACCAAAATTTCTCTTTCCAATCCGTAATCTTATTGGGCACATCCTCGATGACCTTACACTTTACGTTCGCTTGCATGAACAACTATCCATGTTCACCTTTGGGTCGAGACAAATGGACTAATCGACTAAGTTCTGCTGCTGTGGGATAATACACAGGTTTTGTTTTGCCAAACAAGGTTAAAAAGCTCATAATCATGTGCCACTCATTCGGCATTAACTGTGTAATTGTAATATTCCACTCCACGAGCAAACGAGTAATGGCGGGGTGCAGGGGAAATCGAAGACCAGCCTCCATGGTATCCAGATTTACAGCAACACAACCTTCAGGAGGCTGATCGGCTCGCTCGTTAGGGCTGGGAGCCCAGAAGAATACATCTTTTGGAGTCTCGTAATTCCGGTGTAACTGGCCGAGCATATCTGCACCGATTACACTTGCTATCTTGCTCCCTGGGTACTCGTTTTCAATTCCTTTCCGACGAGGTTGTTCGGGCCATTCGAGGTCGTACCGAGCACTATACTCAGCATATGTTGGACTGTGGGGGCGACCAGAAGGAATGTCTTGAGTTGAATCCGCACCGAACTCAATGTTCTGCTCGTATGCAGAGGAAATATCTTGTTCGCCCCCAACTTTCCTGCTCGGCTCATTGATTCTCATTGATTGGGACCCGCTGACATCACGATTACCCATAACCCTAAAATTCATTCGAGATTGGTGATATTCTTCGTCAGAATCATCTAAAAAATCAGAACGGGCTAGGTCTTGGTCCAATTCGTTGATGGCCTCATCGGAATCCGACGAAAGGATAGCGAATGGTTGTCGGATTTGCCATCGGGATTTTGATCTCGAGACATCCACCGTCGGAGCTTTAGCCCCACCACGGGTGATTGGGCGGTGAGACGAAGAAGAAGACTCGTCGTGGTTCGATTCTCCGGAATCAAACAATGAATCGGTGGAAATTGAATGTGCAGACATAATGGAAGTTTGAATAGGAAGAGAGACAAATACCTGGAAAGAATTTCTTGTTAGAAGATGCGCACCCTCGTCCGAAGTTTTAGAACAAGGAGGGGGAAAGGGAAGAATTCGAGAGAAAGAGGAAAAGAGAAGGGAGACACGGTGTGCAACGGGTTTACAAAGACACGGGTTTTCGAAGGATTAGAAGAAATTTGAAATTGATCTTTTATATATTTTAAAGAACCTCGAAACCCGTGAAACCTAACCTTTCCGTCTTCACAGAGGTTTATCAGTTTCGAGAGGCGTGTTACAAGAGTCCAGGTGATGTTTGAAATTCTCCAAAAGGATTGGACAGTTGGGCCCACTTGATTCACACAGAGTGGCCCAACTGGGGGGTATTGTTGTAATCAGTCAACAATATTCAAAATCTTGCATGGTTGGAGGAACAAGAGCATTTGATTAATTATATATCATCCACGTACGCCGGACACATGGCCGCCAGACGAGCATAAAGTAATGCTCGCCGTGATCGGCTAGGACAAGAAAGGCAAGCGGAAGAACAGGCGAACATAAGTACTAACCAGTTGAAGGACGAGCAGAAAAAGGGTATTCTGTTCGGCATTCAAAAGCGAACAAACAACCCAATTAGATGTATCTGACCAGCAGCGAGTATCTTGCCGAGTCATCTACCCATTCCCAATTTTCGGGACAATGAGCAAGAAGTTTCTTCAGCAGATATGTACGGGTGTCGGTCCGGGAAATAAGGTAGAAAAACGTGGTAATACCATATGAAATCTTGCATGTATTAGAATCACCAGCTCGTGCTTACAAAAACAGCACATGCTTGTCAAAGTACTATAAATAGGTCTTGAAAAATCATAAAGAGGGTTGACAAATATTCCCCAGAAAAAGACATATATATCCCGATTGTAACTTTTAAAAAGATGCGATCCACGAGAATATGTTGTGTTAGGTGTTGGGGAATAAGTTGCCTGAATCTATTAAGGTGAATATTTAAATACAAATTTAATTCTTATAATTATTACTAGCATGAATTAATCCTATATTAATTCAAATAATAATCCAACAACAAATCATGCATATAATTAATTCACGTAAATCCTACGCATGCGGAATTCTACGAGTTTACGTGAACGTACCTCTTGGGACGGCAATGGTCTGGCTGATTAGACTAACCAAAAGAACTTCCCAAGTATTCCCTTAATCCTTGCTCGACTATCCGGTGGTAGGATACTTGCGAACAATTAACAAAAGAAAAATAAATTATGTTGCACCACCTTTGTGGATTTACTAATTTTTCAAGCACATTGAATTGTACTTGGGAATGAAAGAGTCATCCCCTATTTATAGAGCATAGGTGGTCGAAATTTTGGGCAAAAATTAATGTGTGAAAATCTTTTCTTGATCTCCAAGAAATCTTGAATATATCTCCTACATTCTTTTTCCCATAATTATAATATTCCACAAAATTCCACCTACTCTTTGTCATGGGATATTTTCGAAAATTATAGGCAAGATTCCAAGATTTGGATCTTCTTGAATTTATGAGATATTCTTGTATTTCAAGAAATACATATCTTCCATAATATATTTTCAAGAAAATCTTTCTTGCCCTTTATATTTCAAAATTTTCGAAATTATCTTCATGAATAACCAAGTGAGAGATTTCTTGAATTTAATGAGATAATCTTGTATTCCAAGAATACATATCTTCATTCCATAACAAAATTCAAAGAAAATCTTTCTCCCCTTTTATCCACAAATTTCGAAAATAATGAGGAAAAATAAGCAACAATATTTATTTTATTTTAAACACCTTTTTCAGTTATTGGACTATATGTTGGGCTACTTAGGGGGCCTTTAGGAGAATTAAGATTGGACATTCCAATGGATCTTGAATTATCAATATTGAGCCACAATATTATTCAAGCCCATAAATATTAATTAATCCCACTACATAATTAATATTGCACTATCCATCTTAACCCATATTACAGTCAATATGGCTCCAGGTTATTATTTCCCGTGTTTAAGATTATCTAGCTCATTAATTAATTCAAGCCACTGAAATAGCTTTCCGTTAATTAACATCTTTTGTCCTTGGTCAAGGAACAGTTCAACATTATTATCCATACCGGAAACTAATTCCACTTGCAAGATTTGGTATGATAAAGCTTATGAACCTTCCAAGGGGGCAAATCAAACAAGCGTACTTGCACACGATTCTTCGTATTAAATCTTAGCAATCACATGTGACCAATAATATTGCCCAAGATAAAAAGTATTGAATCTCATTGATTCTTTACCCATGATAAGTCAAAGCAATAGTTACCAACCACAGATGATCCTATTTAAGGAACGAAGATTAAGAAATAACGAACCACTGAGGTCTAATTCTTCCTTGTTCGATTCAAAGAATTTGTCCTCTCCTCAGGTCCTATTCAATGCATCGGTCATGCACTAGTGTAATCTCTTGGTCAAGACAAGCCAATCCGAGCCCTTACACTTCAACCTTTCACGATGGATTGTTCATTTCCATCTAGGTCGTGAATGGTGTACTTTTTTTAGTTACAAGAGATCATTAATTTAATCTTACGTGATCTGGTATCACTAAATTAACTACAATGTAACACGTCTTATTTATTGAACAGTTATGCAAAGAAATATATGTAACATTCGATAATATTTAAAGCATCGATGATAAACAATTTATTTCAAAAATAAGTCCGAAATTAGGTTTTGATTATACAAAAGTAAAAGCATACTTTTCCAGTATAATCCCAACATTCGGCACATTTAAACTCCTTAGTTCAACATCCCTAGCCCCCAGATGTAGTCATTATTGACGAACTGGGTCAACAATCACTTGTCGTTTAATTATAACTTCGTACAAGTTGTAATTTTGTTTGTGAGTTGTCACGCATAAACGCCACATCATATTTCCACATAATACGACTCGCAACAAACTCAAGTACTACATTTTCATTTAAACATTCATTGAACTCAAGTACTACATTTTCATTTAAATAAGTAATACTTTCATTTAAACAAGTAACACCTTTCATTGAAACAAGTACTCCTTTTCAATGAAACAAGTAAAACTTTTCATTTAAACAAGTACTACATTTTCATTTAAACAAGTAATACTTTTCATTAAACTCAAGTATTACATTTTCAATTAAACAAGTAATATTTTTCATTTAAACAAAGAACACCTTTCATTGAAACAAGTACTCATTTTCAATGAAATAAGTAATACTTTTCATTTAAACAAGTAACACCTTTCATTTAACCAAGTAATACTTTTCATTGAACTCAAGTAAAAAAAAACTTTTCATTGAACTCAAGTAATACCTTTCATTTAAACAAGTACTACTTTTCAATGAAACAAGTAATACTTTTCATTGAACTCAAGTAATACCTTTCATTTAAACAAGTAACACCTTTCATTGAAACAAGTACTACTTTTCAATGAAACAAGTACTACTTTTCATTTAAGCAAGTAACACCTTTCATTTAAACAAGTAATATTTTTCATTGAACTCAAGTAATACCTTTCACTTAAACAAGTACTACTTTTCAATGAAACAAGTAACACCTTTCATTGAAACAAGTACTACTTTTCAATGAAACAAGTACTACTTTTCATTGAAACAAGTACAACTTTTCATTGAAACAAGTAATACCTTTCATTTAAACAAGTACTACTTTTCAAAGAAACAAGTAATACTTTTCATTGAAACAAGTAATAATTTTCATTGAAACAAGTAATACTAGTTACGTGGAAACAAGTAATACTAGTCACACAAGAATATAAATCATATGAACAATAACATATACGTACAAAAAATTAAATTTGTTCAAAGCCAACACACAAAATTTGAAATCATATGGTCATTTTGATGCGTATCATTATATAAGCTCAAATTTGAAATATGATACTCAATTCTTCAAGATTAGTACAAAATAATAATGAACAAAATGACAAGTAAATAATAATATCATGAGTAAAATGAGAAAATTCTTATGAAAGGATATGCTACTATGTCGTTGTTATGCGACATAAAAATCCAAGTTCTGTGTGTATTGTGTTACTTGTGGAAAAATTATTATTCAGGGAACTAGCAAGGATCGCAACATTGGGGTACAGTATGGTATTGGACCCCTATATATATATACATATACATTGAATAAAAGTTTTCTTCTATTCTTAATTAATAAACAGTGGGTCAAATTAGCTTGTATTTTTTTGTTAATGTCCCATCAATCATATACTAAGTTTCTATTTATGTTGGTCACATTTCCATTCATCTTTTTTTTTCTTTCTTTCAAATAAATTATTTAGGACTTGGTGTTGAAGGCTCTTCGTGCAATTATAGACCAGATTGCAATCATTTTTTATCACACTTATTATAGGAGTAAAAAATATTAATAAATTTATTTTTTAACGCATTTTATGAATATATTTACTAAATTCACATCCTTTTATTTGATGATTCAATATATATATAAAGTTTTTTTAGATAATAAGATCAATAGTATTTTGAATATTTGTAATATAATTATATTAATTAAATAAATTATAATATAATAAAAATAATTTATTAACTATATCAAAATTAATTATAATACATAATATATTTTTTATTTATGAGAAAATTACACATAGATACAAGATTTAGAAGACACTACCAATTAGATACAATTGTTTTTTCCAATTACAATTCAATACAAAAGGACAAGAATAAGACTAAAATCATCTCATTCTAAATCAGCCCACCAAACGGCCATTTAACTCCCATTCTCTCTCTAATTTTTTATTTTAAAATTAACTTTCTCTCACTTATTCACTATCTCTCTCTCTATCTCTCAAATCTCACTCTAAAATCCATACAAATCTTGAAGGTGTAGTAGTGCGGCCATGGCGGAAAAGACGGCAGAGTAGTGAGACGAACTCGAGGTCGTGGATGAGCTGTTGTCGGTGTTCCAACAAATCAAGGCGGTGGTGATAGGGGGGTGAGCGGCGGTATTTTTACGGCATCGCTACGCCTCTTCACCCACCGTATTGCTTTCTCCTTCAAGATCCTCCCCGTCGACGCCTCCAAGATCCGTCGCTTCACTGCAGCGCATCGCACCGACACTTTCTTCACTGTCGCACATTGCTAAAATTTCCTGGTTTGATTTTTGTTTTGTAAAAGCGATGTGGCGTTTCGATATCTAGAAACTGGTATTAGTTGATAATATATGTATATGTGTGTGTATATTTCAAGATTTGGTGGTGGTTAATTGAGTGGGAAGGGATTTAGATCTGATGTATATGTATGTATATGGGTGTGAATTTTTCGTTGTATGGTAATTGGGATTATTATAAATAAAATATTTGAGGATATAATTTTTAGATGATTTCCAACATGTTGTGTAGATTTTATTTCCAAAATTATTTGGGTTCACATTCAAGTTATTAATACATGTCTTATATACAGAAATACAAGGATTTTGAGAATGTAGGGAAGGGAATGAGTGGGAAGGGATTGAGATTTGGTGGATCAAATTAATTTGGATTGTTAAAAAAATAGTTTGAATAAAAAAATGTTCACTTTGCATATAAAAGTCTCACTATATACATCTAAAATTCACTTTACTTTAAAAAATTTCACTACTTTTTTAAAAAAAATGCACTTTTGTTGAAAAATTTACACTTTCGATGAAAAAAATTACACTTTTAGTAAATGAGTATATAATTCTAATATATATATATATATATATATATATATATATATAATTCTGTAATTTTTTAAAATGGGAAAAGAACAAATTTTGAAAATTGTGAAAGAATATACGAAAATAAAGAAAGAAAAATTATATAGAAAAAAAGATAAAGTTAAAAAAAATTACATGCACTTGTCAAAATTTCTACACTATTAAAAAATATTCCCTTAATCCTTGCTCGACTATCCGGTGGTAGGATACTTGCGAACAATTAACAAAAGGAAAATAAATTATGTTGCACCACCTTTGTGGATTTACTAATTTTTCCAACACATGGAATTGTACTTGGGAATGAAAGAGTCATCCCCTATTTATAGAGCATAGGTGGTCGAAATTTTGGGCAAAAAATAATGTGTGAAAATCTTTTCTTGATCTCCAAGAAATCTTGAATATATCTCCTATATTCTTTTTCCCATAATTATAATATTCCACAAAATCCCACCTACTCTTTGTCATGGGATATTTTCGAAAATTATAGGCAAGATTCCAAGATTTTGATCTTCTTGAATTTATGAGATATTCTTGTATTTCAAGAAATACATATCTTCCATAATATCTTTTCAAGAAAATCAAGAAAATCTTTCTTGCCCTTTATATTTCAAAAAATTCGAAATTATCTTCATGAATAACCAAGTGGGAGATTTCTTGAATTTAATGAGATAATCTTGTATTCCAAGAATACATATCTTCATTCCATAACAAAATTCAAAGAAAATCTTTCTCCCCTTTTATCCATAAATTTCGAAAATAATGAGGAAAAATAAGCAACAATATTTATTTTATTTTAAACACCTTTTTCAGTTATTGGACTATATGTTGGGCTACTTAGGGGGCCTTTAGGAGAATTAAGATTGGACCTTCCAATGGATCTTGAATTATCAATATTGAGCCACAATATTATTTAAGCCCATAAATATTAATTAATCCCACTACATAATTAATATTGCACTATCCATCTTAACCCATATTACAGTCAATATGGCTCCCAGTTATTATTTCCCGTGTTTAAGATTATCTAGCCCATTAATTAATTCAAGCCACTAAAATAGCTTTCCGTTAATTAACATCTTTTGTCCTTGGTCAAGGAACGATTCAACATTATTATCCATACCGGAAACTAATTCCACTAGCAAGATTTGGTATGATAAAGCTTATGAACCTCCCAAGGGGGCAAATCAAACAAAAGCGTGCTTGCACACGATTCTTCATTAAAATCTTAGCAATCACATGTGACCAATAATATTGCCCAAGATTAAAAGTATTGAATCTCGTTGATTCTCTACCCATGATAAGTCAAAGCAATAGTTACCAACCACACGTGATCCTATTTAAGGAAATCTAAGATTAAGAAATAACGAACCACCGAGGTCTAATTCTTCCTTGTTCGGGTTAAAGAATTTGTCCTCCTGTAGGTCCTATTCAATTACATCGGTCATGCATTAGTGTAATATCTTGGTCAAGACAAGCCAATCTGAGCCTTACACTTCAACCTTTCACGATGGATTGTTCATTTTCATCTAGGTCGTGAATGGTGTACTTTTTAGTTACAAGGGACCGTTAATTTAATCTTCGTGATCCGGTATCACTAAATTAACTACAATGTAACACGTCTTATTTATTGAACAGTTATCGCAAGAAATATATGTAACATTCGATAATATTTAAAGCATCAGTGATAAACAATTTATTTCAGTAAATAAGTCCGAAATTCAGTTTTGATTATACAAAGTAAAAGCATACTTTTCCAGTATAATCTCAACAATCTCCCACTTATACTCAAAGTCTGCTTTTAAGTATACTACAACATGTCTCGTGTAGTTCCTAATACGTGACATCTAATGTCACCTACACGAACCTAATAATTTCTCCCACTTATACTCAAAGATTAGCGGCGGTCTTGACACCCATTCCTTCCACATGTCTCTCGAATGTATTCGGAGGGCGACCGCTTTGTGAATGGATCTGCTAGGTTGTCTTCAGACGCTATCTTTGCCACATCTATATCTCCTCTCTTAACGATTTCTCGTATAAGATGGTATTTCCTTTCAATGTGTTTGATGGCCTTGTGGGCTCTTGGTTCCCTTGAATTTGCAACAGCTCCGGTATTGTCACAATAAACAGTGATTGTGCTGGGCAAATTTGGAACTACGTCCAAGTCCACTAGGAAGTTCTTGAGCCAAACCGCTTCTTTCGCTGCTTCGTAAGCAGTTACATATTCGGTTTCAATGGTAGAATCTGCGATGCATTTCTGCTTAACGCTTCTCCATGTCACGGCTCCTTCCCCCATGCAAATAACACTATCGGAGGTAGATTTTCTGGAGTCTATATCTGATTGGAAATCCGAGTCCGTGTAGCCGATGGGGATTAGACTATCTGACTGATAAATTAACATTCTATCCGAGTTCTTTTCAGATACTTCAGAATGTTTTTAACTGCAGTCCAATGTTCTTTCCCCGGGTTACTTTGATATCTTGCCACCATGCCTACTGCAAGCGGATATCCCGGTCTCGTGACACAAAGATTGCATACATAAGGCTTCCGACGGTAGAAGCATAAGGAATGTCTTTCATGTCATCTATCTCCTTTTTTTTTTTAGTCTTAGGGCACATTTTCTTGGATAGATGAATTCCATATCCGAAAAAGGTCGAAGCCTTTCTTGGAATCTTGCATCTTTGAATCGTTTCAAGACATTGTCTATGTATGAAGCTTGCGATAAACTATCATCATTTTCTTGCGATCTCGGTGATCTTGATCCCAAGGATGTGTGCGGCTTCCCCAAGTCCTTCATATCAAACTATTTTGAAAGCCATGCCCTTACGTCCGATAACACCTTTACATCGTTCCCGATGATCGAAATGTCGCCTCACGATAGTACTAAGAATACCAATGCGCTTCCGAAACGCTTTTTGTACATACAACTTTAGAACTCGTTTTGATCGAACCCATAAGACTTTATAACATGATCAAAATATTGGTTCCAAGCTCGGATGCTGTTTGAGTCCGTAAATGGACTTCATGAGCTTACAAACTAGGTGTTCTTGGCCTTTTTCAATGAAGCCTTGGGGTTGTTGCATATAGATCTCTTCATCAAGACTTAGTTAAGGAAAGATGTCTTGACATCCATTTGCCAGATTTCAAAGTCGAGATCTTAACAATCGATAAGAGAATTTTGATGGACTTAAGCATGGTATGGGCGAAAAAAGTTTCCTCATAATCGATCCGCTTCTTTCGAGTATAACCTTTAGCCACGAGTCTTGCTTTGAAGGTTTCCACCTTCCCGTCCGGTCCTCTTTTTTTTTCTTATACACCCACTTGCAACCAATGAGTTTGACCCCATTAAGTGGTTCGACTAGCTCCCACACTCTGTTATGAAACATAGAACCCATTTAAACTTTTCATTCTTTGTTTGCCAAGAATCAGATCCTTGTCTTGGATTGCCTCGTCATATGTCCATGGGTCTGATTAAGTTGTCCGGAATCAAGTCCGGGGACTCTCCTATTCCCATGAATCTCTCGGGTCATTTCACAACCCTCCCACTACTGACGAGGTTCGGTTGTGTAAGTGTGTCGTTTGGTATGTCATCTTGTACAATTGGCATTGAGGTTAGACCCTTAGCTCATTTAAGGTAATCTCACTTCGGTCTTTCTTTTCGTTCATATAGTCTTCTTCCAAAAATCTAAAGTGAGTGCTTATTACCACCTTTTCGATCTTCGGGACCATAGAACATACACCCTTTTGTTCCTCGGGGTATCCCACAAACAACCTTAATTACGATCGAGGATCCATTCTGGCTTTTCTTGTCCAACACGTGGGCGGACACCCCCAAATCCTCATGTGTCTCAAACTAGGCTTCTTCCCCGTCCACAATTCTTTGGGTGTTTTGGGAACCGATTTGGATGGCACCAAGTTCGTAATGTAGGCTCTTTGTTTCCAAGGCATGACCCCGAAACTACTTGGGAAGATCCGCGATAACTCATCATAGATCTAACCATTTCCAAAAGAGTTCTGTTTTTTACGCTCTGCAACCCCGTTTTGTTGAGGGTTCCGGTCTGCGATGAGTTGGGATACAATCCCTTCATCAGATAAGTAGTTCAAAAACTCATCGCTGAGGTATTCGCCTCCACGATCGGATTGTAAAGACTTGATACATTTTCCCTATGATTCTCTGCTTGAGCCTTAAATTCTTTGAATTTCTTAAAGGTCTCAGATTCATGCTTCATAAGGAAAATATAACCGTACCTTGAGTAATCATCAATAAAAGTGACAAAATACTCATAACCTCCTCTTGCTTTGGTTGACATTGGACCACATACATCTGTGTGAACGATCTCTAACACTTCTTTGGCTCTATTCCCCTTGGCTCCAAATGCCCTCTTGGTCATTTTACCCTCCAAACATGATTCGCAGGTTGGAATTGGTTCAACCTGGAGAAACTCCAGTGAACCTGCTTCTACCAACCTTTGGATCCTCTTTGGATTAATATGTCCCAATCTTAGATGCCATAGAAGTGTCTCGTTCATGTTTTCTTTTATCGGAAATAGTTGATGTGTTATATGATGCATTTCGTGAGTGGTGTGCACAGTTAATTGTATAGAGATTATTCGATAACGTTCCATAATAGATACACTCATCATTTCAAGAAATGATGTCATTCTTATTAGAAGAAACTTAGTGTCCTATAATCAAATTTTAGAAACTGAAAGTGAATTCTTTCCAAAACTGGGAACATAAAGATAATCTCAAAAAAAACTTCATCTTTAAAAGACAGGTGCACTTCTCCCACTGCTTTAACCACTAATCATGTAGCATTGCAATATCTGCTACTTGCGTAGTATTGCAATAATCGTTACTATCGTAGCATTGCAATATTTGCCACTTACGTAGCATTGCAATAATTGCTACTTTCGTAACGTCGCCCAGTGTGATGAGGATCTCACTCCCACTAAGTTGCCGGATCAGTTTGAACCCATGAAGCAAACATGATTAGTAGATCTCGTATCAACCACCCACGAATGAGAAGTATACGCCGCTAAACAAGTTTCAACAACTAGTGCGTGAGAATTACCTTTCTTTCCATCCCTTTTGGGGTTGGAACAGGAAAACCTCCATTGTCCTCTTTCACCGCAGCTTAAGCACTTCCTCTTTGGATTTTCCTTGACACCACAAGCATTCCTCATCTTACCATTGCCCTTGGCAACAATTGAGTTTTATTGCTTATGGCTTTTGGTCCTCTTCTTTTTCTTGCCTTCCCTTGGCCTAGAAAATGAAGACTTACTACTTGCCGTTAAAGCTTGAGTTTGGTGCCCCATCAATATCTCTGCCGAGACAAAAGCCTGCAACAAATCAGCTAGCGAGGCCAAAATGCTCAGAAACTTTTGGGCAGAGAGTGAAATACCAAATTCATCTGAGTCTCCAGATTATAATCTGCACTCAGAATCTCAAGTTTGTTCAGATGGGCCATCTATTTTGAGGACGTAATCCCTTACGGTTTGCCCTCCACCATTTTCAGCGATGACATCTCTCGCAAGGTGATCTGACGAGTCCCGCATGTTTGACTCGTCAGTCGGCTCATCTGATTTTGGTGTGTTAAGAATCCACTTGTGCTTTTGTGCAGTAAGGACAATTATAATTTCCAATCAATATAGTTTCCATATTGTATTGACTTTAAGTATATTAACAGTGGATTAAAAGGTTACGACATGCTGAACTGAAATAAATAACTATATGCATAAGCACAAGTATATCACAAGATTCGATCACATGCATCATATTAAAATCTCAAAAAAAAATATGAACATGCATCCGCCAACATCTCAAAACAGTTTAAATAAGCCACGTGGGGTGGGTCATTATTTAAACACATTCAAGCAGGTTACAAACAAGAACAATTACAAACCTTTAATATCCAGATTAATAGTTGGCTCCCACTTGACCAATATAAAATTGACAGGGACTTCGGGGAAGTATATGCATATTAATTTTATACCTAAGTAATAACCATGATTAAATACAAGATTATTATTTCGCATTGAACGAGCCTCGTGGGGAGGGTCATCGTCGCCACTAGTAATAATCCACAATCATCCATTTGGAATTCATTCATGTGAAAGCTAACTTTTGACCGTCCTATGGGGGGAATTTCTCCAAAAGAATTCACAAATAAATAAATCATGGAGATCAAAATTAATTCAATTTTATTATCAGGAATAAAATTGTCAATTAATTATTTAAACATACTTAGTAATTTTTGACGGTGAGATTTTTCATTGGGCAACTCTCATGCAAACACATTTAAACAAATTAAATAAAGCATAAGATAACACAATAAATCAAGCAAAGCAGAAAAATAAACATATTGGGCACAAATTATCCAATTGTCATGATTTGATTTTTCTTGGCTTGATCTTGAAGAAACGCCGTATTGAATTTCTCCCACTCGATCGTCTCGAAAAATACTCCGTCTCGAAACGCCACGCAAAAAGTAGCTCGCGGTAGGGATGCACGTCCGCATACTGGCCGCCCTCCTGGCCGAAACAACCGCCCCCGCACCTTAAGACACGCACCGATCGCATCACCAGCCCGCTAAGCGACCTCGGCGAGCATCGCCCGCGTCGGTCTCGGCGGCCTCGGCGGCGACGCGTACCCGCGTGCATTCGCAGACGCCTTCCCCCAACTTAACCTCGCATCGCGGAACTTCAGCGAAACGCGCGTCCCGCTCACCTTCGCCTCCGCCCGCCCGATCCGCTCCGCCCGGCGCCCTCGTCTTGCTATCGCCCGCCCGTCTGCGAGCGATCTCGCGTCTTTCGATTCTCGGCCCTCGGCCTCGCCACTGCGCCGGTGAGTGCTTATGTGCGTCCGCGTCGTCCTCCGTGCCTCGCCCACGTTCGACGCGCCGCCACGCCTGCTCGATTTTATCCTTTAATTCTTCGTCTCCGCCTCCGTTTTCAATCCGGTTATAATTTATTTACAAAAAATAAATAAACCTAGATCTAGACTAGTCTATTACATTGATCAAATCAAACAAATCCTAATCTACTCGTGGATTTTCTCACGAGGCAAAACAAATCCAAACGAATCGAATTAAAAACCACAATTTATATGCATGCATAAATAAACACATTAAATTACATGACAATTGGATACCTGCAAAAAGGATCTAGCAATTCTACTATCCAATTTCAAATTTAATGACAACGAATTAAATTGCAATTTAAAAAATTCAGAGCCCAAAACCGAGGCTCTGATACCAGTTGTTGGGGAATAAGTTGCACATCTATTCGGGGTGAATATTTAAATACAAATTTAATTCTTATAATTATTACTAGCATGAATTAATCCTATATTAATTCAAATAATAATCCAACAACAAATCATGCATATAATTAATTCACGTAAATCCTACGCATGCGGAATTCTACGAGTTTACGTGAACGTACCTCTTGGGACGACAATGGTCTGGCTGATTTGACTAACCAAAAAACTTCCCAAGTATTCCCTTAATCTTTACTCGACTATCCGGTGGTAGGATACTTGCGAACAATTAACAAAAGGAAAATAAATTATGTTGCACCACCTTTGTGGATTTACTAATTTTTCCAGCACATTGAATTGTACTTGGGAATGAAAGAGTCATCCCCTATTTATAGAGCATAGGTGGTCGAAATTTTAGGCAAAAAATAATGTGTGAAAATCTTTTCCTGATCTCCAAGAAATCTTGAATATATCTCCTATATTCTTTTTCCCATAATTATAATATTCCACAAAATCCCACCTACTCTTTGTCATGGGATATTTTAGAAAATTATAGGCAAGATTCCAAGATTTGGATCTTCTTGAATTTATGAGATATTCTTGTATTTCAAGAAATACATATCTTCCATAATATCTTTTCAAGAAAATCAAGAAAATCTTTCTTGCCCTTTATATTTCAAAATTTTCGAAATTATCTTCATGAATAACCAAGTGGGAGATTTCTTGAATTTAATGAGATAATCTTGTATTCCAAGAATACATATCTTCATTCCATAACAAAATTCAAAAAAAATCTTTCTCCCTTTTATCCATAAATTTGAAAATAATGAGGAAAAATAAGCAACAATATTTATTTTATTTTAAACACCTTTTTTCGGTTATTGGACTATATGTTGGGCTCGTGGGGGCCTTTAGGAGAATTACGATTGGATCTTCCAATGGATCTTGAATTATCAATATTGAGCCACAATATTATTCAAGCCCATAAATATTAATTAATCCCACTACATAATTAATATTGCACTATCCATCTTAACCCATATTACAGTCAATATGGCTCCCGGTTATTATTTCATATGCTTAAGATTATCTAGCCCATTAATTAATTCAAGCCACTGAAATAGCTTTCCGTTAATTAACATCTTTTGCCCTTGGTCAAGCAGTTCAACATTATTATCCATCTGGGAAACTAATTCCACTTGCAAGATTTGGTATGATAAAACTTATGAACCTCCCAAGGGGTAAATCAAACAAAAGCGTCTTTCACCACGATTCTTCGTATTAAATCTTAGCAATCACATGTGACCAATAATATTGCCCAAGATAAAAAGTATTGAATCTCGTTGATTCTCTACCCATGATAAGTCAAATCAATAGTTACCAACCACACGTGATCCTATTTAAGAACGAAGATTAAGAAATAACGAACCAATCGAGGTCTAATTCTTCCTTGTTAGGTTCAAGAATAATATGTCCTCCTCAGAGGTCCTATTCAATGCATCAGTCATGCACTAGTGTAATCTCTTGGTCAAGACAAGTCAATCTGAGCCTTACACTTCAACCTTTCACGATGGATTGTTCATTTCCATCTAGGTCGTGAATGGTGTACTTTTAGTTACAAGAGACTGTTAATTTAATCTTCGTGATCGGGTATCACTAAATTAACTACAATGTAACACGTCTTATTTATTGAATGTTATCAAAGAAATATATGTAACATTCGATAATATTTAAAGCATCAGTGATAAACAATTTATTTCAGTAAATAAGTCCGAAATTCAGTTTTGATTATACAAAGTAAAAGCATACTTTTCCAGTATAATCCCAACATTCGGCACATTTAAACTCCTTAGTTCAACATCCCTAGCCCCCAGATGTAGTCATTATTGACGAACTGGGTCAACAATCACTTGTCGTTTAATTATACGTCGTACAAGTTGTAATTTTGTTTGTGAGTTGTCACGCATAAACGCCACATCATATTTCCACATAATACAACTACTTAACAAACTCAAGTACTACATTTTCATTTAAACATTCATTGAACTCAAGTACTACATTTTCATTTAAATAAGTAATACTTTTCATTTAAACAAGTAACACCTTTCATTGAAACAAGTACTCCTTTTCAATGAAACAAGTAAAACTTTTCATTTAAACAAGTACTACATTTTCATTTATACAAGTAATACTTTTCATTAAACTCAAGTATTACATTTTCAATTAAACAAGTAATATTTTTCATTTAAACAAAGAACACCTTTCATTGAAACAAGTACTCATTTTCAATGAAATAAGTAATACTTTTCATTTAAACAAGTAACACCTTTCATTTAACCAAGTAATACTTTTCATTGAACTCAAGTAAAAAAAAAACTTTTCATTGAACTCAAGTAATACCTTTCATTTAAACAAGTACTACTTTTCAATGAAACAAGTAATACTTTTCATTGAACTCAAGTAATACCTTTCATTTAAACAAGTAACACCTTTCATTGAAACAAGTACTACTTTTCAATGAAACAAATACTACTTTTCATTGAAACAAGTACAACTTTTCATTGAAAGAAGTAATACCTTTCATTTAAACAAGTACTACTTTTCAATGAAACAAGTAATACTTTACATTGAAACAAGTAATACTTTTAATTGAAACAAGTAATACTAGTTACGTGGAAACAAGTAATACTAGTCACACAAAAATATAAATCATATGAACAATAACATATACGTACAAAAAATTAAATTTGTTCAAAGCCAACACACAAAATTTTAAATCATATGGTCATTTGATGCGTATCATTATATAAGCTCAAATTTGAAATATGATACTCAATTCTTCTAGATTAGTACAAAATAATAATTAACAAAATGACAAGTAAATAATAATATCATGAGTAAAATGAGAAAATTCTTATGAAAGGATATGCTACTATGTCGTTGTTATGCGACATAAAAATCCAAGTTCTGTGTGTATTGTGTTACTTGTGGAAAAATTATTATTCAGGGAACTAGCAAGGATCGCAACATTGGGGTACAGTATGGCATTGGACCCCTATATATATATACATATACATTGAATAAAAGTTTTCTTCTATTCTTAATTAATAAACAGTGGGTCAAATTGGCTTGTATTTTTTTGTTAATGTCCCGTCAATCATATACTAAGTTTCTATTTATGTTGGTCACATTTCCATTCATCTTTTTTTTTTCTCTTTCAAATAAATTATTTAGGACTTGGTGTTGAAGGCTCTTCGTGCAATTATAGACCAGATTGCAATCATTTTTTATCACACTTATTATAGGAGTAAAAAATATTAATAAATTTATTTTTAACGCATTTTATGAATATATTTACTAAATTCACATCCTTTTATTTGATGATTCAATATATATAAAAAGTTTTTTTAGATAATAAGATCAATAGTATTTTGAATATTTATAATATAATTATATTAATTAAATAAATTATAATATAATAAAAATAATTTATTAACTATATCAAAATTAATTATAATACATAATATATTTTTTATTTTTGAGAAAATTACACATAGATACAAGATTTAGAAGACACTACCAATTAGATACAATTGTTTTTTCCAATTACAATTCAATACAAAAGGACAAGAATAAGACTAAAATGCTCTCATTCTAAATCAGCCCACCAACCGGCCATTTAACTCCCATCCTCTCCCTAATTTTTTATTTTAAAATTAACTTTCTCTCTCTTATTCACTATCTCTCTCTCTATCCTTCAAATCTCACTCTAAAATCCATACAAATCTTGAAGGTGTAGTAGTGCGGCCATGGCGGAAAAGACGGCAGAGTAGTGAGACGAACGCGAGGTCGTGGATGAGCTGTTGTCGGTGTTCCAACAAATCAAGGAGGTGGTGATAGTGTTGGGATTATACTGGAAAGTATGCTTTTACTTTGTATAATCAAACTGAATTTCGGTCTTATTTACTGAAATAAATTGTTTATCACTGATGCTTTAAATATCATCGAATGTTACATATATTTACTGCATAACTGTTCAATAAATAGTACTTGTTACATTGTAGTTAATTTAGTGATACCAGATCACAAAAGATTAAATTAACAGTCCATTGTAACCAAAAGTACACCATTCACGACCTAGATGGAAATGAACAATCCATCGTGAAAGGTTGAAGTGTAAGACTCAGATTGGCTTGTCTTGACCAAAAGATTACACTAGTGCATGTTTAGTGCCTCAGATAGGACTCCATGGGGAGGACAAATTCTTCAGAATTGAACTAGGAAGAATTAGACCTCAGTGGTTCGTTATTTCTTAATCTTCGTCCCTTAAATAGGATCGCGTGTGGTTAGTAATTATTGCTTTGACTTATTACGGGTGGAGAATCAACGAGATTCAATACTTTATATCTTGGGCAATATTATTGGTCACATGCGATTGCTAAGATTTAATACGGAGAATCGTATTGCAAAATACGCTTTGTTCGACGATTTGCCCTTTGGGAGGTTCATAAGTTTTATCATACCAAATCTTGCAAGTGGAACTAGTTTCCAAATATGGATAATAATGTTGAACCGCTTTCAAACCAAGGACAAAAGATATTAAATAATGGAAAGCTATTTCAATTGGCTTTGAATTAATTAATGGGCAAGATAATCTTAAACACGGAAATAATAACCGGAGCCATATTGGATTTGTAATATGGGTTAAGATGGATAGTGCAATATTAATTATGTAGTGGGATTAATTAATATTTATGGGCTTGAATAATATTGTGGCTCAATATTGATAATTCAAGATCCATTGGAAGGTCCAATCTTAATTCTCCTAAAGGCCCCTCAAGTAGCCCAACATAAAGTCCAATAACTGGAAAAGGTATTTAAAAATAAAATAAATTTTGTTGCTATTTTTCCTCATTAATTTCGAAAAATATAAATAAAAGGGGAGAAAGATTTTCTTTGAATTTTGTTATGGAATGAAGATATGTATTCTTGAAATACAAAATTATCTCATTAAATTCAAGAAATCTCCCACTTGGTTATTTAAATGTTATTTTCGAAAATTTTGAAAGAATAAGGGAAAGAAAGATTTTCTTGAAAAGATATTATGGAAGATATGTATTCTTGCAATACAGGTATATCTCATAAATTCAAGAAGATCCAAATCTTGGAATCTTTATCCTTATTTTTTCGAAAATAACCATAACAAGAGAAGGTGAGATTTTATGGAAATTTTTAATTATGAAGAAAAGAATATAGGAGATATATTCAAGATTTCTTGGAGATCAAGAAAAGATTTTTTCCTCCCTATTCCATGACAAAAATCGGCCACCACCTATCTATAAATAGGGGATGATTTCTTCATCCCCAAGTACAATTCTATGTGCTGGAAAAATTAGTAAATCCACAAAGGTGGTGCAACAAATTTTTATTTTCCCTTTAGTTAATTGTTCGCGAGCTTCCTTCCACTGGATTGACGAGCAAGGACTAGGGAATACTTGGGAAGGCTTTTTGGTGTGTTTTTATCGACGAGACCATTGTCACTCCAAGAGGTTAGTTCACGTAAACCCGTAGTAATTCCGCATGCGTAGGATTTATGTGAACTGTTTATATGCATGATTTGTTATTGAATTATTATTTGAATTAATATATGATTAATTCATGCTAGCAATAATTGTTAGAATTAAATTTGTATTTAAATATTCATCCCGAATAGATCCGTGCAATTAATTCCCCAACAGATAGGGGGTGAGCGGCGGCATTTTTACGGCATCGCTACGCCTCTTCACCCACCGTATTGCTTTCTCCTTCAAGATCCTCCCCGTCGACGCCTCCAAGATCCGTCGCTTCACTGCCGCACATCGCACCGACACTTTCTTCACTGTCGCACATCGCTAAAATTTCCTGGTTTGATTTTTGTTTTGTAAAAGCGATGTGGCGTTTCGATATCTAGAAACTGGTATTAGTTGATAATATATGTATATGTGTGTGTATTTTTCAAAATTTGGTGGTGGTTAATTGAGTGGGAAGGGATTTAGATCTGATGTATATGTATGTATATGGGTGTGAATTTTTCGTTGTATGGTAATTGGGATTATTATAAATAAAATATTTGAGGATATAATTTTTAGATGATTTCCAACATGTTGTGTAGATTTTATTTCCAAAATTATTTGGGTTCACATTCAAGTTATTAATACATGTCTTATATACAGAAATACAAGGATTTTGAGAATGTAGGGAAGGGAATGAGTGTGAAGGGATTGAGATTCGGTGGATCAAATTAATTTGGATTGTTAAAAAAATAGTTTGAATAAAAAAAAATGTTCACTTTGCATATAAAAGTCTCACTATATACATCTAAAATTCACTTTACTTTAAAAAATTTCACTACTTTTAAAAAAAATGCACTTTTGTTGAAAAATTTACACTTTCGATGAAAAAATTTACACTTTTAGTAAATGAGTATATAATTCTAAAATATATATATATATATATATATATATATATATATATATATATATATATATATATATATAATTTTTTTTTAAAATGAGAAAAGAACAAATTTTGAAAATTGTGAAAGAATATACGAAAATAAAGAAAGAAAAATTACATAGAAAAAAAGATAAAGTAAAAAAAATTACATGCACTTGTCAAAATTTCTACACTATTAAAAAATACTGTTCATGATGGGACATGTCTGCAGAAAGTTGCAGGGAAAAACAAGAAAATTGCAGGGAAAAGCAAGAGGGAAATCAGGGGCATTTGAGACAATTAATCAACCGATTTGTACCTTTTTGTAATTGGTAAAAATTAATGTAATAATAGGCTAGATTTATCCTGACTTTGTATTGGAACGTTCTTTTCCCTTTATTTTTTTCTATTAAGTTGGACCCGACTAATGGCTCAGCCACTGGGTAGTAGTTCGTTACTATGAGGCAATATATACTGTCGAGACTTTAGATTCCAAATTGTTTTATCCATGATAATGACATTTGTATTTAATTATATGTATACTTGTTGATTAATTTATATATTTAATATTTTTCTTTTGCAAGTCTACGGTTTCTGGTATTGTTTGTGGAACCCCCAAACTCCAACGAATAAAAAAACACCACCTGTGCGTAAAAAAGTGACTTTCTTTTATTGAATGTAATTTGTACTATTTCTTTATATAAAAGGTCAATTTAGGGATTATAAAAAAAACCACTAATATATCCGAATATTATAATTACTCAATTGTGAGAGATGATTAAAAATAATTTACACAATAAAAAACGACTAAAGACTCATGAAATAAATTTATCGGTGTAATTTTTTTTTACCTTAAATTGGTGTCACGATCCGTGTAGCATGTGACACAACATTGTTTGACAATTGACACAAGAATTTGTAAGAATCTTATCTCATCTAAAAGCTCAAGCTTGTAGAGAGGTGATAAATTAATTCATTTGTATATAATTCTATAATACTCTCTCACTTGTGAACTGAGTTATTCTTTGAGCTGTCAACTCCATCATTGGGAGGAAGAACAGACCCAACAAGTGTATAATAGAATGTGTGGGTAGAGTTCTGCCAGCTCCATCATTGGGAGGAAGAGGAAGCCCAACAAGTGTATAATAAAATGTGGGTAGAGTGAGAAGACCCAACAAGTGTATAATAAAATGTGGGTAAAATTTTTGTTGTCAGCGGGGTTTGGTAGAGTGAGGAGGCTCAACAAGTGTATAATAAAACGTGGGTAAAGTTTTTGCTATCTGCTGAGTTTGAACCCAGGACGAGGGCGTGAGCCTGAAGGCTCTGATACCATATAAGAATCTCGTCTCATCTAAAAACTCAATCTTATAGAGAGATGAATAATTAATTCATTTGTATATAGTTGCCTAATAAAATTAACCTAAACTATATGTTTTCTTTTAAGCAAAAAAATGTTTTAAATTTCATATTATTACAAACGATAATAAGTGTAGGACAACTCATTCACAAAGTTCGGAGGGTCAGACCAATAATAAGAACTTTCAAACTGAATAGAAGATCTCACTAAATCATGAGCCATCATGTTGGCTCCCCTTTTAAAAAATGAAAGTCAGCGATAACCTTGACAATGTTAGTGTTTTCCAGATTAAATCTGTCGTCATCGGACGTCATTATAAAAAGCATGTGGTCGAACCGATATGATGTCAAATATATATAAATAAATATATATAAATTATAGATCATCATTTACATTTTTTCGAATAACTATCCCTCAAATTTAATGTTGCAATTAAAAACTTGGAAAATAGTTCTTATTTTTTATTTTATCTACATATAATGTCCTAGTCACTCTCATACAGATTCTACGCACCAATTCAAATTCAATTAGACTCCAAACTCTAACCCCTAAACAATGAACCCTAAATCATATATATGAACCATTCGGTAGGGTGAACCATGAATCACTTGGGTTTGAAATGAACTACATGAACCCACTCGGACCGGGTTTCGGGTCTGGTCGGGTATTAAAAAGAACATCTAAAACTGAAATTAAAGTTAAAAGAAAACCAAAATTGAAAAAAGAAAAAAAAGTTAAAACTAAATTTTTTTAGAAAAAGAGCTTATTGAGCAACGACCGAATGGGTCCAACCAACTTTTTAAAATATAAGTCCTGAATATTAGTCTTCTGTACTAAAAGAAAAGCCCGGCCGCGCGCGTAGCGATCTCCATGCGGGTTACCTCGAAATTCAGATAAAATTATTAAGTAATATCTGAGCCACACAAAATTACTAAGAAAGTCCAAGTCTTTAAATACTAAATGCAAACGCGCCAAAAAATAAATAAGGAGCAGGAATATTTACTCGTCTTTATTGGTTTTGCTTAAAGACTATAAATACATACTTCTGGCACATTATTAGACTGCTCAAACAACATCTGGCTACTATTTATTTGATAAATTATGATGTGAGTCGATGGTGCATCTTGAATTAAGGGTTTCTTCGCTCATTGTTCGAACTGGAGGCAGCTTTGTGCAATTGGGAGAGTAGTGAGGAAACGAGGATGATACTTCATGCATTGAGGTGAGTTAAAATAATATTCATCCGTCCCGAAATAACGTGCACGTTTACTGTTTTCTCGTATTTTAGCGATAGAGTTTTTTTATTAGTATTTGAAATGATAAAGTAATTTTTTAAAGAGACATATAATCGAGGAGAGATAGATCTATCATACCCCTTCTTAAAAATAATTTTATCATTTTAAATACTAATAAAAACTCGCTTGCTAAAACTCGATAAAAAATGTAGTGTGCACATTATCTTGGAACGGAGAGAGTAAGTGAATACATATATAATATTAATTTAAAATTATAATAACAAGAAGAACACTCGTCAATGATCGTTAATTTCCTTTTGCTATCTTGTAATCTTTGATTGTCAATTTTGAAATTACAAGGTCGAGTTGACTTTGCTGAATGTCCTGTAGATGAGGAAGCAGTTGAATTAAATTCTGGTTTGCCGATACTATTCGAGTAAGTCTTTTTTTCGTTTTAATGTTAACTTGGCCCATAACTCTTAGGCTTTCAGCCAGGCCCATGTTTCTTCCAGTTAAAAAAAAGCCCAGTTAATAATATTAGTTTGGTACACTCCATCACCCATCCCTTGTTGTTGCTCTTTTATAAATTGACTCAGGTCACTCGCACCTACCTTTTTAGTAAATACACCATCTAGATTAATACAGTGTACTAAAACATAAGCAGTAAATTAACATTCATGAAATCAGTCCTTAATCATATATCATCAATGGACTAATTGTGTCTTGAGCACTTCCAAATAACATATTTCGAAACATGAAATAATTAAACTCACAAAATCTTCAAAATTATAAGCTCGGTTGATATTGATCAAGGGCAAAAATAAATCCTGATCAAAACAAAAGTAATCGATCCAAATTAAGGAAAGTAATATTCATGCCAAGTTTAATTATTTAAGTAATAAAATTCACTTGTACCAAAGGGTTGACCTAGTGGTGTGTAGGTTTGAGATTTAGGAGATCTTTCTCTTTTTAGTTCTAAGGTTCGATCGATCCTTGAGATGAGTCGGTTCATACAAAAACTTTTAATTCTCGCTTAAAAGTAAGACCCTCCGCTAGTGAGCGTTAGGTTCTAGTCCCCCGAATTAATCGGTCCTGGGGATGGATACCAAATTTCATGTAGTACCTCAAAGATAATTAGCAATAAACAAGAAAAATTGCTCCTTATAGTTCCATAACATTAATCGATAGAATAAGTGTGGTTGAAACACTACTTCCAATCCCACATACATAACTTTAAACAAAAATCACAATTAGGGACATCCAAGACAAAGAAAGATCACAAATTTAAATTCTGATCAAAACAAAATCTACTAATAAAGGAAATTAAATGATATCCAATTAGTTCATTGGAGGAATATCATCTAGAGTAAAAGATGCACCATTTGCAAGATGATCCCAAGAAAAACCATATTCATTATCACCAAAGTCAATGGTGGTGGTTGGGGGGATTTTCCCCCTCATATTGGTCATAGCAATTAGGAAATCCTCAGTCCCCGGCTCAAGCCCCAATTGCAAAGCCATTTTTTTAAGAGGCCCATTCCAGAAATTCTTAATCTTATTTCCTGTTCGTTCTCCTTTGTCAGGACTCATCTTAGACAACTCCTTTGCAATCTTCGACCACCTGTTACAAAAGTTATTATTGATAATTTAAGAACTACGTACTAACATTCATGGATAAATATTATTTCGTCCTTGAATAGTAAGGATTGCCTAAAATTTTACCCGCAAAATTTTCTAATCATATACACATTTTTATTCTTCAAATTACCTACAAACAAATTATTTACGAAAATGTAATTGGTAATTTTGGAATGGAGATGTATACATGATTAGAAAAATATGCAGCTAAGTCGTAGGTGTTCAAATTAAAGACACAATTATTTTTATTAAAAATTTTATAGTTAATTCTGTATTTTCTTGTAGTGTTTGTGGCAATTGTGGCTGGAAAATACTACAAAAATAATGCATTCGTAATCAATCTATTTCATAGAGTACACAATGTTGCAATTGAATAAAAAAAATTGTACATACACTATAAAAAAAGAGAATTGCTTACGAAATATTTCAATTAATATACCTACAGAATTTCCAACGAAAATAGATTCGTCTTTAAATACTAAGGATTGATTATGAGTTGCCTACAAAATTTCCCAATCATATAAGAATTTTCATTCACATGTAAATTTATCTACGTAAATGTAATTTATAGGTGAGTTAGTTTGTAGATCATTTCTAAACTAATTGCCTACAGAAATTTAAGTTGTCTAGCAAATTATTTTTTGTAGTTAATTTGTTTGCCTACAAAATTCATAAATGCGTAGGTAGTCTCTATTAGAGAACTATATACAAATGAATTAAATCCTCAACTCTCCACAAACTTGAGCTTTTAGATGAGATGTGATTATTACATGATATCATAGCCTCTACGCCTAGGCTCATGCTCTCGTCCTGGGTTCAAACCGCTGATAGCAAAAACTCTATCCACATTTTATTACACACTTGTTGAGATGAGATTCTTACAAGTTTCTTCGTAGGTAATTTATATGTTTATAAAAATTCGTAGACAAATCGTAATCAATCCTCACTATTTAAGGACTATGTTATTTTTTATTAAAAAATTATGTAGCTATTTGTAAAATTTCGGAGGCAATTCTTTATTTTCTTCAAGTTTAAGTGCCATAAGAAGTTTAAAAAACAAATTAACCATACATTGCATCCCTGTCAAAAAAACCATACATTGCAAATTGAGACTATAACTCTTGACAAAATCTAGTATGAAAATTTGCATACATGAAAAAAAATTTATTTACAAACAAATTCTGTATATGGTGAAGGTAAGACAAAGTCGAGTGGTTCATGGTTCACTCGGCCCGAGTGATTTATGGTTCACCAGGCCCGAATAGATCATGATTTAGGGTTCATTATTTAGTGTTTAGGGTGTAGATGGTTCATCCGACCCGAATAGGTCATGATTTAGGACAATTTTATAGTTTTTCATACATATAAATTTTCACATAAACCTACTCATAACTCTTTACTAATATACTTACTCGTTGCCGCCGTATTTTTTATGGAGTTGTAAAATTGCAATAGATTCTTCATGAGTGATGTCCCTGTGTTCAAGGCCCGGCTTCAATTGGTTAAACCATCTTTGGAAGCAGCTGTTTTCACTCCTCCCTATACACACACACATGCATGCATATTAATTAATTAATTTCTATATATAGCAACGTGCTCAATAGCAATCAAGAATATTCAGTATATATATAGTAAGTAATTAAATTGTTGATATATACCTAACAAGCTTGCCACCCTTTTCCAATCACCTTCTCCATAAATATTGACATGATTTTCGAGCTCGGCGTCTTCTTCTTTCCTCCAGTACATTACAAGTTTAACTGACATGATTTTCGAGTGACTAAAAATTTAATTTGTGAGAGAAGAGAAAACCAGAGGACATATTTATAGGCAAATTTGATCAACTTTACACACAAGTGCAACAAGCTACAACCATGAAGATATTTAGGAGCGGTGAAAAAAGGGTTGAAGAAAAAAGGCAACGAAATTTTTTTTGGTAATGTACGTAAAAGAACTAAAACTATTGTTATTATTTGTAGTTTAGTTTTTTTTTTTTAAATATATATATCATGGTAAACATTATTTCTTTGACCTGCAACCACTTTTTCAAAAATCTAATCCGACATTGCTGCCTTAAATCTCACTAAATAGCAATTGAGCCCTTCCCTTCTTTTTTGCAACATAGTCCCTTGAGATTTTTCCCATAGTGTGGGTTCAAAGTTCTTATTCAAAATTCTATATTTTTAGATATCATGAATATTGATTTTTTTTTTAAATTTCGTCTAAAAATCCAAATTTGCAGAGTCGTATGTGGAGGTGATAATTAATTTAACTCCATGATAAGGGAGGAGGGAATGAAATCACCTATTCTATAATTGGTTTTTCACTTTGTATTCCATAATATTGATGGATGACACGTGGAATAATAAAAAATATTCAACGAACCACCAAACCCTGGGTCCATGTGTTAAATATTTAAAAGGGTGAAATACCAATGGTGAGTGAGACAGTCTATACTAATATTTAGAATGAGAAATTCAAAGCAAGTTAGTGATTAAGTGAATAAGTAGTAAGATAATAATTTTTTATATGTGTATGCATGCACTGCATATCTTTAGTTTGTACCATTGGATATGCATAAAGCGTAATTATGCGTCCAAACTCATCTTTTTTATAGTCTAAACTATGCATCCAAACTCATCTTTTTTATAGTCTAAACTATGCATCCAAACTCATCTTTTTTATAGTCTAAACTATTATCTAGATTTATATATTTTCTGCACATAATTCATTAAAAATAAATAAATAAACTACTTACGAAAGTTTTCAAGAAGTGGCAATAGAATTTTTTAACTAAGATAATTTGATCCTTAAATAGTGAAAATTAATTGATTACGACTAAGCCTATAAATTTTTAAATTTTAATAGACAAACAAATTACTTACGAATAAATCTTTACATATTTGTAATTTTTACAAAAAAACAAATTACCTACACAAATAATTCTGCCATCAATACATTTTTTAGCTATTCCCCTCCCCTCCCTGTATATATATATATATATATATATATATATATATATATCTAATTTGTGACAAAGAGAATTAATTAAGAAAAGATAATCAAGAATATATATATACCTAATTTGGTGGCCATGGTGCCCCAATCTTTATCTCCATTTGCCTCAACATACTCTCGGAGCTGCTTGTCCTCTTCGGCTGTCCATTTACCTTCTCCTCTCACCTCTTCTTGATCCATACCTCTTCTTAATTACTTCTGCTTCAGCCAAATGAGTCGATCAATAATATATATATACTCCTATCACGCATTATAATAATATATATATAATCTCCATAGATGACAACATCCCTTGTCACATTTTAAACAGTTTGATTTTTATGTTACATACTCTCGGAGCTACCACTTGTCACAAAAAGTCATTCTCACAAAAACTCATTCTCACAAATAGTACTATCACGCATTATAATAATATATATATAATCTCCAAGATTCACACCCCTTAGACAAGGTGGGACCGTGGGCGCCACTTAAGTCTTGATGGAATAAGGTCGGCGTATCTTTTTAATATCTGCGTATCAAACTCCCTCCGCTAAGATATAAGATAAATTCACTCTTTATTTTTGTGTCCCAAATTATAATTCTATTTTTTATTAATAGTATTAATTTTTCTTCATTTTATAAAAATATTTTTATTTAACACACTTGTTTTTTATTATTGTTTTAGAAATAATGTGGAAAAACTTATAAGTATATAATTTCTATGACATTTATGATGTTGAGTGAAAATGTTGGATAAGAGATTTTGAATTTTATCAATCGAGAATCAGAAAGATATATAGTAAAACTATCAATTTTAAGATGTCAAATATCGTCTTAATATTTCTAATTCCTAAATTGATAATTTATATCTTTGAAGCTTTGTATTGATAGTATTTTATTTTTCATGTCCTGAATTTATAGGATGTTATTTTTATATCTTTTTGACCCTTAATTAATATTAATCCTTATTTTAATGAATTAATAGATTTTTCTATGACTAGATATTCAGTTTAAAAATCAACTAATTTGAGAATCAAGACTCAGTGTTCAATAACAAAGGGTCTACTTCAAGTCAAAAGTCAACTAAATTCAGTTGAGTGACCCATCTCAAAAATATTACACCCTAATTAAAAATATTAAAGTAACAGTGAATAGATGTGATGTATGAATGAATAAATAATAAATGGTTGCAACTTTTCCCAATTTTCATCCAGAAAAATTATAAAGAAATATTTTAGTTGAGGTTTAAAGAATGTTGACAAAAACTTGTGAGTGTGAACCTGCTTTTTTTCTTCCCCGGCTATAATATTTGTCTAATGTAAAACATTACCTAATTTTTAATATTTCTAGATGGAAGCCATTTATGTCTAGATGTTATAAGGTGGGCATCTGAGTCTGCAGCTATCCCTTATACAAGGTGTGACCGTGGGAGCCACATAAGACCTAGATGTCACTAACCACATCCAGTCGAATGTCGGGACACAAATAGTTCAACGAATATATATATATATATATATATATATATATATATATATATATATATATATTTATTTTATTTGGAATATATTACTTGGATCCTTTGGAAATATGGAGTATTAATAAAGTTATAAAATTCAATAAAATAAATTACAAGTATTAATATATATTATGGAGTGCAAAATACTTGTTGCATATAAAGACCTAACCTTAAAAAAAATGTGAATTTTCCCGTGCCATTTTGAAATTACGTGAGTACTGATCATCTCATCATTTAATTTCTCGACATGTTTTCCGAAATTTGACCAAATATTGGGATGATACTCCCAACTTTAATAATTCGACTAATTTTTTTTTACTGTTATGTGGATATATAGATATAGCAGCGTTGGATATATATATATATATATATATATATATATATATATATATATTTCGTTGAATAGATGTCACAATTAATCTGAAACTATATGCAAGCAGATCGACATCCAATTTTTTTTTTGATCGGTGAGCAGATCGTTAAATATATGGGAAGGATCGTTTGTCTTTTTCATAATTACTTGTTACTTTTTATTTAAGGTTTTCGGTCTCACTTTTTCATAATATATGGGAAGGATCGGTCTCACTTGTCGATTTTGACTTGACTACGTACTCTCTTCACTCCACCTTTTATTTAGTATTAATATAAAAAAATATTTAATATGAAAAGATATTTAATAGACGCCCCGTCCCGTGCCCCGAGCGGGTTAGACCCGCCCCGCCCCGTTTAAAATTGGTAATTAACTCAACCATTCAAATTGCAGTTATACAATGATTTTTTTCATGACTTATTTATTTAGATTTAAACATAGCATAACTTTACTTATACTGGAAATTAATATATGGTGTTTATTAATTAAGTGTGATTGTTAAGTTATGGGATTCTGCACTCTTTATGTTTTCAGGTAAAAGAATAGGGTACAAGAAATACCAACAATGGAGTATACATTATTTACAAAATCAACAAGCTAGGATCCTTTTTGGATTAATTTGTTAATCAATCGAAATAAGAAAAATTAGAACACCACATGTCTTTAACATAAAACCAATTTCAAAGTTTTTTTCAACAATTTTTTCAACTGCAAATGGTGTATCTCTAAGGATCAAGGCATTTCTCAGACGGTGGGCCCGAATACAAGTATAAAACAATGAAAATTGTGGCTAGGCCCGAGTAGTTCCATATTCAGAATCAGATATGTGTCAATGAAAATAAAGTGTTTTATGGACATTGGAAAAAAAATATATCAATATTTGAAGTGTGCCTCTATACTATGAGCGTTAAATTTTATAAAAATAAAGTTTCAGATAATTTTACCTACTCCAACTTTCGACCACTTAGGGTGTGTTTTGAAACTCTTAAAACAGCTTTCAGAATCACTTATTTTCTTTAATTTGATGGATAAGCTATATAAATTACCCATGGTATCTGCGTGATCATCAGGAGCTTGGATCCTGTTGGTTAAAATTTGAGTCATTTTGTTGAGGAATTCCAGACTATTGACCTCACAATTGAGTTTCTTAGCTTCCTTCTTCATTTTCGTGTTCCAGAAATTCTTGACGTGATTGTCCGATCGCCCAGCAGGCAACATCTTCGCAATCTTCGCCCACCTAAGAGTAGTTGATATATAAATAAAGCTACTTTAATAAACTTATAAATAGTAGCCGTATATATATAGCTATGTACCCATTTTCCCGAAAGCGGAGATTTAGAATCATGAGCATTTCTTCATCGCTGAAGTCCTCCAGTCGAATGCCGGGACGCAAATAGTTAAGCCATCTGAGTCTGCAGCTATTCCCAGTCCTCCCTGTACCTATATATATATATATATATCTAATTTGTGACAAAGAGAATTAACTAAGAAAAGATAATCAAGAATATATATATACCTAATTTGGTGGCCATGGTGTCCCAATCTTTATCTCCATTTGCCTCAACATACTCTCGGAGCTGCTTGTCCTCTTCGGCTGTCCATTTACCTTCTCCTCTCACCTCTTCTTGATCCATACCTCTTCTTAATTACTTCTGCTATCAACTCAGAAAATATATATATACTCCTATCACGCATTATAATAATATATATATGTGCTTGCGAGATGTCAACATCCCTTATACAAGGTTGGAAACAATTACGTCTGCAGCTATTCCCAGTCCACCCTCCCACCCTCCCACCCTCCCTGTACTCCTATTATATATCACCAATTTATTTAATTATATGCAAAAATTTTAAAGAACAGTTGATAGTGTTTATAAATTAAATTAATAGTATTTAAAAAAAGCTTATAAGCTAAAAAAAACAATCTCATTTCAACTTTTAGTTTATGGCTTTTGACAACTTTCCTTACAAGAAAATAAAGAATTGCTTATAAAATATTTCATTAATTAATATGTCTACAAATTTTTTAACGAAAATTGGTGGGTCGATCCAAGGGTGTTTGCAAACTCAATCAATCGAGGTGATAATCACTTAAAATAAAAAATAAAAAAAATTGTCCTCTGGCCTAGCTTCGTAGCTTTTGAATTGTAAAAGTAATTCTCAATATTGAGTAATGATTGCAAACACTCCCATGATGTAAAATTAGTAGTTACGTACACACATATATGGTGTGTTACAAATATGCATGATATTATATTACCTAATTTGTGGGCCATAGTGTCCCAATGATGAGGTCCATGTATATTAACATAGTGTCGAAGCTTGTCATCCTCTTCTCTCGTCCATGCCCCTTTTCTTTTGAGATGCAGCTCGTCTTTCTCATTCTCCATATATATATATATTCACTTTGGTTGATCTCCTTTTAAACACCAAGGCTTAATTAAATGATGAATTGAAGGATATATATGAGTGGTGCATTATATATATACACACACCATATATGTTGACACATATGCGCGTGAACTTTTCATAGAGCTGCATGAGCGTTTAAAAGTGGTTGAGGATCGGAAAATGGTGCCTAAAGAAAACAACCATGAAATATTATAATTTGGTTCAGTCATATATATTATATATGTTCTATTTATTATTTTAAAACTACCATTTTAAGACTATATTCTCATGTTACAAGGGGGCATTGGGCATTGAAATTTAATTGTTCTTCCATTAACATAATTGTACATAAATATACTTCCTAAAGTATTAACGTTTTTTGTCTTTAAAATTATTTAGTTATTTATAAGGTGTAATAAAAAATTAGCAAACTAGATCAACCATGAAATCATTACAAACTAAGAAGAATTAAAGGTATAAAATAACAAAAATGTTAATATCATATACAAATTTGATACTATAATTATTTATTGTCTGTCTTATTTTATCCATTAATTTAAACCAATTATCTCATTAATTAGAGTATCAAAAGACTTTTATACCCTTATTTATTCATAGTAACCACATTTAATATTTATCCTAGTACACTCTCCGTCCCATTTTATTTACTATTTAATGTTTCATACTATTTCTGTCCCATAAGATTTTGTACAGTTGACTTTTACACGCATTTTTGCGAGCAAATTTTGTATTAGTAATTGAAATGATAAAGTGATTTTTAAGGAGGGGTATGATAGATGAATGGACGAGTGTAAAAGTCAACTTTTCAAAACTCGCTCCTTAAAAATCATTTTATCATTTCAATTACTAATACAAAATTCGCTCGCAAAAGCGCGTGTAAAAGTCAACTTTGCAAAGTCTTCTGGGACGGAGGGAGTACTACTTAAGAAAATCATTTAGTAATAATAAATTATATGTAGTATATAATTTTTACCTTTTTAATTATTTACATGGTCATTTAATGCATATCATTATGAAAGTGAATATAAGGTCAAATAAATAAAAATATCATTTTGAATAAAATGAGAAAATTCTTATGGAAGAAGGTACTACTATTTCGTATTGTGTTACTTGTGCATAAATTATCATTCAGGGTACCAGTACGAGCCGATACATACCAATTATCGACCTCTCGACTCAAATTTTAAGTATCGAGGCTTTTTATTCCAAATATTTTGTTTCATCCATGATAATGACATTTATATTAATTAATTATATGTATACTTGTTGATTAATTTATTAATGAATTTTTTTGCAAGTCTACGGGTACTGGTATTAATTGTTTGTGGAACCCCCAACTCCAACATATAAAAAACGCCACTTGTGCATAAAAAAGTGACTTTCTTTTATCGAATGTAATTGTACTATTTCTTTATACAAAAGGCCAGTTTTGGGATTATATAAAAAAAACCACTATTATATCCGAACAGTGTGGGTCTCGTGTACACCCACGTGTACCATGCAATCATAGTGCATTTTAGAGTCGTGCGATTTGTTATATTGAAAAGTGCAATTTATTTACACTGAACCGTGCAACTTTTTTTTTCAGTATAAATAAGTTGCATTTTTCAGTATAACAAGTTGTACGATTTTAAAATACATTATAAGTGCACGATGCACCTAAGTGCATGCAAGACCTAACCATCCGAATATTATAAATACTCAATTGTGAGAGATGATAGAAATTTACCAAGTACAATAAAAAAAACGAGTAAAGACTCATGAAATAAATTTATCGGTGTAAACTTTTTTACCTAAAAAGTAGGATTTGGATCCTCTCCATTTCTTTGTATAAATTTCTTGTAAATTTGAGAGAGAAAAGAAGACACAATCTGAGGGTCCCACACTTTATATTTTCTTATATTAGTTTATTATGTGTTTTTCTCTCTCCGAAATTTACAAGAAATTTTCAAAAACGAAATGTAGAGGATCCAAATCCATGGAAGCAGACATTAAGCCCTACAGTGCTAGCTAGCTAGTGTTTTCGGTCGAATCAAGTCCCGTCAAATATGACCGTTATAAAAGCTGTTAAGTATTGATAAAGATAAATAAATTATAGATTATCATTTATATTTTTCAATAATTGTACATCAAATATAAAATTGAAAAATAGAGCATTCAATAAGTATTAAAAATATGCAAAATAACCTTCATTTTTTTATTTTATTTTTAAATAATGTTTGGTCAGCAATTCGTATCGCTTTCCTAGTTTTTTGAACGGTTCATAAATGGTTCTAAAATTAAGCGTTCCAACACTTCGATTCGGTTTGTTCTTCTTACCGAGTAGTGGCCGAATGGTCCGACCGCCAAGTTTAACCCACTTTTTTAAAAGTCAAAAACTTGTATGTAATATTGCATACAAGAGATATGTGCAATTGAACTTTTTTTTTTCTCGCGGTCAGTAGAGCAGGGATTAGGGCAGATTGTTGGTGGGCCAATGGACTTCTTCATCTTCTTCCATCGCGCGCGCAGCCGGACGCGATCAGATTTCCTCTTCTTCCTCTTCTCTTTGGGTGGTTCTCACAGGCTTTCTTCTTCCTCGTTAGTGTGCCTAATTTTTTTTTTTTTTCTCCCGATCATTGGATGAAATAAGGTTGTACAATTTGAATTTTGTTGTGGATTCTGCGAGAAGAAGAGAGAATATGTGTGTGGTGTTTGGATTACCCCTCAACACAAAGTATGTGATGAAATTCAGATCCTTCTGCACTCTTTTCACGCTGTTCTGTAAATCTGTAATTTTGGAATGAAGATTTTTTTTCGCGTTTGTACTGGTTTTTGTTCATGTAGTAACACCCTTTTGCTCGTATGGTAACACGATTTTTGTTCATGTAGTAACACATCAAGTTGTTCTTTAAATTTGTAATTTTGAACTGGGGATTTCTTTTCGCGCTTGTATTGGTTTTGTTCATGTGGTAACACGTTTTTCTTCATATGGTAACACTTTTTGTTCATGTAGTAACACATGTGTTTTTAGTAATATGTAACACTGTTCATATATCGTCGTAATACTATGTGAATACTCATGTGTTATTTTATGAACAATAATGTGTTACCTTGTGACCCATGTTACCTTATAAATATTTATGTATTACGATATGTTTTATTACGTGTTACGTAAGATATGAAGTTTTTTCAATATAACAATGTAGTAACACTTATACATAGATGTAGTAACACACAAAAAATTGAGAAAATATATATATATATATATGGTAACACATTTTGTTCATTTAGTAACACATGTTTTTTTTAGTAATGGATGTCCAAGTACAGCTGTCCAATTGCACTAACTCCCAACTCCACGAACCATTGACCCAATTCCCCATCTCACTGACTTTCTTCTCCCTCAAAGCACTCAAATGGTATAACCTAGGGAACCTAACCTTTAAAGACTCAACACCTACCCACGGACTCTCCAAAAACTTGTATTCTTCCCATTGCCTACACATCTTTCAAGATTACCCCACAACCACTTCCCCCCCTCCCCGGACTCATTGTTCAGAATATCTTTCCACCAACTAGACCTCCTATTCCAACTTCCTCTTATAATAAGGCCCGACTCACCCACATCGATACTCCCGTAAAGCGATCTTAAGACTCTAACCCACAACCCGTTGATCTCTACAAGGAATCTCCAAACCCATTTCCCCAATAAGACCCTATTAAAAACACTCAAATCCCTAACCCCGAGGCCCCCCAATGACTTAGATTTGCACACATTTTTCCAACTCACCCAACACGTTTTTTTAATTATTCTCACACCCACCCCACAGAAATTTACGTTGCAATGAAGATAAAACACACAAGGTAGATTTCGGGATTTTGTAGAAGGAGAATTGGTAGATAGGTAGTGACGATAGAACTGCATTTAGGAGTGTAATCGTCCCCCCAAAGAGATCTTCCTGGTCTTCCCAAGACTTCATTTTTTTAAAAACTTACGTATAAAATTAGTCCATTCACTTGGTTTCTTGTAGCTCGCTCCTACTCGTATTCCCAAATAAGAAAATGAGATTTCTCCAATGACACATCCCAGAATATCCGCCATCTCTTGGATTCTACTATAATCCACATTCATCCCCATCAAGCTACACTTGTCATAGTTAATCTTGAGTCCTGAGAGTAATTCAAATTTTTTAGAAGCCTTTTCAATACCCAAGCGTTTTGAGGGCATACCGACCCAATAAAGATTGTGTCATCTGCATATTGTAGGTGGAAAATTCGAACTTTATCCGTCCCAATTTCAGCAGCTTTAAGGCTGCCCATTTCCGTCGCCTTGGATGCCAATAGACTCAGACCCTCTGCTACAAGTAGGTACAAGAAAGGAGAGAGAGGGTCCCCTTGACGTAGGCCTCTTTCCAGCTTAAACTCTCCACACGGGCTGCCATTAACTAACACCGAAGCATAGGCACTTGAAACACACTCCTTCATCTAGATACGCCACTTATCACAGAAATCGAACCCTTCGAGCATCATATCTAAGAAATTTTAGTCCACCGAGTCGTAGGCCTTTGCGAAGTCAATTTTGAAGAAAGCTCTCTCGACTTTCCTCCTCTTTGTTTCCGCCACAACTTTATTCAAGATTGCAATTCCATCCATGATGTTTCTTTTTCCCACAAACGCACTCTGGTTGAGAGAAATCGAACATCCATGACCTTCTTTGAGGGCGTGATCGCGAAAGCAATTTTGCAAGAATTTTATAGGCACAACCAATGAGGGAGATTGGTCTATAATCCGACAAACATGCATCATCTTCTTTTTTGGGTATTAGCGCGATGAACGATGGATTTAACCCCCGAACCAGCTTGCCATGCTCGTGAAAGTCTGAAAGCATTTGTAGAAAATCCTTCTTTATAACGCCCCAACAAACCTTCATAAACTTGAAGTTGAAACCATCCGGTCCCGGGCTTTTAGAGCTCTCACAATTGTCAATGGCTGATTTCACCTCTTCCTCAGAGAACGGAGCATAAAGGAACATGTTATCTTCCAGGGATAACTTGTTTGAAAATAGCTCGGGTGATAGTTTTGGTCGAACAAGTCTTGCACGGCTGAAGTGGGAAAACCCCTGTTGGGATTGTTGGAGCCTGATCGAAACCGGGATGCAGAGCGCGGGAGGCGCTCGACCAGACTCGTGGTCGAGCACATCTGCTCGATCGAGCGCACCCCTTTCCATCCTGCGCTAGGCGCTCGACCAGTGATGAGCTCGAGCAGTTCCGCTCGACCAAGGCCCGTGGTAGAGCGGTTCCGAAGGCCTGTACGCGGATTTAGGGTTTTGGCCCAGTCTCATATTTAAACACTTTTGACTCATTGTATTTGTGTATCACCAAAATATCACTCGAAAAATAGTAGATCTCCTGGCTTGGTAGTGCCCCCAGATGTAGTAATTCCTGACGAACTGGGTAACCAAATTTGTGTTCCTTAATTCTTATTTCTATTATTTTCTCCATAATTGCTGCTTTAAATCCTAACAACTGGTATAAAGAGCATCTGGTTCAAGGGATCTGGTGGGAGCAATTATGATGGCTGAAGGGAAATCGCCTGTTGAGAAGTTTGATGGAAAGGATTTGGATTCGAAATGCGGATCGAGGATTACATCAGTGTAAAGATCTCAGATCAACCTTTGGGTTCAAAGCCTGAAGATATGAAGGACGACGAGTGGAAATTGCTGGACAGGAAGGCGATGAGTGCGGTTCGTTTATCGCTATCCAGGAACGTTGCCCTCCATACGGTGAAAGCAAAAACCACAAAGGAGATGCTGGAGATTTTGACTGAGATGTATGAAAAACCGTCTGCAGCGAACAAGGTTCATCGATCGCGGAGGTTATTCAACTTTGTGGATGGCGAGAGGATCTTGTGGTAGTCAATCATCTAAACGAGTTCAATATGACGATATCCCAATTGAGCTCGGTTGAGATTGATTTTGATGATGAGGTTCAAGCCCTAATTTTGTTGTCTTCTTTACCAGAAAGTTGGAGTGGGACGGTATGAATTTGTTAGTGCTTCAGCAGGTAAAGTGAAACTTAAATTTGATGAGGTTAGAGATCTGATCATGAGCGAAGAAATTCACAGGAAAGAATTGTTGGGATTATACTGAAAAATATGCTTTTTACTTTGTATAATCGAAAACCCAATTTTCGAACTTATTTCTTGAAATAAATTGTTTATCATCGATGCTTTAAATATGATTGAATGTTACATATATTTCTTTGCATAAGCTGTTCAATAATTAAGTATGTGTTACATTGTAGTTAATTTAGTGATACGAGATCACGAAAGATTAAATTAACATCCTTGTAACTAAAAAGTCGCCATTCACGACCTAGATGGAAATGAACAACCCATCGCGAAAGGTTGAGGTGTAAGGCTCGATTGGTTTGTCTTGACCAAGAGATTACACTAGTGCATGTCCGATGCCTTCGAATAGGACCCTCTGAGGAGGATAAATTCTTGAGCCCCGAACAAGGAAGAATTAGACCTCGGTGGTTTGTTGTTTCTTAATCTTCGTCCCCTTAAATAGGATCACGTGGGATTGGTAACTATTGCTTTGACTTATCATGGGTAGCGAATCGGAGAGATTCAATACTTTTTATCTTGGGCAATATTATTGGTCACATGTGATTGCTAAGATTTAATCTGAAGAATCGTGTGTGCAAAATCTGGCATGTTTGGTTTGCCCTCTTGGGAGGTTCATAAGCTTTATCATACCAAATCTTGCAAGTGGAATTAGTTTCCTAGATGGATAATAATGTTGAACCGTTCCTCGACCAAGGATAAAAGATGTTAATTAATGGAAAGCTATTTCAGCCGGCTTGAATTAATTAATGGGCTAGATAATCTTAAACACGGGGAAATAATGACCGGGGAGCCATATTGATTGTAATATATGGGTTAAGATGGATATTCTGATATTAATTATGTAGTGGGATTAATTAATATTTGTGGGCTTGAATTATATTGTGGCTCAATATTAGATATTCAAGGTCCATTAGAAGGTCCAATCTTAATTCTCCTAAAGGCCCCCGAAGAGTAGCCCAACAAATAGTCCATAACCGAAAAAAGTGATTAAAATAAAATAAATATTGTTCTTATTTTTCCTCTAAATTTTCGAAATTTATGGATAAAAGAGGAGAAAGATTTTCTTTGAATTTTGTTATGGAATGAAGATATGTATTCTTGGAATACAAGATTATCTCATTAAATTCAAGAAATCTCCCACTTGGTTATTCATGAAGGAATTTTCGAAATTTTGGAAATATAGTGGGCAAGAAAGATTTTCTTGATTTTCTTGAAAATATATTATGGAAGATATGTATTTCTTGAAATACAAGAATATCTCATAAATTCAAGAAGATCAAAATCTTGGAATCTTGCTTAGTATTTTCGAAAATAATCCATAATTGAGGAGGTGGGATTTTTGTGGAATATTTTAATTATGGGAAAAAGAATATAGGAGATATATTCAAGATTTCTTGGTGATCAAGAAAAGTCTTTTCCCACATTGATTTTCTACTGGAAATTTCGACCACTCCTCTCCTATAAATAGGGGATGATTGTTTCATTCCCAAGTACAATTCCATGTGCTGGAAAAATTAGTAAATCCACAAAGGTGGTGCAACAAAGTTTATTTTTTCCTTTTGTTAATTGTTAGACAAGTGTCCTTCCACCGGATAGTTGAGCAAGGGCTAAGGGAATACTTGGGAAGTCCTTTTGGTTAGTCCGTCCAACCTGAATTCACTTTGCCATCCCGGAAGTGCGTTCACGTAAACCCGTAGATTCCGCGTCGTGGGGTTTTACGTGACTTTTTATATGGATGATATGTTGTTGCAATTATTATTTGAATTAATATAGGATTAATTCATGCTAGTAATAATTAATGAATTAAATTTGTATTTAAATATTCACCCCGAATAGATCTGTGCAACTCATTCCCCAACAAGAATTGGGTGTGGCCACAGGATCAACCTTGAGTGCGGGAAACAGAGGCAGATCTGAATCCAAAGGGAAGCCAAAGCGGGGTAGATCAAAGTAAAGGGGCAAAGATAAGCCCAAGAAGGATAAGAGACATGTTGAGTGCTACAATTGTCATGAACTTGGTCATTACAAAAGGGAGTGCAAGGCATCAGCAAAAGCACAAGGGAATACACCAAAGAAGAATGACAACTCAGCAAACGCCGCCACTGATGAGGGCTCAGATGCATTAATCTTGAGCGTAAGCAGTCCATTAGAATCGTGGGTGTTAGATTTTGGAGCATCGTTTCATTCGTGCAGCAGTGCTGACGTGATGGAGAAGTACACTTCCGGGAACTTTGGGAAGGTTTATGTAGCTGATGATGAGCCTTTGTAAATCAAAGGGAAGGGGGATGTTAAGATCAAGACACCAAATGGAACTGTTTTGCAGTTGAAAGATGTGAGACATATTCCTGGATTGAAGAGGAATTTAATTTCAGTAGGACAGCTTGATGATGAGGGTTACAAGGTGATTTTTGGTTGCAATATGTGGAAGATATCCAAAGGTGCCATGGTAGTGGCTCGAGGCAACAAGGAGGGAACGTTGTACATGACAGACAACACCCGGGACAACATTGCTCTTGCAGGTGAAAAAGAGAATGCAGACTTGTGGCATTGTCGTCTTGGCCACATGAGTGAGAAAAGGATGAAAGTTATGTGTTCAAAGGGAAAACTGCCAGACCTCAAGACAGTTGACATCGGGTTATGTGAGGACTGTGTATTCGGAAAACAGAAAATGGTGAGTTTTTCGAAGGGAGACAGAACCTTGAAGAAGCAGAAGCTGGAGTTAGTCCACAGCGAATTGTGGGGTCCAGCACCAGTGACATCTCTTGGTGGAGCATCATATTACATGACTTTCATTGACGACTCTACGAGGAAGGTATGGGTTTATTTTCTGAAAAATAAGTCTGATGCCTTTAATGCTTTCAGGAAGTGGAAGACCCTTGTAGAAACTGAGACGGGTCTCAAAGTGAAGTGTTTGAGATCAGATAATGGTGGAGAGTACGAGCTCCATGAGTTCAAAGAATTCTGTGAGGCTGATGTAAGCAAACGCTACAAGGCAAGCCTGGTTGTGAAGGGGTTTCAGCAGAAACATGGTATTGATTATACTTATATTTTTACTCCAGTTGTGAAGCTAACTACCATTCGGTTAGTTCTGAGTTTGGTGGCTGCAGAGAACTTGTTGTTAGAACAGATGGATGTGAAAACAGTCTTTCTTCATGGTGACTTAGATGAGGACATCTACATGAAGCAACCGGAAGGATACTTGTCAAAGGGGAATAGTGAGCTTGTTTGCAAATTGAAGAAAAGCTTGTATGGTTTGAAACTCTATTTTAAAAACCCGGTCCGACCGGCCGGTCGGACCGGTCGGACCGGTGAACTGCCACCAAGCGGCCCAATAGAGGTGTATAGAACCGCTATTGGGCCGCCCCCTCAAAACCGGAAAAACCGTTCGAAAACCGGTGAAAACCGGGAACCGGTGAACCGGTGAACCGCCGGTTTTCACCGGTTTTCACCAAAAAAACCCAAAAAAAAAAAGGGCCGATCTGTCGCCGTCTCAACTTCCCACCACCACCTCCATCAAAATCGGCCGCTCCAAGATTCAAGGTTCGTCGTCGACACCGCCATAAAAATGGATCTGCCGCCCCCATCTAACGCAAATCCCCATTTTCTTGTCATCTTCTTCGCGGCGTTGGTGTTGGGTTTTGGGGTGGGTCGCGGCAGCGTGTTGGGATTTGGGGTGGGGGCCACAACTTTTGTGAGGGAGGGACAAATTTGGTGGTGGTGGGGTGGAGGGGGAAGGCTGACTGCGATTTTGGCTTTTGGGAGTGATGCAAGGAATTTTGGGGGTGCACGTTTTTGGCTTTTGGGAGTGATGCAAGGAATATGATATGCTGGACCGCTGGTGTATTGAACTATAGGTGTTTCTTCTCATTAAACTATTTTAATCATGCTAACAAACTGGTTTTGTGAGAGTTTTAATTTGGGGGGAAATGCAAGTTGCATAGGGTGGCACGTTTTTGGGCCATAGAGTTTTAATTTTGGAAATAACTTTATTATTAAAGTAAATTACTTTTTGTTGGTAAAAGTAATTAAATAGGATGTAATTCAGATGGATAATTAAAAAATATGTAGTTACTTTATTCTCTTTGATGGAAAATGGTAAGTTTGAGATATATTTTTTGGAGAAAATAGGTAAAAAACTTTGAGACATATCTTTTAGAGAAAATGGATAAACAAGTTTAATACATAGTGAATATTATTTAAATTATAATTGCATCCCCAATTGATTATCTTGAATCTGTCACTGTGTGGGAATAGAGTTTTCTATGAGAGTGAGGTGAGGAATGTGGTTTCTTGGATTAGTATTATTGATGAGAATTTGAAGAATGAGATGATTGATGATGCATTGAATGTGTTTGATGAAATGCTTAAGAGTAAAGTTGAGCCTAATGATGTTACCTTGAATTTTGAAGTGACTTTAGATACTTTATATTCACTTATCATACTCTATATTTTGAATTTTTTAAAAAATTATGCATATTATATATATATATATAATATTTATTATGACGTCATACCGGCTCAATCCGGCTCAATCCGGTCCGACCCCGGTCTAACCTTTTTTTGGGGTCGTCCGGCTCAACTTTCGGTTCCGGTTTTTAAAACATAGGTTTGAAACAAGCTCCATTACAGTGGTACAAGAAGTTTGATGGGTTCATGCACGAGATTGAGATCAATATGTGTGAAGCTGACCATTGCTGTTACTTCAAGAGGTATGATGGTGGTTATATCATTTTGCTATTATATGTTGATGACATGTTGATAGCAGGCTCTAGTGCTCGGGAAGTGAGCAAGTTGAAGAAGAAGTTGTCTGATAGGTTTGCTATGAAAGACCTTGGAGAGGCCAAACAAATCTTAGGTATGCGAATCGATCGTGATAAGGTGACAGGAAAGTTGTATCTTTCACAGGCTGAATACATAAAGAAGGTCTTGAAGAGATTTAGTATGGAAGATGCAAAGCCAGTTCGTGTGCCGTTGGGAAGTCAGTTCAAGCTATCCAACAAGGACTCACCTAGTAGCGAAGAGGAGCGGACCTACATGCAAAACACTCTGTATGCTTCGGCAATTGGCAGTTTGATGTATGTTATGGTGTGTACAAGACCTGATATTGCACATGCAGTGGGAGTGGTTAGCCGGTTTATGGGTAATCCGCAAGCGAAGACTGGGGAGGCGATGAAGTGGATCCTTAAGTACTTGAGAGGTACTTCTTGAACAAGCTTTGTGCTTTGAGGGCAAAAAGCATTGAGTTGGCGGGGATATGTTGATGCAGACTTGGCATCTAGTGATCTCGACAAAAGGAGGAGTACAACAGCAGTATGTGTTTACTTTTGGTGGTACAACAATTTCTTGGGCTTCTAAGTTGCAGAAGATCGTAGCTCAGTCCACTGCAGAAGCAGAATACGTTGCAGTCACTGAGGCTAGTAAGGAGATGGTTTGGTTGTAGAATCTTTCGTGAGAGGTTTGGAAGAAGCAAAAGGATAGTATTACGTATAGTGGACGATCGAGTGCTATTCACTTGGCAAAGAATCCGGCCTTTCACTTGAGGGCCGAAGCATATTGAGTTAAGGTATCATTACATCGTTACCTCATTGAGAACAAGATCTTCTGACTAATGAAGATCCGGGAAGTGAGAATCCTACTGACATGTTGACTAAGGTTGTGACCTTAGAAAAATTGAAGTTATGCATGACTTCAACTCGGCCTTGGAAACCGAGGTGAAGGCGACACTACTACCCGATGAGAGAGACCGTTGAAGCGGAGGAGACAAGTTTCTTGAGTGGGTCTCTCGGTCGGAGATTGTTGGAGCTGATCGAAACCGGGATCTGAGAAGGGAGGCGCTTCGACCCGGACTCGTGGTCGAGCACATCTGCTTGATTGAGCGCACCCCTTTCCAGCCCGCGCTAGGCGCTCGACCAGTGATGAGCTCGAGCAGTTCCACTCGACCAAGACCCGTGGTCGAGCGGTTCCGAAGGCCTGTACGTGGATTTAGGGTTTTGGCCCAGTCTCATATTTAAACACTTTTGACTCATTGTATTTGTGTATCACCAAAATATCACTCGAAAAATAGTAGATCTTCTGGCTTGGTAGTGCCCCCATACATAGTCATTCCTGACTAACTGGGTAACCAAATTTGTGTTCCTTAATTCTTGTTTCTATTATTTTCTCCATAATTGCTGCTTTAAATTCTAACAACCCCATCCTTTACTTCTTTGACATCTTCCGTCCACTCGCCATTGAGGAAAAGACCAGCAATTCCATTGTTTTTTCTTCGAAAACTTATGGCCATGTGAAAAAATTTGGAGTTTATATCACCTTCTTTGAGCCATCTGATTTTTACATCACTATTAATTATTAATTCTACGAGCTTTTGGTGTGATCATTGAATTCAACTTAGTCGATTACAAGTTTAATGGTGCTCGTTTTTTAGCTTAATTCTATATATTCTATTTGTCTTCTTGCAGCAGGCTTGCTTCCTGTTTCCTCTTTCTTCATCTTTTTCTCCATGTTAATTTCTTTAAGAAAATATATACCAATTAACAAGATAGGAATGATTAACTAAAATTTACTACCTCCATCCCAAAATAACGTGCACATTTACCGTTTTCTTATATTTTAGCGAACGAGTTTTTATTAATATTTAAAATGATAAAGTAACTTTTAATGATACATATAACAGATGAGAGGTAAATCTATAATTCTCTTCCTTAAAAATCACTTTATCATTTAATAAACAACTCACTCATTAAAACTTGATAAAAAAGGTAGTGAGCACGTTATTTATGGGGTAGTATACAACAAAGGCAGAGTTGAAATGTTATTTTTTGTCCCTTAATTCTCACAAATTTTAATTTTTGTCCGCAATTTTTTTTTTTACTTTGAAATTTATCTCTTAAATATTTATTAAATTCATCTTTTTCGTCATTTTTGCACGTTAAAAGGACGTATATGTTGAATTTTGTTAACCCGTTTTAACCGATTATAGGACGAAAGATTGGATATGGTAAACCTAAAAGACTATTTTCACAATTGAAAAAGTTAGCGAGTTAAAAAAATTAAAATCGGTAAAAGTAATAACCAAAGAATAATAATTATAATACGCACATGCACTGTTCCAGTTACCCAAATTTGTCGAAGACGTCATCATGTACAATTTGTTTAGTTTTTTTTTATTATATAAAGACGACTTTTTATTACTAGTTGATTTCATTTCATATTTTCGTGGAATTAAGTTTCATGAGACTACTTATATCAGTCAGAAAAATAAAGTTACATGGGACTAAGGGGCTCTAAAATTTATAAGCTACTATTAAAATGAAAAAGTGCAATGAAAAGAATTTTAATACTTTAATTTAAGATTTCAAAGTAAATTATTTACATCTAAAGCTCTCCTAAAAATGAACGCATAACTGAAATCCAAAAAACATGAAATGGGAGATCGATGATCGTAATTTTAATATAAAAAGAATAAGAAAAATTACAGTTCATAAAGAGTCAGTTTGACCCAAAAATTTTCTGACATATTAAAAAGCGTTGGTGAATGGCTGTGGATTAGAGGCTAAAGAAGAAAGTAAAGCTTGACAATTAGAAAGTCTATCATACGTGCGCAAAGAATCTCTTGATATATTAATAAGAAAATCTAAACTTTTTTAAAAGTTACTTTATCATTTTATAACTAATTAATAAACAACTCGTTCGCTAAAATACGAGTCAAACAGTGAATGAGCAATCTAAAACATGACGGATGAAGTATCATTTGTCCCATTATATATATTTTAGGGGGGCTCACTATGGGTACAAAGTGGGTGTTGTAATTACTATGGGGTACAATCAAAACATTTCATTACTCTTAGATACAAAAACTATAATAAAATAACCATTGTGTCCTTACTTTCATCAGCCATCACCTTTTTCGTGCATTGTTCATGATTAACATTCGTCAATTTTCGTGCACTGTTCATGATTAACATTCGTCAATTTTCGTGCACTGTTCATTTTTGCACGAACACAAATTTTTTTTGCACAATTTTAAAAATTACTCCATTTTAAAATACATTTTAATAAATTTCAAATTTCATTATAAAAATTTAAATTTTACTCCATTCTAAAATACATTTTTTTCATTATCAAATCTAAAAATTGCAAAAATATAAACTGTTTATTTTTAAAACTTGTTAAAACCCGTATAAACTACAAAAATAATTCAGTACGAGTCAAAAAAAAATATTTGCACAATCCCGTAATGAATTTAACAATTATAGAATGGGGATAAGTGGAAAGATCAGTAGTGTAATTGTGGGTTGAGTGACACTGAATATCCATCTACAGTGAATGATTTTATCAATTTAATCCAGATGATATTCTTTTGCGACATTTATACACAAAGACTTATTCAAAAAAAAAATTGCACAACAAACATTCTGGCCTGTGAAAAAAAAAATCTTGCACATTTGTATAAAAAAAATTGCACAAGCTGCAAAAAAACATTCCTCCATATGTAGTCTACAGTCTACACCAAAAAAAAAAAACGAAGAAAAAAGATCAATTTCTGCAAAAATCATATGGAGAACGAATCAAATCTGTTTATACTCATCACATATCCACCACCATAGATAGTACAGATCTGCCGCCGTAGCCGCGACAATGCAGTTTCGCCGCCATCGTCGTGAAAGTGCAGATCTGCCGCTGATGGAGCCGATGTAGGCACAATGCCGTGAGCCTCCGCCGCCTCTCCGTCGCCTCACAGACCCGACGCCGTCGCAGCCTCCGCCGCTACCTCTCAAAAACCCCAGATCGTGCTCGCAGCCTCTCCACCAACACCCACCCCAAATCGCCGCTGACACCCAAATATAATAAACCCCCAGATTCCGAACAAAATTACTTCCATCGGTATGGAAATATAGAAAATTTTGGTATATTTTCGGTATACCGAAAATATTTTGGTATTTCGGTATATACCGAAATATCGGTACGATATCGGTATGTAATATTGACATACCAAAAATTTCAGTACCAAAATTTTTGCTACGGTATGGTAACGTACCGAAAATTTCAGTACGATAACTGTATGAAAATATAGAAAATTTTGGTATATTTTCGGTATACCGGAGAAATTTTCGGTATACCGAAAATATTTCGGTATATATCGAAATATCGGTACGGTATTGGTATGTAATATTGACATACCGAAAATTTCAGTATTTCGAAATTTCGGTATACCGAATTTTCGGTACGACAACGGTATGATATTTTTCAGTATCAAAAATTTTGATACAATAAAGATATATCGAGAAATTTTTTGGTATGCCCTACCGTCCACCCCTAACTAATATACATGCATTCATGAGCATTGCTATATACAAGTTGTAAATTCCCAGCTAATTTATCAATTTCGACGACAATAGGATCAAAACATGACCAAATTCAAATTGCCAAAAAGCTACCGTGAGAAAATAATTAGCCAAATTTGCAGACAAATTGGAAATAGAAAAATGTCAGAGATTGAATATGAAAACATAATTATGAGGAGCATGGAATTATGATTTTTTTTATTGAACAAATAATAACTCGAAACCATGACCTTGTGGTATAGGTATTGTTAGAAAGAAGAAAATGTCGAAAATTTGCACACCAAATTCCAATATCCAAAAGTAATGATTCAAGTGTAGAAAAAGGCATCGTTGCTAAATACACATTTTTGATTGATTGATTGGATTGTCATCGTGGGGGGCGCGACGCAGAACCTTGTCCGTCAAACTTCCCACCCAAATAGAAATTTGATTTTTTTAAATTAATTAATTAATACTCCTCCGTCCCTGCGGGGATGATTGCAAATAATTGAAACTTTTATCGTATTTTTTTGAGTGAGAGCTTTGTATAAGTAATTGAAATGATAAAGTGAATTTTAAGGAGATGTATGATAGATGATGAGCCCTTATCTATTATACCTTCCTTAAAAACCACTTTATAATTTCAATTATTAATATAAAACTCGCTCGCAAAAATATCGTTCTTAACATGGACTAACTACTTGGACACAACAATTTTATCGCACGGTTTGTATACTGTGTCAATAACGTGGTACGGGGTATATGCTGCAAGTACCTTGACACAAAATGGACAAACTGACCCATGGTTCCTTCCGAGTCTGCCTAAACACATGTGGTCTATATTCGCATGATGGTTTAATCATGTTTTCATTTTACACTTATTATTATTATTTTTTGAAAAACTATATATCCTGAATAAAAAATCTTTTTTATTTTAATTACATGATAAATTCAGGATTAATGGAGATCCAACTGATTTCAGAATAGCATTTTTCAAAGTGTGTACAACATTTATGCGTCAAGGATGGAGAAACCCTCAATTAGATGTTGAAGGGTCACAGGTAAAAAGAGACTGTGCTTAGATTGGGGAAAAGATATTTAAATTTCATTTATGTTTATTATTAATTAAAACTGTATTAAATTTATGTTTAATATTATTTGAACACATTTTTTAAGACGGCTAAATATTTTTAGAGTGCTTAATATTATTTGCATCAATACTTTTAAATTAATGAACAAATACTTTATGATAATAAAACTATAATATTTTTCAATGAAAGAACTGATACACTTTATAACTAAATAATTAATATTTTTAAATTAATTAAATAATATTAATTAATAAAAAATTAATTACTAATGTGTTATTAATTAATTAATTTAAAAAACAGAAATTTAAAAAAAAAAAATTATGTCGCTTGGACAGTGCGACAGACAGAATCTGCGTCGCTTGCCCCACGCGACACACACAATGATTGGACCCATCAATAAATGTCACAAATGTGTATATAGCATTCCTCAAGGGTGTATGAAAAGTTGAATTTTATGTTCTGAATTGATATAAATATAATGTTAAAATAACAGATGGTTGATATAAAACAAGGGAATGGTCCCTTTCTAATCCACGTGCAATACAATGTTCTATCTATCACCAGGCTTTCCTTTTCTTAATGAAAACTGAAAAGAGGATCTAACTTTCACTTGGATCTTTATATATTTATTTAAATTTAATATACGTTTCAAAATTTAAAGAAAATAAAAGTTTTAAATATAAATTATGTATAATTAATTTTAATTAAATATAAATGTTGTGAGGCAATTTCTTGTATATATTGTCTCATGTTGTAAGATAATTGAAATTCTTTAAATAACTAAAATAAAAGTGAAATATAAATTAATAAGAGTAAACGGGTAGAGATACAAAATAAATATAAATTAATTTTATCTAAAAAAAAATTGTCACATGTTATTGCAATTGTGTTGATATTTTGACCGCTCCCCCGGATTTTCTGGAAGCAAACAATTTTCTGGGAAGCACTTGCGTCACAGAAGGTACTGACATTCCGAGAGTGTGGTGATATGATCTGATAGTCTTACTCGAGGGAATTATTTGAAGAATTTGCCATGCATGGGCAATATGGAACGTTGTTTGCACATTTGTGCATTATAGATATAAGCAATGGAAATCACCCAATATTGAGGCACTCCAAGGTGGACTGCAAAATTTTAGGGAGGCGCATGAGCAGCTGAAGGATATTGGTCAGTAAGATAAGCGTGGGCCCACCGAACAGTCCAAATTCAAAGTTAGATTTAGCCAATCCCACACGACGGTTCGTTTCTCCCACAAGTGTGTGGCCACACCCACACACAAACACAGTCCAAACAATGAACATAAAAATATGTATATGCCGGTTTCATAAGTCGTGATATAGTTTTTCATTCCCAAGTTTTACAAGTATAATTACTCCATAACTAGGATTTCTCCCGTGTAATGCACGGTTTGAATATTAATAAAATTAAACTTAAAACTAATTATAATAGGATTCTAAATTAAATTTATTATATTAATATGCACATTGATTTTTATTAATTTTTTTAATAATATATGAATTTTATGAAATACTAATATATGTGAATCTCGCTATTATAAAATGTAAAGAACAAAAATAATAAATTTTATTGGTTGATATTAAGTCATTCTCCTTGTTAGAGAGTGAAGTTCACTCATTCACCAAGTGTAGCTACACTTGTTCAAATATGTATTTATGAAATTTTGACAAACTTCTTCTTTTATATATTTACATATTAAGAGTATTTTTTATGATCTCATGCCAGACCTCTTCAATAATGAGAAAATATTGGGACAAAATTTGGGGACAAACATTTAAGGGTGAGTTTAGATTTTTTTTTAATGATTAAAATTAATGATTATATAAAATATTATTTAATAGTAAAACTTGGTGATGCCTGAAAAGGAGTTGTTGATTTTTAAATAAACCTCATAAGTTATAAAAAAAATACCTCATATTCAACTTTTAAATTATAACTTTTGACAGTGTACTTAATTTGATAAAAGAGATACCAAATACTCTAAAATGATTTTTTTTTTAAGTGATTAAAAATTGATAGAATTTTTTTTCCGTGTGAATCCGACATGAATCGCACCTGCACCCTGCGCGTATCTGATACTGCACTGTGGTATTTTTAGAAGAATCTATGTATCATAGATCAAATTAAAGTGTTGAAATACAAAAAAGAAGAAAATAAATGTAAGTTAATTATGATTGATTAAGTACATTTGATTATGAACTTTACTAGTTTGGTAACTTGTAAAATACAAATTGGCTTTCGAAAAAAAAATATACAAATTGAGTTTTGACGTCAACCGGTCCTTGTCATGTTGTTCATTGTCTATTATATGTAGCCTCTCCAACCAATATTTCATACAATTCCATACTCCCTTTTCTATTTTTCTTGGTTTCTTTTACAATCCTTGTCTTTAATTGACTCTATATTTCTCCACAATTTGCATAGCTTTTTTGGGAAATTATCAATTTTACTCTAATGACTAAATCGGTTGTTTGCAAATTGCAATTGCAAGTACATATCCCAAAAATAATAAAATTTGAAGTTTAATCCTGTAACTTCAAATGTCGAGGTGGGTGGGGGAATATAATGAAGTTTAATCCGTCGGAGAAACGAGGGTCGCTAAAATATAGCGACGGTTTTTTTCCAAAGACCGTCGCTACTAATGACGATAGTAAATCCGTCTCTAAGTATCGACGGTTTTTTACCGTCGCTATATGGCGACGGTTTTGTCGACGGAAAAGTGGACCCGGTTCTGGGTCGGACTAACCGTCGCTAAACCGTCGATATATTGTCGACGGTTATGACGTCATATACTGTCGTAAACAACGGCGATTATCCGTCGCTATTAGCGGCGAAATTTATCGTCGATATGTGCGACGGTTTTTCTCCGTCGGTCATAGCGACGGAAAAAAATCACGCTAATTTAAATCGATAAAACCGTCGCTAAATCAGAATTTTTCGAGAAAAAAAAAAGGCTCACGGTGGTTCGAACCCGAGCCCGAGGAGCGCTCGGGTGGGCACCGAACCACCCGAGCCACGGACCATCTCGAACCCAACCACCAAGCCTCCCAATTAAATGAGACATTTATTCGCTCCCGTGGGGGACCGAACACGGGACCTTGGGCGCCCGAGCGGGGATCAATTCCGCTCGGGCACTTACTTCTTTGCGTTTACTTAATGAATTTAATTGTATATGTCCTAAAATTCATTTTTTTTCAATTTTTTTTTAAAATTCTTTATTTCAATTATCTTATTTAATAATTCAATTACATTTTAATATAATAATTTATATTTTTTATTTATAACTTGTAATTAAATTAATTAAATTAAAATCGTATTTTTTTAACTTATTTTTAATAAAATTAATTCTATATTAATTTACAATTCTTTTTTTTTAATTTTTTTTAAATTGTCTTATTTAATGACAATTACATTTTAATGTAATAATATATATTTTTGATTTATAAATTTAATATGAATTCCTATTTTTTTAATTATTTTGAATAAAACTATTTGTATATATATTTAAAATTCATTTTTTTTCAATTATCTTAATTAATTAATGATTCAATTACATTTTAATATAATAATTTAGTTATTTTTATATTTATGATTATAGTTTTTTAAATTTAAAATTAATTGTGTTATATTGGATAATTACCAAAAAATAAATTATGTTAAGAACAAAATTAAATAACTAGTAATATCATAATAGAGCGTCGTCAACGTGAAATATTACAAATGAAATACAATATAATTATTATTCGTCATCCTCATCGTTGCCCCCATCTGTACTCCTCTTCCTCCTCCTCATCCTCCTCCTCCTCCTCCTCCTCCCCGTCCTCCTCCTCATCTTCCTCACCATCTTCATTCTCTTCACTGCCGCTGTCAATCTCTAGCAAATCTAGATTTGCAAATTAAAATATCTGAAAAAGATTAAAATCTCATGTATGCACTTCAGTTTGAGTGGCAACTGTTTCCGTTTGGAACGGAGCGTCGTCAACTACGGTTGCAAACAGCCATCCATTCATTATTTGCTTTCGAACCTGGATACGTGCAGTAGTATACTTGGGATACCTGAGCAGCAAACACAAACGGATCATACCCCGGATATCTTCTTCTTCTATGAACATCGACCAGTTTGTATTCGGGATGAATCCTTGTTCCTGAAGCAGATGGATCATACCAATCACACTTGAACAATACAACAGTCTTCTCAGGGAAACCCGGATATCCTACTTCAATGACTTCTTGCAGGTGTCTGAAGTAGTCACGGATTTCTCCATCGAACATTGCACTGTTAATGCAAACACCACTATTCACAGTAGATTTGGTCGATGCATAATCCACTGTATGAAATTTGTAACCATTTCCATAGTATCCTTGATACGTGTTGACCACATGTAGTTGTCCGCTACTAAGATCCCGCATGAATGGGTTCACAATTCCACCATTATAGCCCTGTGACGCGACGATTTGAGATTAAATATATAATTGTAAATATTTATGATAGGCCCAGTGGGAAAACCCATTTTGCGCGTGCGGAAGCAAACATGTCGTGCGATGCATATAAAAACAGGGGTGAAGGAATGGTGATTCCAGATTTTTGCGTTTTAAGCTCATGTGTTGTGTTCTGCTTATAATCGAATGCGTACGACAATATAAGAACGTAAAGCAGTAAAGAACACAACAATGTATAGTGGTTCGGAGACTCAAGCTCCTACATCCACTCTCCCTGTTCCTAGGGAAATTCCTTCAAACACTTCCTAAGGTTTTCTGACTACCTCTGTAGTTTACTAACCTTTCTACTTTGAGCTTTCTGACTACCTCTGTAGTTTACTAATTTAAACTGGACTTATCACCCTCTCGGGCTCGCCTCTGGACTTATCACCCTCTCGGGCTCGCCTCTAGATGTTTAACAAGTTCACACTCCAACGGGACTTATCACCCTCTCTCGGGATTGCCTAACAACTACCTCACTTCACCACTAGTTATCTCTTACGAGAATGGGGTTTGGGTTTGGTGTCGTCTCCAACTATGGTGAGATTTTCCCTTATATTTGTTTAGCCTCAATGCTAAGGTTGGGAAAATCTCTCTAAGCTTAGGATACATCGTGGGTTGCTTAGATTGAGTTCTAGAACACTCTTGAACATATTTGTATATCTACAGACTCGTGTTCTAGGGTGGGAATGCTTGACTATAACGCTCTTGGCTCTGTAGCATCGTGTGTTGTATTCTTCACGCATCCACACTTAATTTGATGGAAGATCTTGTATTTATAGTGTGGATTTGAATGTTACCGTTGGAGAGAATCACATTCAAATCCATACTATTCTTTGTAAGTTCTGCAACTTTTCAAGGCTGGTTGTCTTCCTCTCATTGGTCCACGTCAGCTGGATTCCAACGGCTATATTCATCAGTTTCTTCGCCGAACATTCGGGTTTATCTTGAGTATTCATAATTACCGAGTCTTGATAATTCTCGTGTGCTTCGATTCTCTCGAGTCTCGGTGTCTTCGAGACATCTAATGAGTCTTGATTCTCGATTTCATCGAAGTCTTGAAAACTTCGGTTTCATCAAAACTTCCGGTTTCTTGAAAACTTATTGAGTCTTGAGAATCTAACTTTGATCTATATCTGCCGACTATACACTGCAGTGCGTATAACATCCCTAACACTCTAAAAACCCGAATCATGACTCATCTATCAAGATTATCCTGAACATGTCATACTCAGGGGTTTTGTGATCTAATCAAAATCCTCTTTATTAAATTCATTTCCCAACAATTTAATATGAATTTATTAATAAACAACGGTTTAGAACCACTCACATAGTTTTGGAACCACTCTGCAAAATCACGAGTAATATATTCACCTACTTGTGCATCTGAGATGTTTGGATCTATATGGTGTAGCTCTTCAGTAAAGATCCTAATTGAAAGCAATATATTATATTAATCAACTATTATATAATAAATTAATATTCTAATTATGTAAATGATACGTATATGAAATACTTACTCAATGTATGGTTGGACTTCCTCACAATTGAATAACACATATTTATGTGCACCTTCAATCTCTTGTCGGTTCAACCATGGCCGTTCATTTGTCTTACCCAAACATCGACCTGGAAACTTAAACACGGACAACATATACCCTCAATATCATCAGCAACATTGTATGTGCCTCTACCGTCGTAATTACGAGGCTCGTTTCTCAACCTTGTTCTAACATGATCCTCGAAATAGTAAGACAAAATGTTGTAACCTCCTCACACAAGTAGGCATTAACAATTGATGCTTCAACTTTTGCCTTTTGTTTAGCATTGAGCTTCAAGTTATGTAGATACCTATAGATATATAATATAAAAAATTATAAGATCAAAACATAAATATATTAATATTTGTATAAATAGTTGTGAAGTGAAGGTTTACCTCTCAAATGGATACATCCACATGTATTGCACCGGACCGGCAATTTTGGCTTCATATGCTAAGTGTACCGGCAAGTGCTCCATCGAATCGAAGCTTGGAGGGAAAATGCGCTTCAACTTGCATAAAATAACAGGAATGTCTTTCTCCAAATGGACCATGTCGTCCCACTTAATCATTGTAGACGTTAAATCTTTGAAGAATAAACTCAACTCAGTTACAACCCTCCAGATATTGTTCGGTAGGAATTCCTTTGAATCGCGAGGTGCAACGATCGTTGCATAAACACGTGACAATCGTGGCTTTTCATCCGGACACCTTCCCGCTTTGATGTGTTTACACAACGACTCGGATTGGAGACATAGTCATCTGAAAATCTCAGATCTTCAATCCAATTACACAAAAGCCACTTTTCATCTCTTATCAAGTGTGTAATTGGCTTGGGGATATCTTCTGGTACCCTCATCCCTCTTCAAATGATCACGTTTACATATCTCGTTCAACTCATCACGACTTTGCGGTGTCTTTTGTCTTGCCCTCTGTGTTTCATGATTGTGTGGAACAAGTTATCGAACACATTCTTTTTTCGATGTGCATCACATCTAAGTTGTCTTAGAATCAAAAGTGAGCTCCAGTAGGGCAAGTCCCAGAAAATGATCTTTTTCTTCCAACTACCCTGTACCATTTTATTATGCTCATCTGCATGTTCTTCTGTTGTTTTCCTCAATCTCTTCTGATTAATTTGATTTAACAACCTTTTACCTGCATGAATGCAAAGAGTTATAAGTTAATTAATTTATCATATGTAGATAGAAATATATTAATTAATTTAAAACAACTAATATAAAAATACCTGATCTCTTTTTCAAACCCTTTTTTATAACGACTATGTTCTTGATAATGTCCTTTTTATTATTTCGAAAAGGATGATCTTCTAGTAAAAACTTTTGATGGTTATCAAACCATGAAACTTTTCTGCTAAGCGGGAGACTGAAAGCGTTATAATCCTCCATGCAGTAAGGACATGCTTGTTTCCCAGTCGTCCTCCATCCGGACAACATGGAGTATGCAGGATAGCCGCTGATCATCCAGAGCAGGGCAGCCCTCATCGTGAAGTTTTGCTTTCTCGATACATCGTATGCCAACACTCCATTATCCCACAGATGTATTAAGTCTCTTATCTGTTGGAATTTAGAGGCACGTAAACATGTAATACATGCGCAGCGGAAATTAAAGTTCAACAACAACGAACATTTAATTGCATAATTAAATACGAGTAAACGTAAACAGAATTCTTACAGCAATTCGTACACGGATTCCTCCACTATGGTATCCACGTAATCCCCGTTCACGGACTTGCACATATTTGCCAGCGTTGAATCTGAGACAGAATTTGCTAGGAAAATTCTTATTCTAGATTTTATGGAGAAATATGAATTAATGTCGTTTGTGAATTCCCAAGAGCTTGTATATATAGGAAAGACCCAGCTTAAATCTTAAGCTAGCTCAATTAGGAAAATAAAATCCCTAATCTTGAATTAAATAAATCTCTAAGATTTAAATGTCTTATACGAAAATCTCTACGATTTATTTCCATATACATTAAATCCTACAATTATATTCCAAATATAATTATTGGGAATTCTTATATAATTAAATCCAATTTAATTAAATATTAATAATAATTAATTCCAAATTAATCTATTATTAATTACTTCTCCATAAATTGAATATTAAATCCAATTTAACATTTAATCAACCAACTATAATCCGTAAAAAGGAACTACTTGTTGTGTGACCCATAGGCCCTCATATATCGAGCGATTAGTCAAACTAACGGTCTTAATTGAACCCTAGATAATAAATCAGACATTCTCAATATATGCGACGCGTTAGAAACGCAACAACTACCAGAATCAAAACATGGGATATTACAATTTCCTCCTTGTTGGGATTATACTGGAAAGTATGCTTTTACTTGGTACTTATTTACTGAAATAAATTGTTTATCACTGATGCTTTAAATATCATCGAATGTTACATATATTTACTGCATAACTATTCAATAAATAGTACGTGTTACATTGTAGTTAATTTAGTGATACCAGATCACGTAAGATTGAATTAATGTCCTTTGTAACCAAAAAGTACACCATTCACGACCTAGATGGAAATGAACAATCCATCGTGAAAGGTTGAAGTGTAAAGGCTCGAGATTGGCTTGTCTTGACCAAGAGATTACACTAGTGCATGTTTAGTGCAATCGAATAGGACCTCTGAGGAGGACAAATTCTTGAACCCCGAACTAGGAAGAATTAGACCTCGATGGTTCGTTATTTCTTAATCTTCGCCCCTTAAATAGGATCGCGTGTGGTTAGTAATTATTGCTTTGACTTATTACAGGCGAGAATCAACGAGATTCAATACTTTATATCTTGGACAATATTATTGGTCACATCGCGATTGCTAAGATTTAATACGGAGAATCGTGTGCAAATGCACGCTTTGTTTGATTTGCCCTTTGGGAGGTTCATAAGTTTTGTCATACCAAATCTTGCAAGTGGAACTAGTTTCCTGTATGGATAATAATGTTGAACCGTTCCTTTACCAAGGATAAAAGATATTAATTAATGGAAAGTTACTTGAGTGGCTTGAATTAATTAATGGGCTAGATAATCTTAAAAATGGGAAATAATAACCGGAGCCATATTGATTTGTAATATGGGTTAAGATGGATAGTCTTGATATTAATTATGTAGTGGGATTAATTAATATTTATGGGCTTGAATAATATTGTGGCTCAATATTGATAATTCAAGATCCATTGGAAGGTCCAATCTTAATTCTCCTAAAGGCCTCTCAAGTAGCCCAACATAAAGTCCAATAACTGAAAAATGTGTTTAAAAATAAAATAAATTTTGTTCTTATTTTTCCTTATTAATTTCGAAAAATGTAAATAAAGGGGGAGAAAGATTTTCTTTGAATTTTGTTATGGAATGAAGATATGTATTCTTGAAATACAAGATTATCTCATTAAATTCAAGAAATCTCCCACTTGGTTATTTATATGTTATTTTCGAAAATTTTGAAAAAATAAGGGAAAGAAAGATTTTCTTGATTTTCTTGAAAAGATATTATGGAAGATGTGTATTCTTGCAATACATGTATATCTCATAAATTCAAGAAGATCTCAATCTTGGAATCTTTATCCTTATTTTTCAAAAATAACCATAACAAGAGAAGGTGAGATTTTATGGAATATTTTAATTATGGAGAAAAGAATATAGGAGATATATTCAAGATTTCTTGGAGATCAAGAAAAGATTTTTCCTCCATATTCCATGACAAAAAATCGGCCACCACCTATCTATAAATAGGGGATGATTTCTTCATCCCCAAGTACAATTCCATGTGCTGGAAAAATTAGTAAATCCACAAAGGTGATGCAACAAATTTTTATTTTCCCTTTTGTTAATTGTTCGCGAGCTTCTTTCCACCGGATTGACGAGCAAGAACTAGGGAATACTTGGCAAGACTTTATGGTGTGTTTTTATCGACGAGACCATTGCCACTCCAAGAGGTTAGTTCACGTAAACCCGTAGCAATTCCGCATGCGTAGGATTTATGTGAACTGTTTATATGCATGATTTGTTGTTGAATTATTATTTCAATTAATATAGGATTAATTCATGCTAGTAATAATTGTTAGAATTAAATTTTTATTTAAATATTCATCCCAAATAGATCCGTCCAATTAATTCCCAACACTCCTTCCATTCGCGAATACTCGATTAAGTCTTGAACATGATGAAGTGTCTATTCAAATAACTTAATCATGTTATCTCCAATCACTAATTGATCATGTATGTCACACTTAGCCACAAAGTCTAAGTTGACGTGCATCGGCCGATGATTTTGATCCAATTATGATGAGAAGATGGGTATTCTCTCTAAATCCACTTTGAGGAATGAATTCTATTATTGGCTCAACTACCAAGCACATGTATTTTGTGATGAACCCAATCCAAGCCATATCTGCCCATGGTTAGGGTGCAAGCTTCGGTCGTGATCAAAGTTCATCATCCCACACATGTCGTGCGTATTGACCTCAAGTCAAAGGAGTATCGCATCGCTCCCACTAACCGAGACACCCGTAGACACATATAGTGGAAATACATCAAACGGTTTCTCTGATGGGTATACCAATACCCTCTAAGATATTTGTGCATCCATCATAAGATACCTAGTATCTCGTAGTAAGTGAGATCTTACTACACTCTCTAAGAAAGATGATCTAGATCGCACACCAATCTCCATTGTATCATCAATATCCCATTCTCGATGATCCTTGATCGGAGCTATTTGAGAATCATGCTTAAGTCATCTGAGTTCTCACAACCTCAATGACAGCAATGACTCATGGGAACACTTGCATGAATAAATGCAAACAATCAAACATAATATTCAAACAAGTGTATTGACATACATTAATATTAAGTGAACTATAATATTAAATCAAACTGAATATCATCGAGTATTATGTCCTTACAATAGATTGTCTCTAGGACACTAACACTAACAATATATATACCTAATTTGGTGGCCATGTTGTCCCAATCTTTATCTCCATTTGCCTCAACATACTCTCGGAGCTGCTTGTCCTCTTCGGCTGTCCATTTACCTTCTCCTCTCACCTCTTCTTGATCCATACCTCTTCTTAATTACAAGTATTAATATATATTATAGAGTGCAAGACCTAACCTTAAAAATTAAAAAATGTTAATTCTCACAAATAGTACTATCACGCATTATAATAATATATATATATAATCTCCATAGATGAAAAGATCGCCATCTGAGTGTGCAGCTATTTGGATGTACATTTAGAAAAGAGTGGTCTCCTGTTATGTGGTGTGGATATATAGATATAGCAGCGTTGGATATATATATATAGCAGCGTTGGATATATATATATATATATATATTCGCTGAATAGATGTCACAATTAATCTGAAGCTATATGCAAGCAGATCGACATCTTTTTTTTTGATCGGTGAGCAGATCGACGTCCCAAAATTAATGATCTGATCTAAAATAATGCTCTGATCTAATCCATGACATTTCATTTTATCCACGACATATAGAATACTCCACGTTCCAAAATTTTGCTTTGCTCTTTGATTGTCAATTTTGCTCTTTGATTGTCAATTTTGAAATCACAAGCTGAATGTCCTGTAGATGAGGAAGCAGTTGAATTAAATTCTGGTTTGCCGACACTATTCGAGTAAAGTCTTTTTTTCGTTTTAATGTTAACTTGGCCCATAACTCTTAGGCTTTCAGCCAGGCCCATGTTTCTTCCAGTTAAAAAAAAGCCCAGTTAATAATATTAGTTTGGTACACTCCATCACCCATCCCTTCTTGTTGCTCTTTTATAAATTGACTCAGGTCACTTGCATCGACCTTTTTAGTAAATACACCATCTAGATTAATGCAGTGTACTAAAACATAAGCAGTAAATTAACATTCATGAAATCAGTCCTTAATCATATATCATCAATGGACTAATTGTGTCTTGAGCACTTCCAATTAACATATTTCGAAACATGAAATAATTAAACTCACAAAATCTTCAAAATTATAAGCTCGGTTGATATTGATCAAGGGCAAAAATAAATCCTGATCAAAACAAAAGTAATCGATCCAAATTAAGGAAAGTAATATTCATGCCAAGTTTAATTATTTCGTAATAAAATTCACTTGTACCAAAGGGTTGACCTAGTGGTGTAGGTTTGAGATTTAGGAGTATGCTCCTCTTTAGTTCTAAGGTTCGATCAGTCCTTGAGATGAGTCAGTCCATACAAAACTTAATTCTCGCTTAAAGTAAGACCCCCCCGCTAGTGAACGTTAGGTTCTAGTCCCCCGAATTAATCAGTATTTGGGGATGGATACCAAATTTCATGTAGTACCTCAAAGATAATTAGCAATAAACAAGAAAATTGCTCCTTATAGTTCCATAACATTAACTGATAGAATAAGTGTGGTTGAAACACTACTTCCAATCCACATACATAACTTTAAACAAAAATCACAATTAGGGACATCCAAGACAGTAAAGATCACAATTTAAATTCCTGATCAAAACAAAATCTACTAATAAAGGAAATTAAATGATATCCAATTAGTTCATTGGAGGAATATCATCTAGAGTAAAAGATGCACCATTTGCAAGATGATCCCAAGAAAAACCATATTCATTATCACCAAAGTCAATGGTGGTGGTTGGGGGGATTTCCCCCCTCATATTGGTCATAGCAATTAGGAAATCCTCATCCCCGGCTCAAGCCCCAATTGCAAAGCCATTTTTTAAAGAGGCCCATTCCAGAAATTCTTAATCTTATTTCCTGTTCGTTCTCCTTTGTCAGGACTCATCTTAGACAACTCCTTTGCAATCTTCGACCACCTGTTACAAAAGTTATTATTGATAATTTAAGAATTACGTACTAACATTCATGGATAAATATTATTTCGTCCTTGAATAGTAAGGGTTGCCTAAAATTTACCCGCAAAATTTTCTAATCATATACACATTTTTATTCTTCAAATTACCTACAAACAAATTATTTACGAAAATGTAATAGGTAATTTTGGAATGAAGATGTATACATGATTAGAAAAATATGCAGCTAAGTCGTAGGTGTTCAAATTAAAGACACAATTATTTTTATTAAAAATTTTATAGTTAATTCTGTATTTTCTTGTAGTGTTTGTGGCAATTGTGGCTGGAAAATACTACAAAAATAATGCATTCGTAATCAATCTATTTCATATAGTACACAATGTTGCAATTGAATAAAAAAAATTGTACATACACTATAAAAAAAGAGAATTGCTTACGAAATATTTCAATTAATATACCTACAGAATTTCCAACGAAAATAGATTCGTCTTTAAATACTAAGGATTGATTATGAGTTGCCTACAAAATTTCCCAATTATATAAAAATTTTCATTCACATGTAAATTTATCTACGTAAATGTAATTTATAGGTGAGTTTGTTTGTAGATAATTTCTAAACTAATTGCCTACAGAAATTTAAGTTGTCTAGCAAATTATTTTTTGTAGTTAATTTGTTTGCCTACAAAATTCATAAATGCATAGGTAGTCTCTATTAGAGAACTATATACAAATGAATTAAATCCTCAACTCTCTACAAACTTGAGCTTTTAGATGAGACGTGATTATTACATGATATCATAGCCTCTAGGCCTAGGCTCATGCTTTAGTCCTGGATTCAAACCCCGCTGATAGCAAAAACTCTATCCACATTTTATTACACACTTGTTGAGATGAGATTCTTACAAGTTTCTTCGTAGGTAATTTATATGTTTATAAAAATTCGTAGACAAATCGTAATCAATCCTCACTATTTAAGGACTATGTTATTTTTTATTAAAAAATTATGTAGCTATTTGTAAAATTTCGGAGGCAATTCTTTATTTTCTTCAAGTTTAAGTGCCATAAGAAGTTTAAAAAACAAATTAACCATACATTGCATCCCTGTCAAAAAAACCATACATTGCAAATTGAGACTATAACTCTTGACAAAGTCTAGTATGAAAATTTGCATACATGAAAAAAAATTTATTTACAAACAAATTCTGTATATGGTGAAGGTAAGACAAAGTCGAGTGGTTCATGGTTCACTCGGCCCGAGTGATTTATGGTTCACCAGACTCAAATAAATCATGATTTAGGGTTCATTATTTAGTGTTTAGGGTGTAGATGGTTCATCCGACCCGAATAGATCATGATTTAGGACAATTTTATAGTTTTTCATACATGAAAATTTTCACATAGACCTACTCATAACTCTTTACTAATATACTTACTTGTTGTCGTATTTTTTATGGAGTTGTAAAATTGCAATAGATTCTTCATGAGTGATGTCCTCGTGTTCAAGGCCCGGCTTCAATTGGTTAAACCATCTTTGGAAGCAGCTGTTTTCACTCCTCCCTATACACACACATGCATGCATATTAATTAATTAATTTCTATATATAGCAATGTGCTCAATAGCAATCAAGAATATTCAGTATATATATAGTAAGTAATTAAATTGTTGATATATACCTAACAAGCTTGCCACCCTTTTCCAATCACCTTCTCCATAAATATTGACATGATTTTTGAGCTCGGCGTCTTCATCTTTCCTCCAGTACATTACGAGTGACTAAAAATTTAATTTGTGAGAGAAGAGAAAACCAGAGGACATATATTTATAGGCAAATTTGATCAACTTTACATACAAGTGCAACAAGCTACAACCATGAAGATATTTAGGAGCGATGAAAAATGGTTGAAGAAAAAAAAAAGGACCCCAACAAAAAAAAAAAAAAAAAGGAATTAATTAATACTATTGTTATTATTTGTAACCCTTGGGTTGGCCGAGTGGTATAGGCTCGAGACTTAGGAGAATGCTCATCTCTAGATCTTATGTTCGAAACCCTTAAGTGCGATAAACTCTTGAGATGGGTGGGCTCCCGCTAGTAGGCGGTGTGTTCTGGTCCTCCAAATTAGTCGGTCTTTGGGCACGATACCAAGTTATTAAAAAAAATTATTGATATTATTTGTAGTTTTTTTTTTTTGGCAAATACTTGTGTGCACCATTTGCACTAATTTAGAATTGGTGCAGTTGGATTTCAGGGGTTTTTTTTTAAACTATATTTCAACTTTAAAAGAAATAATATCGCGTCTTTGTCTTATGTAGTAACACATTTTTGTTCATGTGGTAACATAAAAAATATTTGTTGTGTTCGATACAATTACTCAATTTATTCATACACATCAGAGGGACACATGTATTAATCAACTATTAAAATAACCCTACTCAATGGACAAGTGTACTCGCCCGCTTGCCGACCAAACAAGTTTGTAATGTACGTAAAAGAACTAAAACTATTGTTATTATTTGTAGTTTAGTTTTTTTTAAAAATATATATATCATGGTAAACATTATTTCTTTGACCTGCAACCACTTTTTCAAAAATATAATCCGACATTGCTGCCTTAAATCTCACTAAATAGCAATTGAGCCCTTCCCTTCTTTTTTGCAACATAGTCCCTTGAGATTTTTCCCATAGTGTGGGTTCAAAGTTCTTATTCAAAATTCTATATTTTTAGATATCATGAATATTGATTTTTTTTTTAAATTTCGTCTAAAAATCCAAATTTGCAGAGTCGTACGTGGAGGTGATAATTAATTTAACTCCATGATAAGGGAGGAGGGAATGAAATCACCAATTCTATAATTGGTGTTTCACTTTGTATTCCATAATATTGATGGGTGACACGTGGAATAATAAAAAATATTCAACGAACTACCATACCTTGGGTCCATGTGTTAAATATTTAAAAGAGTGAAATACCAATGAAATACGAAAAGTGGAACAGTGAAATCGAACCGAGGAAGGAGGGCCATAGTGGATAATCAGTAATTAATTAGGTAAAAAATTAATTAATTAATTTAATTTCCTAATAGACACTCTCACATGAGTGAGACAGTCTATACTAATATTTAGAATGAGAAATTCAAAGCAAGTTAGTGATTAAGTGAATAAGTAGTAAGATAATAATTTTTTATATGTGTATGCATGCACTGCATATCTTTAGTTTGTACCATTGGATATGCATAAAGCGTAATTATGCGTCCAAACTCATCTTTTTTATAAATTTTATAGGTAATCCTTACTGTTTAAGGACGATATTATTGCCGTTGGAAATTCCGTAGGTAATTCTTTATTTCTTTTGTAGTGATTTTAAGATAATTAATATACTTTTCGTCCCATTAGTTTGTTCACATCTACTGTTTTTTCGTGTTTTAGTGAACGAATTTTTTATTAGTATTTGAAATGATAAAATAATTTTTAAGAAGACATGAGGAGATGTAGCATACCCCTCTTTAAAAATAACTTTATCATTTTAAATACTGATAAATAATTCGCTCGCAAAGATACAAGAAAAAATGTAATGTGAACAAATTAATGGGATGGATGGTGTATATTTTTATTGCTAGAACGTGATTACCAGTTTTAATTAATTCCAAAGGAAAGAAAAAATGGTATTGCAAAAGGAACTTATATGAGATGATTTTATGGTTAGATGAAATATAATTTGAACATGATGTTTTAATAGTTTAAAATAGATGAACGTGCTAATTTGTATGTGAGTTTTTGTCATTTTGTTGATGTACAATATTATCACCCCTAAAGTCAAAGGAATCTAAAACTTGTCACAAGAAATAGGAATAACAAAGCCAATTTTCAATTTGCTATCATATTACCTTTATATAATATATATATATAGCACTCCAACCAAATATGTGTTCCTTGCTTTTTCATGTGCCACCTCTCTTGAGTTTTTTTTTTTTTAATTTGACTGCTAATTTGGCCACAATGGATATCCCATGGGAGCTTTTGTGATATAATTTTGTGTGGAGTTTAATTACCTATTGTCATTTCGTTTAAATTTCACATCAAATACAAGAAATTAACGATACATATATACTGAAACAATTTATTAACTAATCTGCATATTTATTATTATGTGTTGGACATTACTTAGTACCTAGATGGCTAAATCGCTTTACATTATCTGCAATTCACGAGACACATTAAGATTTTTCATGATTGTGCATGTAAAAATATTTGTTAAGGAAAGACTAATCTTTTAAGAAGGGTTTGAGAATAAACTGAATATATATTTGGTCAAAAAATGGTTGAAGAGGATGTTCCAGAAGAAAGTAACGTACGACAAATTCTTCGATGTTAGATCACTATACAAGTTTGGGTTACTATATATTGATTATCAGCTTAAATAGTAGTACCTCCGTCATTATTTTGTTTGGTCACTTACTGTAAATTCGAGTTTTAAAATTGGGGATCGATATTTTTTCATTAAATGGAATAAGTTCAGTAGATATTTTTGAGCACTATTGAACTTCTTCACACCTGAATCATAAAAACAGATATATTGCATATATATGTGATGGTAATGTTCTATCATTTTTTTTTGTTCTTGAATATTATAAAGGTGTAATTTTTATGGTGCTTGAGCAATATATACAAGTAATTTCCATGTTTCCGTTACTTATGCGAAGACGAAGCACTGTGCACATTAAGATAGAATGGATCTATTTAAGTCATTTGAAGAGCACACAATAAAAAAAAAATAATATACTTGGGTTGTTTGCAATGGAACGAAGTAAACAATTGATAACTTGGGTTTAGTTTTCCTTACCCAACCTATTTAACCTAGCCCACCTTATCCAACACATTAAAGTAAACGAAGCCTTAGAATAGTGTTTGGATGTATGAGCAAGAGTTATTCTCTTGTATGTTTACAGTGTATGCTTTGCCGCCCCGCCAATGGATTTTTTGTGTTCATTCTAATTAGTGTGATATTTGCTTAATTTCATAGGATTTCATACAAATTTTATACTCTCTCCGTCTTTGAAAAAGACTTTCATGCTAATTTTATGACACAAAAATTAAGAAAAAAATATAATGAAAGTTAGCACAAAAATTAAGAAAAAAATATAATAAAAGTTAGCACAAAGATTAAGAAAAAAATATAACGAGCAGAATGTTAGAAGAGTAATTTTGTAAATTTTTATGTATAAAGAAAATAAATAAAGTATTTTTTATTATACTCCCTCCATTCTGTATATATTCTAGATTTGTATAGCTTCTCCATCCGGGATTGGTTAGTAGAACCTAGGAAGATTTTAGATTGCTAAGTGTAGGGCTGTGTATTCTTTTCCGGATTACCTTCAGTATTCGGACCCTTATTTCATAAAGTGTTGTGGAACGGAGGGAGTTTATTTTTTTTCTTTGATTAGGCAAAAAGAAGTATATTAATCTATAACTCAGGTGGTATGAAAAAACCACTAGATCATATTTACAGTTACATCAAAAACAGTGAAGAAACCAAAACTTAGCAATCAAGAGCTATTCTAGGATTTTGCAACCAACTAAAGAACGGATAATTTTTCGGGATGAGGTTTTTCAGAATGGAGGGAGTATTAAATTGATGAATTACACTTAAAAGGAGAAAGGTGGCATCTTGCTCATATTTTAAGAAAAATGAAATTTTTTAGAGCAAAATACGTCTAGATAATGAAATATATAAACCCAAAATTATAATGGTTCGTTAATAATTTTTAAATGTTTCACATATCATCAATTTATATTGTTAAATATAAAGTGGAACATCAAATATGAAATAGATAGTCTCATTCCAAGAAGCACGGCCCATTGCTGCAGCCTGTATTCCACCAGTACTTTGAAGGCCCGTCTAAGCAGTTTTCAAGGCCCAATTCTTCCATGAAGTTATCTTTCACTGTTTTAGGACTTGATTGTAGTTATCTTTACTTTTTGGTTCACTTATATAAAAATGAAATGTATATTACGTGATGCCATATCAATTTTTTTTTTCCACAACTAGATCTTTTGGAAAATTATTACACTGAATGCTAATATTTGTGTGTAGTGAATAACGTGTTTTTAGGTATCATTTTTATATGCAGATGTATTTGATGAAAATATATATGAACCAAAAGTTTTACGGTAGATTTGTTAATATTTTTTTGGCACAATAGCAATCAAAATATCTCATATTAGTTATTTTAAGTCATGAATTATTTGTAATATGCTATAATTTTATAAAACAGAGTTCTTTTTTAACATTGGACTTGCCCAATGTAAATTTTATCACTTTATGTTTTTTGTCCTAGAAAAATCAATAGGACCAAAAATTTAAAAATAAAATTAAAATTTAAAAATCAACAAGATCACTGATAAAATCAAAGGAAAAAAAAACTATTTTTCCTAGATATCACTCATCAATTATCATTCTCACATAGGGGGTGAGCAAAAATACGTCAAAACCGAAAAATCGAACCGAACCGAACCGAACCTAAATATTAAATTTGGTTCGGTTTTCAATTAAATATTTTGGATTCGGTTTTAAAATATAAAAATTTTGATTTTTAATTTTCGGTTCTGTTTTAAGAATTTAAAATTTTGGTAAAATCGAAAATCGAAATTATATTTACACTATTTTTTATTTAGTACTCCCTCCGTCCAAAGAATATATGCACATCTACTTTATTGTCGAGCCTTTGTGAGCTAGTTGTTTATTAGTATTTCAAATGATAAAGTAATTTTTAAAGAGGGGTATTATAGATCTACCTCTCATGTATTACATGCATCTTTAAAAATTATTTTATCATTTCAAATACTAATAAAAAACTCGCTCGCAAAAATACGCGAAAACAGTAAACGTGCATATATTCTTGGGACGGAGGTAAGTATTTACTTAATATAAAAATATTAATATCATTAAATAAATTAATTAATAAGTAATAATTGTACATATAACAATACCCATTATAACCACACGACCCATTATCCCTTCTCAGTTGCCCATCACAAATGACAACCATCCCACTTTTAATTTATGGTTATGAATTATGAACTTTTGGTTATGAAATATTTTTTGTGTTATGAACTTATGACATATGTCTTTATATATTGAGTATATTTAATGAGTTTGACATATTCCTCATGCATAATATTTTTGCTTTGTTAGTTGTTACGCTTAAGAACACGAGCATTTTGTTAGCATCTTGCGAATTATGAATTTCGATTTTTTCGGTTTAAAACCGAACCGAACCGAAATTTTTTGGTTCGGTTTGTGTTCGGTTCCACTACAATTCGATTTCGATTCGATTTTATATTTTTTAAACATTTTGATTTTTTGCCCCGAACCGACCAATGCTCATCCCTATTCTCACAAGTCACATTTGATGAGCCAATAAGGTGCTTGGTCATCAAAACATATTCAACTAACCTTTTACTTTTCTCAACAATTTTATAAATAATTATTTCCTAAATAAAGAGCAATGGCTGATGGTTGAAGCCAATATAAGAATCTAGTCGAAAGTTTGTTGACAAAATAAAATATTATTTTCAAGTAGATTGATAAGGATATTGGTTGAGAAAAGCGTTGATCAACGTTGATGCATGTGTTGTAATATACCACAACGTTTTTGTATCTTTGTGTCAACCAAAAAACGTAGAAGTATTTGAGAGTTGAACACCACTAATAAGTAATAATGATTTATACTCCTATATTATTTTAAAAAATTACTCACACAGATCAAGGGAAAAATATATATTCCTCGCATATTTCAGTGCAACATGTTACATAATTTTAAAATAAACTATGAAGCGTACGTTTCATTTGTTGCATACAAGATCCAACCCACATTAATCTGAGCTCGTGATCTTTTAAAATCAATATCAATAGTTACTTTGTGTTTAACTATAACACTTTGTTCAACCATTTAATTATCAACGCTTGCTTTGTCACCAAATACACGATCACATGTAAAGACTGGGATTTTAAGAGAAACCAATATTAAAAATTGGGAATTAAATATGAGATCTAATGGTTGGAGAAGACTGCAATGGTTGAGAGTGGCTTTATTAGATAAAAGTTATCTAGTTATCCAATAAGGATTTGAAGTGCTAAAGAAAGGAGAGAGAGTGAGTGTGTCGGAAATGGTTGAAGAAAAATCCAAAAATGGTTGAAGAAAAAAGTTCAGAAAAATTGATTGATTTGCTGGGGTAGAGACTTATTGCAATTAAACTATCACCACAAGACTCTATCTTATTTCCAACGAAAAAGGACATTACCGAAGGGGACGTTTTTAAGAAGATAAAGTCTTGCAATTAAACTATCACCACAACTCCACAAGAGTATATCTTATTTCCAACGAAAAGATATTCACATAATGTATCCAACTGAAGCAAAAAAAAAGTTATTCAAACTATTACTTCCTTCGTCCCAGAACACTTTGCAACACTTTTTTGTTGAAACGTTCAAACACTTTTCACACCGAAAAAGAAACTTTTTGCTAAGATTATTCTTATAATATTCACATATTTATTATAATTTTTTTTTATTAATTTAAGACTCATTTATACACTTAATAAAAATATTTTATTTACTTTATATATAAAATATTATAAAATTACCCTCCAATACTCTAATTATTATATTTTTTTTTTGTGCCATAAAAACGGCGAGATAGTATTATATAAGACTTTCTAAAAAGAAGAAGGAAAAAAGAAAAAATAAATAAAAATGAAGCACTGCGATTACTAGTGTTGCAAAATTTGAAACTATAGACGGGCCTTCAATATACGAGGCCCATTTATTCCAAGAGAGTCCAAATTCTTTGATAAATAAAGGCCATTGTTATATAATCTTAAATAATCAGTCAAAAAAAAATTATATATATATAATCTTAAATAAAGCACATTTTGTGTGGACTTTTTTATTTAGAAATCCATTTTAAAATGGACTTAAATAATCCATTTCTTGGTTCAAAAAAAAAAAGTCATTTCTTATGGACTTGGATAAAGTCCATTCTAAAACATGAAATGAGGTTTGAACCGTAAATTTTAGGCTTCCGGATGGACTGGATCAGGCTCCACCAGTTCAACCCATTATGCATAGTTCGAATTTGGATGTCCAACAGTGTTAACATTTCTTTCATACCCATGTATGATATGAGAAATTAACTTATTAACTTATAATAATAATTAACACAAAATTAAATTATAATAATTAAAAAATCCTTTCTCTCTTCCAACCAAAGATCACACATATATATACTTTTTTTTAATGACAAAATATATTAATTTCTCATAAATAGTTGATCTCTCCGTTAACTGCGCCTACATCTTATACATTTGAATTATTTGATCAATTTCACTCATTTCCAACACATTTTTCTAAATCATTAAACTTGACTTCGTATTTTTTACCTGAAAAGGTCAAATGTCATGAATTAAAAATAAGACTTATAACATGAACCAAGTTTATGCAAGTTTTTGTCTCTCATAAAATACTTGATTAATTACTTATAGGAGAATGTCGAATTAATATGTATACAAATATTTCATGAATTTGGTCACAAGAACAACTTTTATAATTTTTTTTATAATTATCAATGCATTTTCTTATTTTCATATACAAAACTTGATAAATGTTTTCCCTCACTAGATTAGATTATGTATGTGTATAGTAAATAGTTTATTTGATTTCAGCTAGGATTTTAATTTTCAACTAAATTATATTCTCAAGGAAAACAAGAGAAGATACCACATTCCATCTTATGTAAAAAAAATTCTTAAAAATTTATACAAAAAAAATCACGCAAGTTTACAAATCATATCAAGACGCCAAATTTTACACGATTCAAAATAAAACTCTCATCATTATAACCATATTTTAAATGATGGAGCCAGATCATGAGTGAGGCGGGTCGAGGAAGAACCCGTCATTGTAGATGCAATGCCGCCACCACAACGCATCCTTCAGCTACGGTGGTTGGTGGTGGCAACGCACTGCAGTAGATTGCATCATGTCCCGCAATCTTGTCGTCATAATTTGTCGAAATTCCTCACTTTTTGACGTCAAAATTCAGGTTTCTTAGCTTCCTTCTTCATTCGCGTGTTCCAAAAATTCTTGATGTCATTGTCCGTTCGCCCGTAACCAACTTCAATTTGCAATCTTGACCACCTATTAATTACAAGATTTTATTAAAATTTAATATATATATAGGGTAAATTTCAATATTAATCCAACAAAAATTGTTCGCAAATAATTTTGGTACCTATTCGAAAATGGTCATTTTTTTTTTTTCACAATTTTAGTCCCAATAGTTAACAATTGAACATAACTCTGACATTTCCGTGGGACCAAAAATGAAAAAAAAAAAAGATCAATTTTGTAAAATTTCTAACAACATCCGTTAATTTTGGACGGAAAATTCTTATGCATGGTATCAAAATTGTTAAAAAAATGATCATTTTAACCCATATATATAACTCAACGATATCGTTCGACAAAATTAATATAATAAAATGTATAAAATGCATAAATGATACAACGTATATATACTAACTGATTGGCCAATTCAGAATGGAGTTTGAGAATCAAGATAATTTCTTCATCAGTGATCTTCTCTCGACGAATAGACGACGATAAATAGTTAAGCCATCCGAGCTGCGGTATTTTTTTCGCTCCTCCCTACATATAAATTTAATTCCTCCATTAATTTTTTATCGGACAAATGGTGACTCAAATTTATGACCTCACAGCATAAATAATTGTGCTTTAAGCACTTAAGCTATTTCACTTCGTCTAATTCCTCCATTAATGCATCAATTGCAATCAAGAATAAACATGACGACTTTGGAATATTATAATACTCCCTCCGTCACACAAATATAGTCGTGTTTGTAGTATTACGAGATCAACAAAAACTTCATTTAAAATATAGAAATAAAGACTTCATTTAAAATAGTAAACATAATTAGGGGATGTTTGCAACAAATTATACTTTTGAGAGTCGATTAAAATTAGTGATTATGGAAAAATTTATTAAAATAGAAATTGACAGTGTTTGTAAAAAAAATTTAAAGAACAATTGATAGTGTTTATAAATTAAATTAATAGTATTTAAAAAAAGCTTATAAGCTACAAAAAAAAACAATCTCATTTCAACTTTTAGTTTATGGCTTTTGACAACTTTCCTTACAAGAAAATAGAGAATTGCCTATAAAATATTCCATTAATTAATATGCCTACAAAATTTTTAACAAAAATTGGTGGGTCGATTTAGGGGTGTTTGCAAACTCAATCAATCGAGGTGATAATCACTTAAAATAAAAAATAAAAAAAATTGTCCTCTGGCCTAGCTTCGTAGCTTTTGAATTGTAAAAGTAATTCTCAATATTGAGTAATGATTGCAAACACTCCCATGATGTAAAATTAGTAGTTACGTACACACATATATGGTGTGTTACAAATATGCATGATATTATATTACCTAATTTGTGGGGCATAGTGTCCCAATGATGAGGTCCATGTATATTAACATAGTGTCGAAGCTTGTCATCCTCTTCTCTCGTCCATGCCCCTTTTCTTTTGAGATGCAGCTCGTCTTTCTCATTCTCCATATATATATATATATGATACTATCATTCTTTATTATCTGTCTAATTTTATCAATTAACACAAAATGATTATATCATTGTTTAAGGTGTCAAAAGACTTTTATACCCTTATCTATTCATATTAACCACATTTAATAATTATCGTAATACTCTCTCCGTCTCATTTTATTTACCATTTAATGTTTCATACTAATTAAACAAATTATTTAGTAATAATAAATCACTACAAAAAAAACGGGGTTTAACGACGGTTTTAGCGATAGTTAAACCGTCACTAAGAGCTTTAGCGACGGTTAAAAAATGGTCGTAGAATCGAGCGTCGTTATTAACGACGGTTGTAAGCTTATAAACGTGACTTACGAAGAAAAAAAATATTGCTCACAGTGGTTCAAACTCACGCCAAAAAGGCGCCTAAAAATCTTGAACCACCCGAGCCACAAACCATATTAAATATAAGCACCAAGCATTTCATATATAACTCATCAAGCCTTGCATTAGTAAGGATAATTTTAGCTCCCAAGGGGACCGAACACGGGACCTCAAAGCGATATATTCACCATGATTAAGAAAAAACACATTACCCCTAAAAATTATGATGAAAAAAAATATATTTTTATAATATTGCGATTTATCGCGATATATTCACGATACACGGTAAAAATATTTTTTACTTCAATATTCATATCGTACTTACAAAATATGGAATATATTGCAAACATATTAGGATATTTTCATCCTTGAATACTAATAAAAAAATGTTCAATGGGGAGAAATCAATTTTACTTCATTTTATTTTATTTTACCTTATTAGAGAAACAAAAAAAGAAAATGCCTTCTTCAAGACTTCAACAACAGCAAAAAGTATCATGGGTTCAAGAGGTTATATTATACAATTTAAATACAATCTCTCTAAAATACAAGAAGAATCTATGTTTACCACTAAAATACACGAAGAATTCAATACCACTAAAATACACAACGAATTTATTTGTCTCTGTATACCTCAAAGCTTCTTCACATATAAAAAATAATAATAAATTTTACATAAATAAAAGTATTATTTTGTATATTGAACAATATTAATAACTTAATATACAAACAATTTTAATGACAACATAAAAGATTATTCAGCTGAAAATTATGAGTCAATTTTCGCTAGTTGCATTATACAACTAGTATGACGATAAGTTACTCTTCTACTAACTAGTATATCACTCCACGGTTTGTGAGTATAAAATGAACATGATATGAAATATATTTATTTTTGTGTTAAATAAATTATAAAAAAATATTTTACTTATAATAATAATAATAATCTTTTTTTCATTTTTTAAATATTATGTTGATCTTATTTTTTCATTTCGATGCAACACACGATTTATGAACATAATTTGCTTTTGCAATTCGGCATAAGAAATAGGTGGCGCTCCAACCGCTTAAAAATTTCAACATTAAATAATGCAAATTTAAAGGTATATTTTGTTTTTTATAATTTTGAATTATTTCCTTCTAAACCACATCGTCTTCTCAATTTTCATTGCATGTCAAAAAATTTAAATTGTCCCTTCTAGTTATTCTGAACATGATAACATATAACTACCCATGATTGAAATTAGTCTCCTTAAGAAAGTCCAATGTTCTTAATAATTTAGTATAATTCTTATTAATGGTCACATCATAAAATATCATTAGTCCAAATTGTCTTTTTAAGATGTTAAAGAGATTCTACTATCTGATGAAGTCAGTGTCATTCCCGAAATCAACACTCTTTGTCCTAAGTGAGTCTCGATTAGTATTTTTTTTTTAAATATAGGTACTGAACTTCATCACAATCGACTCAATATTGTTTTACAATCCAAGGTCTAATGTTAATTATACATGCAACCAATTCATAGTAATCGGACTCAATGACAGGCTTACATGTCCTATGTTGGAATCACGTGCCCTTATAATTTTTTTTTAAAGTATATATTATAATTATTTGGAGTAATACTTATTTATATGTATATAATGACTTAAATGGATTTTTAACAGTGTTATAATTAGTTAATCATGCAAATATTTCAAGCTTAACCTACGGGACTTATATCCTTTTCAGGATAGCCGAGATGTTTATCGAGTTCCCACTCTACAAACGTAACCAGCGGGACTTATATCATACAAAGAGGATAAATTTAGATGTTTAATGAGTTCTCACTCTACAGACTTGACCTAACTTGCGTTTGGGTAAAGAATGATTGAGGGTTCCAACTGAAAATCTATCCTGGTGCTTTAGGTAGCCAAAATGCTAGTGGATAGGATTTCTTGCTAAGAACTATGGGATGAACACTCTAAGAATAATCTTCAGATGTAGTGTTCTTTTGAGTGGAAATTTGCTGTAGCTTTAGCTTCTTTTTATTTAGATGTCTCCGTGTTTGTTCTTGCGTTTTCACTTGTTGGTCCTTCTCTTCAAAATGAAGATCGATCCCATTTTATAGACCTCGAAATCAAAGAGCCGTTGGAGAGCAATTTGAATTTCGAGCTATATTAGGTAGGCTGTAAGAATAACTTTGGGTTTGGATAAGATTGTTTTGGTTCCAACTATGAAATCTTTTCTAGTGTTTAAGATAGCCTATCAACTAGATGAAAAGATTTATATGCTAAGAACTTGTGGGATGAACACTTAATAAAATAATCTTCTTGTTCGTGTTCTTTGTGCGGAAATCTGATAATAGCTTGAGCTTCTTGATTGTTCAGTGTTTCCGTGTCTTCACTCTGAAGTGTGATCCCATATTTATAGACCTCGAAATCAAAGAGCCGTTGGAGAGCAATTTGAATTTCAGGCTATATTTGGTAGGTTTGCAGGATTGATGTGACGTGCTTCAGGAACGGCATGGCCGAAAGCGTGAATAGTGTCTTTTATAGCCGTTGGAGAAGGCAGCACCAAATCCCGTAATTGCCGGCTCCGATCATACGTGTCTTGTTCTTATTGGTTAACAGACGCACTTTTCAGTGTTGTTCTTCCAACTAAGTTTGACATTCTTCTTGTTGAGATCATCGTCGTATGATTTGGTGAAATATCGATTTTCACTGGTGGTGACTTTGATCGATCAAAAAGTCGATCGGTCTACTGACCAAGTCTTCCGGTCTTGGGTTGACTTAGCTTCAACTAGCAGACTCGGCTGATGTAGGTCTTCTGGTCTGATCTTCTGGAAGTCATCTGATCTTCAAGTATTCTGAGTTTGAGCTTCATGACTTGCTGAGATATCTGACTTGATCAGATCGATCGATCTGATCTTCTGTTCTTCTCTTGCATTCTGGCTGTCGGATATCAGCTATTCTTTGGATCTTCAGATCTGACCTATACATATTGAGGTTCCCCCTCAATATGTGACCTATCTATTACATCAGTTGTTCTATACAATAATTATCAACTGGTATTCTATAAACGGTAATATAAACATCAGTCAGCTAACAGGTCTGACTGGTCCTATTACATGTGTTTTAGAACTTTCATCAAAACTCTAAATTTCCCAACAAGAGATGAATAATTAATTCATTTGTATATAGTTCCCTAATAAAATTAACCTAAACTATATGTTTTCTTTTAGCGCAAAAATGTTTAGCTCATATTATTGCAACGATAATAAGTGTAGGACAACTCATTCACAAAGTTCGGAGGGTCAGACCAATAATAAGAACTTTCAAAGTGAATAGAAGACCTCACTAAATCGTGAGCCATCATGTTGGCTCCCCTTTTAAAAAACGAAAGTCAGCGATAACCTTGACAATGTTAGTGTTTTCCGGATTGCGTCCTGTCAGGTCTGACTTCTGTTATAAAAACATGTGACTGAATCGATATGATGTCAAAAATATATAAATAAATATATATAAATTATAGATCATCATTTACATTTTTTCGAATAACTATCCCTCAAATTTAATGTTGCAATTAAAAACTCGGAAAATAGTTTTTATTTTTTATTTTATCTACATATAATGTCTGGGAGTCACTCTCCTGTGTACCCCATGCACCAATTCAAATTGGTGCACTCCAAACTCTAACCCCTAAATAATGAACCCTAAATCATATATGAACCATTCGGGCCGGGTGAACCATGAATCACTTGGGCCGAGTGAACCATGAACCACTCGGGCCAGGTTTCGGGTCGGGTCGGGTATTAAAAATAACATCTAAAACTGAAATTAAAGTTAAAAGAAAACCAAAATTGAAAAAAGAAAAAAAAATTAAAACTAAAAAAAATTAGAAAAAGAGCTTTTAAAATTAAATTGCACCAATTTTATTGGTGCATGTGGTGCACAAGAGAATTTGTCAATGTCTGGTCAGCAATTCATGCCTCTTCTCCTATTTTTGAACGATTTATGGATGTTTCAAACTTAAAAAATAAAGCGCTCCAGCACTTCAAATTAATTTGTTGTGCTTATTGAGCAACGACCGAACGGGTCCAACCCGCTTTTTAAAATATAAGTCCTGAATATTAGTCTTCTGTACTAAAAGAAAAGCCCGGCCGCGCGCGTAGCAATCTCCATGCGGGTTACCTCGAAATTCAGATAAAATTAGTAAGTAATATCTGAGCCACACAAAAATACTAACAAAGTCCAAGTCTTTAAATACTAAATGCAAACGCGCCAAAAAATAAATAAGGAGCAGGAATATTCACTCGTCTTTATTGGTTTTGCTTAAAGACTATAAATACATACTTCTGGCACATTATTAGACTGCTCAAACAACATCTGGCTACTATTTATTTGATAAATTATGATGTGAGTCGATGGTGCATCTTGAATTAAGGGTTTCTTCGCTCATTGTTCGAACTGAAGGCAGCTTTGTGCAATTGGGAGAGTAGTGAGGAAACGAGGATGATACTTCATGCATTGAGGTGAGTTAAAATAATATTCATCCGTCCCGGAATAACGTGCACGTTTACTGTTTTCTCGTATTTTAGCGATAGAGTTTTTTTATTAGTATTTGAAATGATAAAGTAACTTTTTAAAGAGACATATAATCGAGGAGAGATAGATCTATCATACCCCTCCTTAAAAATAATTTTATCATTTTAAATACTAATAAAAACTCGCTTGCTAAAACTCGATAAAAAATGTAGTGTGCACATTATCTTGGAACGGAGAGAGTAAGTGAATACATATATAATATTAATTTAAAATTATAATAACAAGAAGAACACTCGTCAATGATCGTTAATTTCCTTTTGCTATCTTGTAATCTTTGATTGTCAATTTTGAAATTACAAGGTCGAGTTGACTTTGCTGAATGTCCTGTAGATGAGGAAGCAGTTGAATTAAATTCTGGTTTGCCGATACTATTCGAGTAAGTCTTTTTTTCGTTTTAATGTTAACTTGGCCCATAACTCTTAGGCTTTCAGCCAGGCCCATGTTTCTTCCAGTTAAAAAAAAGCCCAGTTAATAATATTAGTTTGGTACACTCCATCACCCATCCTTCTTGTTGCTCTTTTATAAATTGACTCAGGTCACTCGCACCTACCTTTTTAGTAAATACACCATCTAGATTAATACAGTGTACTAAAACATAAGCAGTAAATTAACATTCATGAAATCAGTCCTTAATCATATATCATCAATGGACTAATTGTGTCTTGAGCACTTCCAAATAACATATTTCGAAACATGAAATAATTAAACTCACAAAATCTTCAAGATTATAAGCTCGGTTGATATTGATCAAGGGCAAAAATAAATCCTGATCAAAACAAAAGTAATCGATCCAAATTAAGGAAAGTAATATTCATGCCAAGTTTAATTATTTCGTAATAAAATTCACTTGTACCAAAGGGTTGACCTAGTGGTGTAGGTTTGAGATTTATGAAGATCTTCCTTTTAGTTCTAGGTTCGATCAGTCCTTGAGATGAGTCAGTTCATACAAAGCTTAATTCTCGCTTAAAGTAAGACCCTCCGCTAGTGAACGTTAGGTTCTAGACCCCCGAATTAATCAGTCCTTGGGGATGGATACCAAATTTCATGTAGTACCTCAAAGATAATTAGCAATAAACAAGAAAATTGCTCCTTATAGTTCCATAACATTAACTGATAGAATAAGTGTGGTTGAAACACTACTTCCAATCCCACATACATAACTTTAAACAAAAATCACAATTAGGGACATCCAAGACAGTAAATATCACAAATTTAAATTCCTGATCAAAACAAAATCTACTAATAAAGGAAATTAAATGATATCCAATTAGTTCATTGGAGGAATATCATCTAGAGTAAAAGATGCACCATTTGCAAGATGATCCCAAGAAAACCCAAATTCATTATCACCAAAGTCAATGGTGGTGGTTGGGGGGATTTCCCCCCTCATATTGGTCATAGCAATTAGGAAATCCTCACTCCCCGGCTCAAGCCCCAATTGCAAAGCCATTTTTTAAAGAGGCCAATTCCAGAAATTCTTAATCTTATTTCCTGTTCGTTCTCCTTTGTCAGGACTCATCTTAGACAACTCCTTTGCAATCTTCGACCACCTGTTACAAAAGTTATTATTGATAATTTAAGAACTACGTACTAACATTCATGGATAAATATTATTTCGTCCTTGAATAGTAAGGATTGCCTAAAATTTACCAGCAAAATTTTCTAATCATATACACATTTTTATTCTTCAAATTACCTACAAACAAATTATTTACGAAAATGTAATAAGTAATTTTGGAATGAAGATGTATACATGATTAGAAAAATATGCAGCTAAGTCGTAGGTGTTCAAATTAAAGACACAATTATTTTTATTAAAAATTTTATAGTTAATTCTGTATTTTCTTGTAGTGTTTGTGGCAATTGTGGCTGGAAAATACTACAAAAATAATGCATTCGTAATCAATCTATTTCATATGGTACACAATGTTGCAATTGAATTAAAAAAAATTGTACATACACTATAAAAAAAGAGAATTGCTTACGAAATATTTCAATTAATATACCTACAGAATTTCCAACGAAAATAGATTCGTCTTTAAATACTAAGGATTGATTATGAGTTGCCTACAAAATTTCCCAATCATATAAGAAATTTCATTCACATGTAAATTTATCTACGTAAATGTAATTTATAGGTGAGTTTGTTTGTAAATAATTTCTAAATTAATTGCCTACAGAAATTTAAGTTGTCTAGCAAATTATTTTTTGTAGTTAATTTGTTTGCCAACAAAATTCATAAATGCGTAGGTAGTCTCTATTAGAGAACTATATACAAATGAATTAAATCCTCAACTCTCTACAAACTTGAGCTTTTAGATGAGACGTGATTATTACATGATATCATAGCCTCTAGGCCTAGGTTCATGCTCTCATCCTGGGTTCAAACCCCGCTGATAGCAAAAAATCTATCCACATTTTATTACACACTTGTTGAGATGAGATTCTTACAAGTTTCTTCGTAGGTAATTTATATGTTTATAAAAATTCGTAGACAAATCGTAATCAATCCTCACTATTTAAGAACTATGTTATTTTTTATTAAAAAATTATGTAGCTATTTGTAAAATTTCGGAGGCAATTCTTTATTTTCTTCAAGTTTAAGTGCCATAAGAAGTTTAAAAAACAAATTAACCATACATTGCATCCCTGTCAAAAAAACCATACATTGCAAATTGAGACTATAACTCTTGACAAAATCTAGTATGAAAATTTGCATACATGAAAAAAAAAAAATTTATTTACAAACAAATTCTGTATATGGTGAAGGTAAGACAAAGTCGAGTGGTTCATGGTTCACTCGGCCCGAGTGATTTATGGTTCACCAGGCCGAATAGATCATGATTTAGGGTTCATTATTTAGTGTTTAGGGTGTAGATGGTTCATCCGACCCGAATAGGTCATGATTTAGGACAATTTTATAGTTTTTCATACATATAAATTTTCACATAAACCTACTCATAACTCTTTACTAATATACTTACTCGTTGCCGCCGTATTTTTTATGGAGTTGTAAAATTGCAATAGATTCTTCATGAGTGATGTCCTCGTGTTCAAGGCCCGGCTTCAATTGGTTAAACCATCTTTGGAAGCAGCTGTTTTCACTCCTCCCTATACACACACATGCATGCATATTAATTAATTATTTTCTATATATAGCAATGTGCTCAATAGCAATCAAGAATATTCAGTATATATATAGTAAGTAATTAAATTGTTGATATATACCTAACAAGCTTGCCACCCTTTTCCAATCACCTTCTCCATAAATATTGACATGATTTTCGAGCTCGGCGTCTTCTTCTTTCCTCCAGTACATTACAAGTTTAATTGACATGATTTTCGAGTGACTAAAAATTTAATTTGTGAGAGAAGAGAAAACCAGAGGACATATTTATAGGCAAATTTGATCAACTTTACACACAAGTGCAACAAGCTACAACCATGAAGATATTTAGGAGCGGTGAAAAAAGGGTTGAAGAAAAAAGGCAACGAATTTTTTTTTGGTAATGTACGTAAAAGAACTAAAACTATTTTTATTATTTGTAGTTTAGTTTTTTTTTTTAAATATATATATCATGGTAAACATTATTTCTTTGACCTGCAACCACTTTTTCAAAAATCTAATCCGACATTGCTGCCTTAAATCTCACTAAATAGCAATTGAGCCCTTCCCTTCTTTTTTGCAACATAGTCCCTTGAGATTTTTCCCATAGTGTGGGTTCAAAGTTCTTATTCAAAATTCTATATTTTTAGATATCATGAATATTGATTTTTTTTTTAAATTTCGTCTAAAAATCCAAATTTGCAGAGTCGTATGTGGAGGTGATAATTAATTTAACTCCATGATAAGGGAGGAGGGAATGAAATCACCTATTCTATAATTGATTTTTCACTTTGTATTCCATAATATTGATGGATGACACGTGGAATAATAAAAAATATTCAACGAACCACCAAACCCCTCCATGTATGTTAAATATTTAAAAGGGTGAAATACCAATGATGAGTGAGACAGTCTATACTAATATTTAGAATGAGAAATTCAAAGCAAGTTAGTGATTAAGTGAATAAGTAGTAAGATAATAATTTTTTATATGTGTATGCATGCACTGCATATCTTTAGTTTGTACCATTGGATATGCATAAAGCGTAATTATGCGTCCAAACTCATCTTTTTTATAGTCTAAACTATGCATCCAAACTCATCTTTTTTATAGTCTAAACTATGCATCCAAACTCATCTTTTTTATAGTCTAAACTATTATCTAGATTTATATATTTTCTGCACATAATTCATTAAAAATAAATAAATAAACTACTTACGAAAGTTTTCAAGAAGTGGCAATAGAATTTTTTAACTAAGATAATTTGATCCTTAAATAGTGAAAATTAATTGATTACGACTCGCCTATAAATTTTTAGAATTTTAATAGACAAACAAATTACTTACGAATAAATGCTTACATATTTGTAATTTTCACAGGCAAACAAATTACCTACACAAATAGTTACGCCATCTGTTTCTGCAGCTATTCCCAGTCCTCCCTGTACCTATATATATATATATATCTAATTTGTGACAAAGAGAATTAATTAAGAAAAGATAATCAAGAATATATATATACCTAATTTGGTGGCCATGGTGCCCCAATCTTTATCTCCATTTGCCTCAACATACTCTCGGAGCTGCTTGTCCTCTTCGGCTGTCCATTTACCTTCTCCTCTCACCTCTTCTTGATCCATACCTCTTCTTAATTACTTCTGCTTCAGCCAAATGAGTCGATCAATAATATATATATACTCCTATCACGCATTATAATAATATATATAATCTCCATAGATGACAACATCCCTTGTCACATTTTAAACAGTTTGATTTTTATGTTACATACTCTCGGAGCTACCACTTGTCACAAAAAGTCATTCTCACAAAAACTCATTCTCACAAATAGTACTATCACGCATTATAATAATATATATATAATCTCCAAGATTCACACCCCTTAGACAAGGTGGGACCGTGGGAGCCACTTAAGTCTTGATGGAATAAGGTCGGCGTATCTTTTTAATATCTGCGTATCAAACTCCCTCCGCTAAGATATAAGATAAATTCACTCTTTATTTTTGTGTCCCAAATTATAATTCTATTTTTTATTAATAGTATTAATTTTTCTTCATTTTATAAAAATATTTTTATTTAACACACTTGTTTTTTATTATTGTTTTAGAAATAATGTGGAAAAAACTTATAAGTATATAATTTCTATGACATTTATGATGTTGAGTGAAAATGTTGGATAAGAGATTTATGAATTTTATCAATCGAGAATCAGAAAGATATATAGTAAAACTATCAATTTTAAGATGTCAAATATCGTCTTAATATTTCTAATTCCTAAATTGATAATTTATATCTTTGAAGCTTTGTATTGATAGTATTTTATTTTTCATGTCCTGAATTTATAGGATGTTATTTTTATATCTTTTTGACCCTTAATTAATATTAATCCTTATTTTAATGAATTAATAGATTTTTCTATGACTAGATATTCAGTTTAAAAATCAACTAATTTGAGAATCAAGACTCAGTGTTCAATAACAAAGGGTCTACTTCAAGTCAAAAGTCAACTAAATTCAGTTGAGTGACCCATCTCAAAAATATTACACCCTAATTAAAAATATTAAAATGTGATGAATAGATGTGATGTATGAATGAATAAATAATAAATGGTTGCAACTTTTCCCAATTTTCATCCAGAAAAATTATAAAGAAATATTTTAGTTGAGGTTTAAAGAATGTTGACAAAAACTTGTGAGTGTGAACCTGCTTTTTTTCTTCCCCGGCTATAATATTTGTCTAATGTAAAACATTACCTAATTTTTAATATTTCTAGATGGAAGCCATTTATGTCTAGATGTTATAAGGTGGGCATCTGAGTCTGCAGCTATCCCTTATACAAGGTGTGACCGTGGGAGCCACATAAGACCTAGATGTCACTAACCACATCCAGTCGAATGTCGGGACACAAATAGTTCAACGAATATATATATATATATTTATTTGTGGGAATATATTACTTGGATCCTTTGGAAATATGGAGTATTAATAAAGTTATAAAATTCAATAAAATAAATTACAAGTATTAATATATATTATGGAGTGCAAAATACTTGTTGCATATAAGACCTAACCTTAAAAAATGTGAATTTTCCCCGTGCCATTTTGAAATTACGTGAGTACTGATCATCTCATCATTTAATTTCTCGACATGTTTTCCGAAATTTGACCAAATATTGGGATGATACTCCCAACTTTAATAATTCGACTAATTTTTTTTACTGTTATGTGGATATATAGATATAGCAGCGTTGGATATATATATATATATATATATATATTCGTTGAATAGATGTCACAATTAATCTGAAACTATATGCAAGCAGATCGACATCCAATTTTTTTTTTTATCGGTGAGCAGATCGTTAAATATATGGGAAGGATCGTTTGTCTTTTTCATAATTACTTGTTACTTTTTATTTAAGGTTTTCGGTCTCACTTTTTCATAATATATGGGAAGGATCGGTCTCACTTGTCGATTTTGACTTGACTACGTACTCTCTTCACTCCACCTTTTATTTAGTATTAATATGAAAAAAATATTTAATATGAAAAGATATTTAATAGACGCCCCGTCCCGTGCCCCGAGCGGGTTAGACCCGCCCCGCCCCGTTTAAAATTGGTAATTAACTCAACCATTCAAATTGCAGTTATACAATGATTTTTTTCATGACTTATTTATTTAGATTTAAACATAGCATAACTTTACTTATACTGGAAATTAATATATGGTGTTTATTAATTAAGTGTGATTGTTAAGTTATGGGATTCTGCACTCTTTATGTTTTCAGGTAAAAGAATAGGGTACAAGAAATACCAACAATGGAGTATACATTATTTACAAAATCAACAAGCTAGGATCCTTTTTGGATTAATTTGTTAATCAATCGAAATAAGAAAAATTAGAACACCACATGTCTTTAACATAAAACCAATTTCAAAGTTTTTTCAACAATTTTTTCAACTGCAAATGGTGTATCTCTAAGGATCAAGGCATTTCTCAGACGGTGGGCCCGAATACAAGTATAAAACAATGAAAATTGTGGCTAGGCCCGAGTAGTTCCATATTCAGAATCAGATATGTGTCAATGAAAATAAAGTGTTTTATGGACATTGGAAAAAAAATATATCAATATTTGAAGTGTGCCTCTATACTATGAGCGTTAAATTTTATAAAAATAAAGTTTCAGATAATTTTACCTACTCCAACTTTCGACCACTTAGGGTGTGTTTTGAAACTCTTAAAACAGCTTTCAGAATCACTTATTTTCTTTAATTTGATGGATAAGCTATATAAATTACCCATGGTATCTGCGTGATCATCAGGAGCTTGGATCCTGTTGGTTAAAATTTGAGTCATTTTGTTGAGGAATTCCAGACTATTGACCTCACAATTGAGTTTCTTAGCTTCCTTCTTCATTTTCGTGTTCCAGAAATTCTTGACGTGATTGTCCGATCGCCCAGCAGGCAACATCTTCGCAATCTTCGCCCACCTAAGAGTAGTTGATATATAAATAAAGCTACTTTAATAAACTTATAAATAGTAGCCGTATATATATAGCTATGTACCCATTTTTCTGAAAGCGGAGATTTAGAATCATGAGCATTTCTTCATCGCTGAAGTCCTCCAGTCGAATGCCGGGACGCAAATAGTTACACCATCTGTTTCTGCAGCTATTCCCAGTCCTCCCTAAATGTACATATTCAGACCAATATATAATTTGTGAATTAATTAAAAAGATATAAGAGAATTAAGAAAAGAAACAAGAATCGAGAGTATATATATACCTAATTTGGTGGCCATGTTGTCCCAATCTTTATCTCCATTTGCCTCAACAAACTCTCGGAGCTGCTTGTCCTCTTCGGCTGTCCATTTACCTTCTCCTCTCACCTCTTCTTGATCCATACCTCTTCTTAATTACTTCTGCTATCAACTCAGAAAATATATATATACTCCTATCACGCATTATAATAATATATATATGTGCTTGCGAGATGTCAACATCCCTTATACAAGGTTGGAAACAATTACGTCTGCAGCTATTCCCAGTCCACCCTCCCACCCTCCCTGTACTCCTATTATATATCACCAATTTATTTAATTATATGCAAAAAAATTAAAGAACAGTTGATAGTGTTTATAAATTAGATTAATAGTATTTAAAAAAAGCTTATAAGCTAAAAAAAACAATCTCATTTCAACTTTTAGTTTATGGCTTTTGACAATTTTCCTTACAAGAAAATAAAGAATTGCTTATAAAATATTTCATTAATTAATATGTCTACAAAATTTTTAACGAAAATTGGTGGGTCGATCCAAGGGTGTTTGCAAACTCAATCAATCGAGGTGATAATCACTTAAAATAAAAAATAAAAAAAATTGTCCTCTGGCCTAGCTTCGTAGCTTTTGAATTGTAAAAGTAATTCTCAATATTGAGTAATGATTGCAAACACTCCCATGATGTAAAATTAGTAGTTACGTACACACATATATGGTGTGTTACAAATATGCATGATATTATATTACCTAATTTGTGGGCCATAGTGTCCCAATGATGAGGTCCATGTATATTAACATAGTGTCGAAGCTTGTCATCCTCTTCTCTCGTCCATGCCCCTTTTCTTTTGAGATGCAGCTCGTCTTTCTCATTCTCCATATATATATATATATATATTCACTTTGGTTGATCTCCTTTTAAACACCAAGGCTTAATTAAATGATGAATTGAAGGATATATATGAGTGGTGCATTATATATATACACACACCATATATGTTGACACATATGCGCGTGAACTTTTCATAGAGCTGCATGAGCGTTTAAAAGTGGTTGAGGATCGGAAAATGGTGCCTAAAGAAAACAACCATGAAATATTATAATTTGGTTCAGTCATATATATTATATATGTTCTACTTATTATTTTAAAACTACCATTTTAAGACTATATTCTCATGTTACAAGGGGGCATTGGGCATTGAAATTTAATTGTTCTTCCATTAACATAATTGTACATAAATATACTTCCTAAAGTATTAACGTTTTTTGTCTTTAAAATTATTTAGTTATTTATAAGGTGTAATAAAAAATTAGCAAACTAGATCAACCATGCAATCATTACAAACTAAGAAGAATTAAAGGTATAAAATAACAAAAATGTTAATATCATATACACATTTGATACTATAGTTATTTATTGTCTGTCTTATTTTATCCATTAATTTAAACCAATTATCTCATTAATTAGAGTATCAAAATACTTTTATACCCTTATTTATTCATAGTAACCACATTTAATATTTATCCTAGTACACTCTCCGTCCCATTTTATTTACTATTTAATGTTTCATACTATTTCTGTCCCATAAGATTTTGTACAGTTGACTTTTACACACATTTTTGCGAGCAAATTTTGTATTAGTAATTGAAATAATAAAGTGATTTTTAAGGAGGGGTATGATAGATGAATGGACGAGTGTAAAAGTCAACTTTTCAAAACTCGCTCCTTAGAAATCATTTTATCATTTCAATTACTAATACAAAATTCGCTCGCAAAAGCGCGTGTAAAAGTCAACTTTGCAAAGTCTTCTGGGACGGAGGGAGTACTACTTAAGAAAATCATTTAGTAATAATAAATTATATGTAGTATATAATTTTTACCTTTTTGATTATTTACATGGTCATTTAATGCATATCATTATGAAAGTGAATATAAGGTCAAATAAATAAAAAATATCATTTTGAATAAAATGAGAAAATTCTTATGGAAGAAGGTACTACTATTTCGTATTGTGTTACTTGTGCATAAATTATCATTCAGGGTACCAGTACGAGCCGATACATACCAATTATCGACCTCTCGACTCAAATTTTAAGTATCGAGGCTTTTTATTCCAAATATTTTGTTTCATCCATGATAATGACATTTATATTAATTAATTATATGTATACTTGTTGATTAATTTATTAATGAATTTTTTTGCAAGTCTACGGGTACTGGTATTAATTGTTTGTGGAACCCCCAACTCCAACATATAAAAAACGCCACTTGTGCATAAAAAAGTGACTTTCTTTTATCGAATGTAATTGTACTATTTCTTTATACAAAAGGCCAGTTTTGGGATTATATAAAAAAAACCACTATTATATCCGAACAGTGTGGGTCTCGTGTACACCCACGTGTACCATGCAATCATAGTGCATTTTAGAGTCGTGCGATTTGTTATATTGAAAAGTGCAATTTATTTACACTGAACCGTGCAACTTTTTTTTTCAGTATAAATAAGTTGCATTTTTCAGTATAACAAGTTGTACGATTTTAAAATACATTATAAGTGCACGATGCACCTAAGTGCATGCAAGACCTAACCATCCGAATATTATAAATACTCAATTGTGAGAGATGATAGAAATTTACCAAGTACAATAAAAAAAACGAGTAAAGACTCATGAAATAAATTTATCGGTGTAAACTTTTTTACCTAAAAAGTAGGATTTGGATCCTCTCCATTTCTTTGTATAAATTTCTTGTAAATTTCAGAGAGAGAAAGACACAATACAGAGGTCCCACACTTTATATTTTCTTATATTAGTTTATTATGTGTTTTTCTCTCTCCGAAATTTACAAGAAATTTTCAAAAACGAAATGTAGAGGATCCAAATCCATGGAAGCAGACATTAAGCCCTACAGTGCTAGCTAGCTAGTGTTTTCGGTCGAATCAAGTCCCGTCAAATATGACCGTTATAAAAGCTGTTAAGTATTGATAAAGATAAATAAATTATAGATTATCATTTATATTTTTCAATAATTGTACATCAAATATAAAATTGAAAAATAGAGCATTCAATAAGTATTAAAAATATGCAAAATAACCTTCATTTTTTTATTTTATTTTTAAATAATGTTTGGTCAGCAATTCGTATCGCTTTCCTAGTTTTTTGAACGGTTCATAAATGGTTCTAAAATTAAGCGTTCCAACACTTCGATTCGGTTTGTTCTTCTTACCGAGTAGTGGCCGAATGGTCCGACCGCCAAGTCTAACCCACTTTTTTAAAAGTCAAAAACTTGTATGTAATATTGCATACAAGAGATATGTGCAATTGAACTTTTTTTTTCTCGCGGTCAGTAGAGCAGGGATTAGGGCAGATTGTTGGTGGGCCAATGGACTTCTTCATCTTCTTCCATCGCACGCGCAGCCGGACGCGATCAGATTTCCTCTTCTTCCTCTTCTCTTTGGGTGGTTCTCACAGGCTTTCTTCTTCCTCGTTCGTGCCCTAATTTTCTTTTTCGCTCCGATCATTGGATGAAATAAGGTTGTACAATTTGAATTTTGTTGTGGATTCTGCGAGAAGAAGAGAGAATATGTGTGTGGTGTTTGGATTACCCCTCAACACAAAGTATGTGATGAAATTCAGATCCTTCTGCACTCTTTTCACGTTGTTCTGTAAATCTGTAATTTTGGAATGAAGATTTTTTTTCGCGTTTGTACTGGTTTTTGTTCATGTAGTAACACCCTTTTGCTCGTATGGTAACACGATTTTGTTCATGTAGTAACACATCAAGTTGTTCTTTAAATTTGTAATTTTGAACTGGGGATTTCTTTTCGCGCTTGTATTGGTTTTGTTCATGTGGTAACACGTTTTTCTTCATATGGTAACACTTTTTGTTCATGTAGTAACACATGTGTTTTTAGTAATATGTAACACTGTTCATATATCGTCGTAATACTATGTGAATACTCATGTGTTATTTTATGAACAATAATGTGTTACCTTGTGACCCATGTTACCTTATAAATATTTATGTGTTACGATATGTTTTATTACGTGTTACGTAAGATATGAAGTTTTTTCAATATAACAATGTAGTAACACTTATACATAGATGTAGTAACACACAAAAAATTGAGAAAAAATATATATATATATATATGGTAACACATTTTGTTCATTTAGTAACACATGTTTTTTTTAGTAATGGATGTCCAAGTACAGCTGTCCAATTGCACTAACTCCCAACTCCATGAACCATTGACCCAATTCCCCATCTCACTGACTTTCTTCTCCCTCAAAGCACTCAAATGGTATAACCTAGGGAACCTAACCTTTAAAGACTCAACACCTACCCACGGACTCTCCAAAAACTTGTATTCTTCCCATTGCCCACACATCTTTCAAGATTACCCCACAACCACTTCCCCCCCTCCCCGGACTCATTGTTCAGAATATCTTTCCACCAACTAGACCTCCTATTCCAACTTCCTCTTATAATAAGGCCCGACTCACCCACATCGATACTCCCGTAAAGCGATCTTAAGACTCTAACCCACAACCCGTTGATCTCTACAAGGAATCTCCAAACCCATTTCCCCAATAAGACCCTATTAAAAACACTCAAATCCCTAACCCCGAGGCCCCCCAATGACTTAGATTTGCACACATTTTTCCAACTCACCCAACACGTTTTTTTAATTATTCTCACACCCACCCCACAGAAATTTACGTTGCAATGAAGATAAAACACACAAGGTAGATTTCGGGATTTTGTAGAAGGAGAATTGGTAGATAGGTAGTGACGATAGAACTGCATTTAGGAGTGTAATACGTCCCCCAAAAGAGATCTTCCGGTCTTCCCAAGACTTCATTTTTTTCTGAAACTTCTGTATAAGGCTACTCCATTCACTTGGTTTCTTGTAGCTCGCTCCTACTCGTATTCCCAAATAAGAAAATGAGATTTCTCCAATGACACATCCCAGAATATCCGCCATCTCTTGGATTCTACTATAATCCACATTCATCCCCATCAAGCTACACTTGTCATAGTTAATCTTGAGTCCTGAGAGTAATTCAAATTTTTTAGAAGCCTTTTCAATACCCAAGCGTTTTGAGGGCATACCGACCCAATAAAGATTGTGTCATCTGCATATTGTAGGTGGAAAATTCGAACTTTATCCGTCCCAATTTCAGCAGCTTTAAGGCTGCCCATTTCCGTCGCCTTGGATGCCAATAGACTCAGACCCTCTGCTACAAGTAGGTACAAGAAAGGAGAGAGAGGGTCCCCTTGACGTAGGCCTCTTTCCAGCTTAAACTCTCCACACGGGCTGCCATTAACTAACACCGAAGCATAGGCACTTGAAACACACTCCTTCATCTAGATACGCCACTTATCACAGAAATCGAACCCTTCGAGCATCATATCTAAGAAATTTTAGTCCACCGAGTCGTAGGCCTTTGCGAAGTCAATTTTGAAGAAAGCTCTCTCGACTTTCCTCCTCTTTGTTTCCGCCACAACTTTATTCAAGATTGCAATTCCATCCATGATGTTTCTTTTTCCCACAAACGCACTCTGGTTGAGAGAAATCAGCTTGTCCATGACCTTGCTGAGACGTGATGCGAGCAATTTTGCAAGAATTTTATAGGCACAACCAATGAGGGAGATTGGTCTATAATCCGACAAACATGCATCATCTTCTTTTTTGGGTATTAGCGCGATGAACGATGGATTTAACCCCCGAACCAGCTTGCCATGCTCGTGAAAGTCTGAAAGCATTTATAGAAAATCCTTCTTTATAACGCCCCAACAAACCTTCATAAACTTGAAGTTGAAACCATCCGGTCCCGGGCTTTTAGAGCTCTCACAATTGTCAATGGCTGATTTCACCTCTTCCTCAGAGAACGGAGCATAAAGGAACATGTTATCTTCCAGGGATAACTTGTTTGAAAATAGCTCGGGTGATAGTTTTGGTCGAACAAGTCTTGCACGGCTGAAGTGGGAAAACCCCTGTTGGGATTGTTGGAGCCTGATCGAAACCGGGATGCAGAGCGCGGGAGGCGCTCGACCAGACTCGTGGTCGAGCACATCTGCTCGATCGAGCGCACCCCTTTCCAGCCTGCGCTAGGCGCTCGACCAGTGATGAGCTCGAGCAGTTCCGCTCGACCAAGGCCCGTGGTAGAGCGGTTTCGAAGGCCTGTACGCGGATTTAGGGTTTTGGCCCAGTCTCATATTTAAACACTTTTGACTCATTGTATTTGTGTATCACCAAAATATCACTCGAAAAATAATAGATCTCCTGGCTTGGTAGTGCCCCCAGATGTAGTTATTCCTGACGAACTGGGTAACCAAATTTGTGTTCCTTAATTCTTGTTTCTATTATTTTCTCCATAATTGCTGCTTTAAATCCTAACAACTGGTATAAAGAGCATCTGGTTCAAGGGATCTGGTGGGAGCAATTATGATGGCTGAAGGGAAATCGCCTGTTGAGAAGTTTGATGGAAAGGATTTCGGATTCTGGAAATTGCAGATCGAGGATTACCTGTACGGTAAAGATCTGTATCAACCTTTGGGTTCAAAGCCTGAAGATATGAAGGACGACGAGTGGAAATTGCTGGACAGGAAGGCGATGAGTGCGGTTCGTCTATCGCTATCCAGGAACGTTGCCCTCCATACGGTGAAAGCAAAAACCACAAAGGAGATGCTGGAGATTTTGACTGAGATGTATGAAAAACCGTCTGCAGCGAACAAGGTTCATCTGATGCGGAGGTTATTCAACCTGTGGATGGCAGAGGATACTGTGGTAGTCAATCATCTAAACGAGTTCAATATGATGATATCCCAATTGAGCTCGGTTGAGATTGATTTTGATGATGAGGTTCAAGCCCTAATTTTGTTATCTTCTTTACCAGAAAGTTGGAGTGGGGACGGTAATTCATTTAGTTAGTGCTTGCAGTAAAGTGAAACTTAAATTTGATGAGGTTAGAGATCTGATCATGAGCGAAGAAATTCATAGGAAAGAATTGTTGGGATTATACTGAAAAGTATGCTTTTTACTTTGTATAATCGAAACTGAATTTTCAAACTTATTTACTGAAATAAATTGTTTATCACTGATGCTTTAAATATGATTGAATGTTACATATATTTACTGCATAACTGTTCAATAATTCGTATGTGTTACATTGTAGTTAATTTAGTGATACCAGATCACAGAAGATTAAATTAAATTAACGTCTCTTGTAACTAAAAGTACGCCATTCACGACCTAGATGGAAATGAACAACCCATCGCGAAAGGTTGAGGTGTAAGGCTCAGATTGGTTTGTCTTGACCAAGAGATTACACTAGTGCATGTCTGATGCACTGAATAGGACCTACAGGAGGATAAATTCTTCAGAACTGAACAAGGAAGAATTAGACCTCAGTGGTTTGTTGTTTCTTAATCTTCGTCCCTTAAATAGGATCACGTGGGATTGGTAACTATTGCTTTGACTTATCATGGGTAGTGAATCAGAGAGATTCAATACTTTTTATCTTGGGCAATATTATTGGTCACATGTGATTGCTAAGATTTAATACTGAAGAATCGTGTGCAAAATGCGCTTTGTTTGGTTTGCCCTTTGGGAGGTTCATAAGCTTTATCATACCAAATCTTGCAAGTGGAATTAGTTTCCTTATGGATAATAATGTTGAACCGTTCTCGACCAAGGATAAAAGATGTTAATTAATGGAAAGCTATTTCAAAGGGCTTGAATTAATTAATGGGCTAGATAATCTTAAACACGGAAATAATGACCGGGAGCCATATTGATTTGTAATATGGGTTAAGATGGATAGTCTGATATTAATTATGTAGTGGGATTAATTAATATTTGTGGGCTTGAATTATATTGTGGCTCAATATTAGATATTCAAGGTCCATTAGAAGGTCCAATCTTAATTCTCCTAAAGGCCCCCTGAGTAGCCCAACAAATAGTCCAATAACTGAAAATGGTGATTAAAATAAAATAAATATTGTTGCTTATTTTTCCTCTAAATTTTCGAAATTTATGGATAAAAGAGGGAGAAAGATTTTCTTTGAATTTTGTTATGGAATGAAGATATGTATTCTTGGAATACAAGATTATCTCATTAAATTCAAGAAATCTCCCACTTGGTTATTCATGAAGGAATTTTCGAAATTTTGGAAATATAATGGGCAAGAAAGATTTTTTTGATTTTCTTGAAAATATATTATGGAAGATATGTATTTCTTGAAATACAAGAATATCTCATAAATTCAAGAAGATCCAAATCTTGGAATCTTGCTTAGTATTTTCGAAAATAATCCATAATTGAGGAGGTGGGATTTTTGTGGAATATTTTAATTATGGGAAAAAGAATATAGGAGATATATTCAAGATTTCTTGGTGATCAAGAAAAGTCTTTTCCCACATTGATTTTCTACTGGAAATTTCGACCACTCCTCTCCTATAAATAGGGGATGATTGTTTCATTCCCAAGTACAATTCCATGTGCTGGAAAAATTAGTAAATCCACAAAGGTGGTGCAACAAATTTTATTTTTTCCTTTTGTTAATTGTTAGACAAGTGTCCTTCCACCGGATAGTTGAGCAAGGGCTAAGGGAATACTTGGGAAGTCCTTTTGGTTAGTCCGTCCAACTGAATTCACTGCCATCCCGAGAGGTACGTTCACGTAAACCCGTAGATTCTGCATGCGTAGGTTTTACGTGACTTTTTATATGCATGATATGTTGTTGCAATTATTATTTGAATTAATATAGGATTAATTCATGCTAGTAATAATTAATGAATTAAATTTGTATTTAAATATTCACCCCGAATAGATCTGTGCAACTCATTCCCCAACAAGAATTGGGTGTGGCCACAGGATCAACCTTGAGTGCAGGAAACAGAGGCAGATCTGAATCCAAAGGGAAGCCAAAGCGGGGTAGATCAAAGTAAAGGGGCAAAGATAAGCCCAAGAAGGATAAGAGACATGTTGAGTGCTACAATTGTCATGAACTTGGTCATTACAAAAGGGAGTGCAAGGCATCAGCAAAAGCACAAGGGAATGCACCAAAGAAGAATGACAACTCAGCAAACGCCGCCACTGATGAGGGCTCAGATGCATTAATCTTGAGCGTAAGCAGTCCATTAGAATCGTGGGTGTTAGATTTTGGAGCATCGTTTCATTCGTGCAGCAGTGCTGACGTGATGGAGAAGTACACTTCCGGGAACTTTGGGAAGGTTTATGTAGCTGATGATGAGCCTTTGTAAATCAAAGGGAAGGGGGATGTTAAGATCAAGACACCAAATGGAACTGTTTTGCAGTTGAAAGATGTGAGACATATTCCTGGATTGAAGAGGAATTTAATTTCAGTAGGACAGCTTGATGATGAGGGTTACAAGGTGATTTTTGGTTGCAATATGTGGAAGATATCCAAAGGTGCCATGGTAGTGGCTCGAGGCAACAAGGAGGGAACGTTGTACATGACAGGCAACACCCGGGACAACATTGCTCTTGCAGGTGAAAAAGAGTATGCAGACTTGTGGCATTGTCGTCTTGGCCACATGAGTGAGAAAAGGATGAAAGTTATGTGTTCAAAGGAAAACCGCGGACCTCAAGACAATTGACATCCAAGTTATGTGAGGATCCAGTATTCTAAAAAAGCGTAAAAAATGGTGAGTTTTTCGAAGGGAGACAGAACCTTGAAGAAGCAGAAGCTGGAGTTAGTCCACAGCGAATTGTGGGGTCCAGCACCAGTGACATCTCTTGGTGGAGCATCATATTACATGACTTTCATTGACGACTCTACGAGGAAGGTATGGGTTTATTTTCTGAAAAATAAGTCTGATGCCTTTAATGCTTTTCGAAGTGGAAGACCACTTTGTAGAAATCGAGACGGTCTCAAAGTGAAGTGTTTGAGATCAGATAATGGTGGAGAGTACGAGCTCCATGAGTTCAAAGAATTCTGTGAGGCTGATGTAAGCAAACGCTACAAGGCAAGACTGGTTGTGAAGGGGTTTCAGCAGAAACATGGTATTGATTATACTTATATTTTTACTCCAGTTGTGAAGCTAACTACCATTCTGTTAGTTCTGAGTTTGGTGGCTGCAGAGAACTTGGTGTTAGAACAGATGGATGTGAAAACAGTCTTTCTTCATGGTGACTTAGATAAGGACATCTACATGAAGCAACGGGAAGGATACTTGTCAAAGGGGAATAGTGAGCTTGTTTGCAAATTGAAGAAAAGCTTGTATGGTTTGAAACTCTGTTTTAAAAACCCGGTCCGACCGGCCGGTCGGACCGGTCGGACCGGTGAACCGCCACCAAGCTGCCCAATAGAGGTGTATAGAACCGCTATTGGGCCGCCCCCCTCAAAACCGGAAAAACCGCTCAAAACCCGGAAAAACCGGAACCGGTGAACCGTGAACCGCCGGTTTTCACCGGTTTTCACCAAAAAACCCAAAAAAAAAAAAAATAGGGCAGACCTGTCGCCGTCTCAACTTCCCACCACCACCTCCATCAAAATCGGCCGCTCCAAGATTCAAGGTTCGCCGTCGACACCGCCATAAAAATGGATCTGCCGCCCCCATCTAACGCAGATCCCCATTTTCTTGTCATCTTCTTCGCGGCGTTGGTGTTGGGTTTTGGGGTGGGTCGCGGCAGCGTGTTGGGATTTGGGGTGGGGGCCACAACTTTTGTGAGGGAGGGACAAATTTGGTGGCGGTGGGGTGGAGGGGGAAGGCTGACTGCGATTTTGGTTGAGAGAGAGAGGGAGAGAAGAGTAGAGAGAGAGTAGAGAGAGGGGGAGAGAAGAGTAGAGAAGAAGAAGAAGAGAGAGAAAGGGGGTGCACGTTTTTGGCTTTTGGGAGTGATGCAAGGAATATGATATGCTGGACCTGGTGTATTGAACTATAGGTGTTTCTTCTCATTAAACTATTTTAATCATGCTAACAAACTGGTTTTGTGAGAGTTTTAATTTGGGGGGAAATGCAAGTTGCATAGGGTGGCACGTTTTTGGGCCATAGAGTTTTAATTTTGGAAATAACTTTATTATTAAAGTAAATTACTTTTTGTTGGTAAAAGTAATTAAATGGGATGTAATTCAGATGGATAATTAAAAAATATGTAGTTACTTTATTCTCTTTGATGGAAAATGGTAAGTTTGAGATATATTTTTTGGAGAAAATAGGTAAAAAACTTTGAGACATATCTTTTAGAGAAAATGGATAAACAAGTTTAATACATAGTGAATATTATTTAAATTATAATTGCATCCCCAAATTGATTATCTTGAATCTGTCACTGTGTGGGAATAGAGTTTTCTATGAGAGTGAGGTGAGGAATGTGGTTTCTTGGATTAGTATTATTGATGAGAATTTGAAGAATGAGATGATTGATGATGCATTGAATGTGTTTGATGAAATGCTTAAGAGTAAAGTTGAGCCTAATGATGTTACCTTGAATTTTGAAGTGACTTTAGATACTTTATATTCACTTATCATACTCTATATTTTGAATTTTTTAAAAAATTATGCATATTATATATATATATAATATTTATTATGACGTCATACCGGCTCAATCCGGCTCAATCCGGTCCGACCGGTCCGACCCCGGTCTAACCTTTTTTTTTTCGTCGTCTACTCAACTTTCGGTTCCGGTTTTTAAAACATAGGTTTGAAACAAGCTCCATTACAGTGGTACAAGAAGTTTGATGGGTTCATGCACGAGATTGAGATCAATATGTGTGAAGCTGACCATTGCTGTTACTTCAAGAGGTATGATGGTGGTTATATCATTTTGCTATTATATGTTGATGACATGTTGATAGCAGGCTCTAGTGCTCGGGAAGTGAGCAAGTTGAAGAAGAAGTTGTCTGATAGGTTTGCTATGAAAGACCTTGGAGAGGCCAAACAAATCTTAGGTATGCGAATCGATCGTGATAAGGTGACAGGAAAGTTGTATCTTTCACAGGCTGAATACATAAAGAAGGTCTTGAAGAGATTTAGTATGGAAGATGCAAAGCCAGTTCGTGTGCCGTTGGGAAGTCAGTTCAAGCTATCCAACAAGGACTCACCTAGTAGCGAAGAGGAGCGGACCTACATGCAAAACACTCCGTATGCTTCGGCAATTGGCAGTTTGATGTATGTTATGGTGTGTACAAGACCTGATATTGCACATGCAGTGGGAGTGGTTAGCCGGTTTATGGGTAATCCGGGCAAGCAGCACTGGGAGGCAGTGAAGTGGATCCTTAAGTACTTGAGAGGTACTACTGAACAAGCTTTGTGCTTTGAGGGCAAAAGCATTGAGTTGGCATGATATGTTGATGCAGACTTGGCATCTAGTGATCTCGACAAAAGGAGGAGTACAACCGTGTATGTGTTTACTTTTGGTGGTACAACAATTTCTTGGGCTTCTAAGTTGCAGAAGATCGTAGCTCAGTCCACTGCAGAAGCAGAATACGTTGCAGTCACTGAGGCTAGTAAGGAGATGGTTTGGTTGTAGAATCTTTCGTGAGAGGTTTGGAAGAAGCAAAAGGATAGTATTCTGTATAGTGACAGTCAGAGTGCTATTCACTTGGCAAAGAATCCGGCCTTTCACTTGAGGACGAAGCATATTGAGTTAAGGTATCATTACATACGTTACCTCATTGAGAACAAGATCTTACAGCTAATGAAGATCCGAGGAAGTGAGAATCCTACCGACATGTTGACTAAGGTTGTGACCTTAGAAAAATTGAAGTTATGCATGACTTCAACTGGCCTTGGAAACTGAGGTGAAGGCCTGACACTACTACCAGTGAGAGAGACCGTTGAAACGGAGGAGACAAGTTACAGTTGGAGTCAGTCTCCAGGTCGGAGATTGTTGGAGCCTGATCGAAACCGGGATGCAGAGCGCGGGAGGCGCTCGACCAGACTCGTGGTCGAGCACATCTGCTTGATTGAGCGCACCCCTTTCCAGCCCGCGCTAGGCGCTCGACCAGTGATGAGCTCGAGCAGTTCCACTCGACCAAGACCCGTGGTCGAGCGGTTCCGAAGGCCTGTACGTGGATTTAGGGTTTTGGCCCAGTCTCATATTTAAACACTTTTGACTCATTGTATTTGTGTATCACCAAAATATCACTCGAAAAATAGTAGATCTCCTGGCTTGGTAGTGCCCCCAGACATAGTCATTCCTGACTAACTGGGTAACCAAATTTGTATTCCTTAATTCTTGTCTCTATTATTTTCTCCATAATTGCTGCTTTAAATCCTAACAATCTCATCCTTTACTTCTTTGACATCTTCCGTCCACTCGCCATTGAGGAAAAGACCAGCAATTCCATTGTTTTTTCTTCGAAAACTTATGACCCTGTGAAAAAATTTGAAGTTTATATCACCTTCTTTGAGCCATCTGATTTTTACATCACTATTAATTATTAATTCTACGAGCTTTTGGTGTGATCATTGAATTCAACTTAGTCGATTACAAGTTTAATGGTGCTCGTTTTTTAGCTTAATTCTATATATTCTATTTGTCTTCTTGCAGCAGGCTTGCTTCCTGTTTCCTCTTTCTTCATCTTTTTCTCCATGTTAATTTCTTTAAGAAAATATATACCAATTAACAAGATAGGAATGATTAACTAAAATGTACTACCTCCATCCCAAAATAACGTGCGTATTTACTGTTTTTTTATATTTTAGCGAACGAGTTTTTATTAATATTTGAAATGATAAAGTAATTTTTAATGATACATATAACAGATGAGAGGTAAATCTATAATTCTCCTCCTTAAAAATCACTTTTTCATTTAATAAACAACTCACTCATTAAAACTTGATAAAAAATGTAGTGTGCACGTTATTTCTGGGGTAGTATACAACAAAGGCAGAGTTGAAATGTTATTTTTTGTCCCTTAATTCTCACAAATTTTAATTTTTGTCCGCAATATTTTTTTTACTTTGAAATTTATCTCTTAAATATTTATTAAATTCAACTTTTTCGTCATTTTTGCACGTTAAAAGGACGTATATGTTGAATTTTGTTAACCCGTTTTAACCGATTATAGGACGAAAAATTGGATATGGTAAACCTAAAAGACTATTTTCACAATTGAAAAAGTTAGCGAGTTAAAAAAATTAAAATCGGTAAAAGTAATAACCAAAGAATAATAATTATAATACGCACATGCACTGTTCCAGTTACCCAAATTTGTCGAAGACGTCATCATGTACAATTTGTTTAGTTTTTTATTTTATATAAAGACGACTTTTTATTACTAGTTGATTTCATTTCATATTTTCGTGGAATTAAGTTTCATGAGACTACTTATATCAGTCAGAAAAATAAAGTTACATGGGACTAAGGGGCTCTAAAATTTATAAGCTACTATTAAAATGAAAAAGTGCAATGAAAAGAATTTTAATACTTTAATTTAAGATTTCAAAGTAAATTATTTACATCTAAAGCTCTCCTAAAAATGAACGCATAACTGAAATCCAAAAAACATGAAATGGGAGATCGATGATCGTAATTTTAATATAAAAAGAATAAGAAAAATTACAGTTCATAAAGAGTCAGTTTGACCCAAAAATTTTCTGACATATTAAAAAGCGTTGGTGAATGGCTGTGGATTAGAGGCTAAAGAAGAAAGTAAAGCTTGACAATTAGAAAGTCTATCATACGTGCGCAAAGAATCTCTTGATATATTAATAAGAAAATCTAAACTTTTTTAAAAGTTACTTTATCATTTTATAACTAATTAATAAACAACTCGTTCGTTAAAACACGAGTCAAACAGTGAATGAGCAATCTAAAACATGACGGATGAAGTATCATTTGTCCCATTATATATATTTTAGGGGGGCTCACTATGGGTACAAAGTGGGTGTTGTAATTACTATGGGGTACAATCAAAACTTTTCATTACTCTTAGATACAAAAACTATAATAAAATAACCATTGTGCCCTTACTTTCATCAGCCATCACCTTTTTCGTGCATTGTTCATGATTAACATTCGTCAATTTTCGTGCACTGTTCATGATTAACATTCGTCAATTTTCGTGCACTGTTCATTTTTGCACGAACACAAATTTTTTTTGCACAATTTTAAAAATTACTCCATTTTAAAATACATTTTAATAAATTTCAAATTTCATTATAAAAATTTAAATTTTACTCCATTCTAAAATACATTTTTTTCATTATCAAATCTAAAAATTGCAAAAATATAAACTGTTTATTTTTAAAACTTATTAAAACCCGTATAAACTACAAAAATAATTCAGTACGAGTCAAAAAAAAATATTTGCACAATCCCGTAATGAATTTAACAATTATAGAATGGGGATAAGTGGAAAGATCAGTAGTGTAATTGTGGGTTGAGTGACACTGAATATCCATCTACAGTGAATGATTTTATCAAATTAATCCAGATGATATTCTTTTGCGACATTTATACACAAAGACTTATTCAAAAAAAAAATTGCAAAACAAACATTCTGGCCTGTGAAAAAAAAAATCTTGCACATTTGTATAAAAAAAATTGCACAAGCTGCAAAAAAACATTCCTCCATATGTAGTCTACAGTCTACACCAAAAAAAAAACGAAGAAAAAAGATCAATTTCTGCAAAAATCATATGGAGAACGAATCAAATCTGTTTATACTCATCACATATCCACCACCATAGATAGTAAAGATCTGCCGCCGTAGCCGCGACAATGCAGTTTCGCCGCCATCTTCGTGAAAGTGCAAATCCGCCGCTGATGGAGCCGATGTAGGCACAATGCCGTGAGCCTCCGCCGCCTCTCCGTCGCCTCACAGACCCGACGCCGTCGCAGCCTCCGCCGCTACCTCTCAAAAACCCCAGATCGTGCTCGCAGCCTCTCCACCAACACCCACCCCAAATCGCCGCTGACACCCAAATATAATAAACCCCCAGATTCCGAACAAAATTACTTCCATCGGTATGGAAATATAGAAAATTTTGGTATATTTTCGGTATACCGAAAATATTTTGGTATTTCGGTATATACCGAAATATCGGTACGATATCGGTATGTAATATTGACATACCAAAAATTTCAGTACCGAAATTTTTGCTACGGTATGGTAACGTACCAAAAATTTCAGTACGATAACTGTATGAAAATATAGAAAATTTTGGTATATTTTCGGTATACCGGAGAAATTTTCGGTATACCTAAAATATTTCGGTATATATCGAAATATCGATACGGTATTGGTATGTAATATTGACATACCAAAAATTTCAGTATTTCGAAATTTCGGTATACCGAATTTTCGGTACGACAACTGTATGATATTTTTCAGTATCAAAAATTTTGATACAATAAAGATATATCGAGAAATTTTTTGGTATGCCGTACTGTCCACCCCTAACTAATATACATGCATTCATGAGCATTGCTATATACAAGTTGTAAATTCCCAGCTAATTTATCAATTTCGACGACAATAGGATCAAAACATGACCAAATTCAAATTGCCAAAAAGCTACCGTGAGAAAATAATTAGCCAAATTTGCAGACAAATTGGAAATAGAAAAATGTCAGAGATTGAATATGAAAACATAATTATGAGGAGCATGGAATTATGATTTTTTTTATTGAACAAATAATAACTCGAAACCATGACCTTGTGGTATAGGTATTGTTAGAAAGAAGAAAATGTCGAAAATTTGCACACCAAATTCCAATATCCAAAAGTAATGATTCAAGTGTAGAAAAAGGCATCGTTGCTAAATACACATTTTTGATTGATTGATTGGGTCTGTCGCGTGGGGCAGGCGACGCAGACCTTGTCTGTCGCGCTTCCCACGCAATAGAAATTTGATTTTTTTTAAATTAATTAATTAATACTCCCTCCGTCCCAGGATGATTGCAACAATTGACTTTAATACGTATTTTTGCGAGTGAGCTTTGTATAAGTAATTGAAATGATAAAGTGAATTTTAAGGAGATGTATGATAGATGAGCCCCTTATCTATTATACCTTCCTTAAAAACCACTTTATAATTTCAATTATTAATATAAAACTCGCTCGCAAAAATATCGTTCTTAACATGGACTAACTACTTGGACACAACAGTTTTATCGCACGGTTTGTATACTGTGTCAATAACGTGGTACGGGGTATATGCTGCAAGTACCTTGACACAAAATGGACAAACTGACCCATGGTTCCTTCCGAGTGCCGGAAACACATGTGGTCTATATTCGCAGTAGGTTTAATCATGTTTTTATTTTACACTTATTATTATTATTTTGAAAAACTATATATCTGAATAAAAATCTTTATTATTTTAATTACATGATAAATTCAGGATTAATGGAGATCCAACTGATTTCAGAATAGCATTTTTCAAAGTGTGTGCAACATTTATGCGTCAAGGATGGAGAAACCCCCAATTAGATGTTGAAGGGTCACAGGTAAAAAGAGACTGTGCTTAGATTGGGGAAAAGATATTTAAATTTCATTTATGTTTATTATTAATTAAAACTGTATTAAATTTATGTTTAATATTATTTGAACACATTTTTTAAGACGGCTAAATATTTTTAGAGTGCTTAATATTATTTGCATCAATACTTTTAAATTAATGAACAAATACTTTATGATAATAAAACTATAATATTTTTCAATGAAAGAACTAATACACTTTATAACTAAATAATTAATATTTTTAAATTAATTAAATAATATTAATTAATAAAAAATTAATTACTAATGTGTTATTAATTAATTAATTTAAAAAACAGAAATTTAAAAAAAAAAAATTATGTCGCTTGGACAGTGCGACAGACAGGATCTGCGTCGCTTGCCCCACGCGACACACACAATGATTGGACCCATCAATAAATGTCACAAATGTGTATATAGCATTCCTCAAGGGTGTATGAAAAGTTGAATTTTATGTTCTGAATTGATATAAATATAATGTTAAAATAACAGATGGTTGATATAAAACAAGGGAATGGTCCCTTTCTAATCCACGTGCAATACAATGTTCTATCTATCACCAGGCTTTCCTTTTCTTAATGAAAACTGAAAAGAGGATCTAACTTTCACTTGGATCTTTATATATTTATTTAAATTTAATATACGTTTCAAAATTTAAAGAAAATAAAAGTTTTAAATATAAATTATGTATAATTAATTTTAATTAAATATAAATGTTGTGAGGCAATTTCTTGTATATATTGTCTCATGTTGTAAGATAATTGAAATTCTTTAAATAACTAAAATAAAAGTGAAATATAAATTAATAAGAGTAAACGGGTAGAGATACAAAATAAATATAAATTAATTTTATCTAAAAAAAAATTGTCACATGTTATTGCAATTGTGTTGATATTTTGACCGCTCCCCCGGATTTTCTGGAAGCAAACAATTTTCTGGGAAGCACTTGCGTCACAGAAGGTACTGACATTCCGAGAGTGTGGTGATATGATCTGATAGTCTTACTCGAGGGAATTATTTGAAGAATTTGCCATGCATGGGCAATATGGAACGTTGTTTGCACATTTGTGCATTATAGATATAAGCAATGGAAATCACCCAATATTGAGGCACTCCAAGGTGGACTGCAAAACTTTAGGGAGGCGCATGAGCAGCTGAAAGATATTGGTCAGGTGCAAACATAGGCAAACCAGCTGCAGCATCAGTCGACGCCATGCCCGCAGGACCTTCTTCTTCAAGTCGACGCAGTTTATGCCCCGTACAAACGGAAGTTTGGCATCAGCTTTGTCATCCTACAGCCACCGGGTAAAGTAGTTGGCGCCGCTGCCATTCCAATTATGAAGCCCCAATCGGTACTCATTGGTGAGCTTGTAGCTTTAAACAAAGCACTATAGTTTGTCATGGATATGGATTATACAAACATTCGGGTGTATTCAGATTTCCTGCTAGTAGTATAGCAAGCGATTCTTTGCGAAACAGAATTCTACAGAGATCACACAGGCACGATCGTGGCGGAGGTTAAGTCTATGCTCAAAAGGTCGTACTTTTTAGGCATTGCGCATGTATTTTGGAAATATAACACTATAGCACATGCCTTGAACTTTTTTCCTTTTTCTTTATTCTCGCCCCATTTTTGGGTGTAGACGATATTCCGTCATGGCTCAGCTGTATGTACCCTTCTATTTAATTAAAAAATGTCACAGTTGAGTTAAAAAAAAAAAAGGACCATCAAATATCCAAAATAAAATATCAGTAAGATAAGCGTGGGCCCACCGAACAGTCCAAATTCAAAGTTAGATTTAGCCGATCCCACACGACGGTTCGTTTCTCCCACAAGTGTGTGGCCACACCCACACACAAACACAGTCCAAACAATGAACATAAAAATATGTATATGCCGGTTTCATAAGTCGTGATATAGTTTTTCATTCCCAAGTTTTACAAGTATAATTACTCCATAACTAGGATTTCTCCCGTGTAATGCACGGTTTGAATATTAATAAAATTAAACTTAAAACTAATTATAATAGGATTCTAAATTAAATTTATTATATTAATATGCACATTGATTTTTATTAATTTTTTTAATAATATATGAATTTTATGAAATACTAATATATGTGAATCTCGCTATTATAAAATGTAAAGAACAAAAATAATAAATTTTATTGGTTGATATTAAGTCATTCTCCTTGTTAGAGAGTGAAGTTCACTCATTCACCAAGTGTAGCTACACTTGCTCAAATATGTATTTATGAAATTTTGACAAACTTCTTCTTTTATATATTTACATATTAAGAGTATTTTTTATGATCTCATGCCAGACCTCTTCAATAATGAGAAAATATTGGGACAAAATTTGGGGACAAACATTTAAGGGTGAGTTTAGATTTTTTTTTAATGATTAAAATTAATGATTATATAAAATATTATTTAATAGTAAAACTTGGTGATGCCTGAAAAAGGAGTTGTTGATTTTTAAATAAACCTCATAAGTTATAAAAAAAATACCTCATATTCAACTTTTAAATTATAACTTTTGACAGTGTACTTAATTTGATAAAAGAGATACCAAATACTCTAAAATTATTTTTTTTTAAGTGATTAAAAATTGATAGAATTTTTTTTCCGTGTGAATCCGACATGAATCGCACCTGCACCCTGCGCGTATCTGATACTGCACTGTGGTATTTTTAGAAGAATCTATGTATCATAGATCAAATTAAAGTGTTGAAATACAAAAAAGAAGAAAATAAATGTAAGTTAATTATGATTGATTAAGTACATTTGATTATGAACTTTACTAGTTTGGTAACTTGTAAAATACAAATTGGCTTTCGAAAAAAAAATATACAAATTGAGTTTTCACGTCAACCGGTCCTTGTCATGTTGTTCATTGTCTATTATATGTAGCCTCTCCAACCAATATTTCATACAATTCCATACTCCCTTTTCTATTTTTCTTGGTTTCTTTTACAATCCTTGTCTTTAATTGACTCTATATTTCTCCACAATTTGCATAGCTTTTTTGGGAAATTATCAATTTTACTCTAATGACTAAATCGGTTGTTTGCAAATTGCAATTGCAAGTACATATCCCAAAAATAATAAAATTTGAAGTTTAATCCTGTAACTTCAAATGTCGAGGTGGGTGGGGGAATATAATGAAGTTTAATCCGTCGGAGAAACGAGGGTCGCTAAAATATAGCGACGGTTTTTTCCAAGACCGTCGCTACTAATGACGGTAGTAAATCCGTCTCTAAGTATCGACGGTTTTTTACCGTCGCTATATGGCGACGGTTTTGTCGACGGAAAAGTGGACCCGGTTCTGGGTCGGACTAACCGTCGCTAAACCGTCGATATATTGTCGACGGTTATGACGTCATATACTGTCGTAAACAACGGCGATTATCCGTCGCTATTAGCGACATAATTTACCGTCGATATGTGCGACGGTTTTTCTCCGTCGGTCATAGCGACGGAAAATCAGTCGCTAATTTCGTCGATAAAACCGTCGCTAAATCAGGATTTTTCGAGAAAAAAAAAAGGCTCACGGTGGTTCGAACCCGAGCCCGAGGAGCGCTCGGGTGGGCACCGAACCACCCGAGCCACGGACCATCTCGAACCCAACCACCAAGCCTCCCAATTAAATGAGACATTTATTCGCTCCCGTGGGTGACCGAACACGGGACCTTGGGCGCCCGAGCAGGGATCAATTCCGCTCGGGCACTTACTTCTTTGCGTTTACTTAATGAATTTAATTGTATATGTCCTAAAATTCATTTTTTTTCAATTTTTTTTTAAATTCTTTATTTCAATTATCTTATTTAATAATTCAATTACATTTTAATATAATAATTTATATTTTTTATTTATAACTTGTAATTAAATTAATTAAATTAAAATCGTATTTTTTTAACTTATTTTTAATAAAATTAATTCTATATTAATTTACAATTCTTTTTTTTTAATTTTTTTTAAATTGTCTTATTTAATGACAATTACATTTTAATGTAATAATATATATTTTTGATTTATAAATTTAATATGAATTCCTATTTTTTTAATTATTTTGAATAAAACTATTTGTATATATATTTAAAATTCATTTTTTTTCAATTATCTTAATTAATTAATGATTCAATTACATTTTAATATAATAATTTAGTTATTTTTATATTTATGATTATAGTTTTTTAAATTTAAAATTAATTGTGTTATATTGGATAATTACCAAAAAATAAATTATGTTAAGAACAAAAGTAAATAACTAGTAATATCATAATAGAGCGTCGTCAACGTGAAATATTACAAATGAAATACAATATAATTATTATTCGTCATCCTCATCGTTGCCCCCATCTGTACTCCTCTTCCTCCTCCTCATCCTCCTCTTCCTCCTCCTCGTCCTCGTCCTCCTCCTCATCTTCCTCACCATCTTCATTCTCTTCACTGCCGCTGTCAATCTCTAGCAAATCTAGATTTGCAGCTGTTAAGTATACGAAAAGATTAAAATCTCATGTATGCACTTCAGTTTGAGTGGCAACTGTTTCCGTTTGGAACGGAGCGTCGTCAACTACGGTTGCAAACAGCCATCCATTCATTATTTGCTTTCGAACCTGGATACGTGCAGTAGTATACTTGGGATACCTGAGCAGCAAACACAAACGGATCATACCCCGGATATCTTCTTCTTCTATGAACATCGACCAGTTTGTATTCGGGATGAATCCTTGTTGCTGAAGCAAATGGATCATACCAATCACACTTGAACAACACAACAGTCTTCTCAGGGAAACCCGGATATCCTACTTCAACGACTTCTTGCAGGTGTCTGAAGTAGTCACGGATTTCTCCATCGAACATTGCACTGTTAATGCAAACACCACTATTCACAGTAGATTTGGTCGATGCATAATCCACTGTATGAAATTTGTAACCATTTACATAGTATCCTTGATACGTGTTGACCACATGTAGTTGTCCGCTACTAAGATCCCGCATGAATGGGTTCACAATTCCACCATTATAGCCCTGTGACGCGACGATTTGAGATTAAATATATAATTGTAAATATTTATGATAGGCCCAGTGGGAAAACCCATTTTGCGCGTGCGGAAGCAAACATGTCGTGCGATGCATATAAAAACAGGGGTGAAGGAATGGTGATTCCAGATTTTTGCGTTTTAAGCTCATGTGTTGTGTTCTGCTTATAATCGAATGCGTACGACAATATAAGAACGTAAAGCAGTAAAGAACACAACAATGTATAGTGGTTCGGAGACTCAAGCTCCTACATCCACTCTCCTTGTTCCTAGGGAAATTCCTTCAAACACTTCCTAAGGTTTTCTGACTACCTCTGTAGTTTACTAACCTTTCTACTTTGAGCTTTCTGACTACCTCTGTAGTTTACTAATTTAAACTGGACTTATCACCCTCTCGGGCTCGCCTCTAGATGTTTAACAAGTTCACAGTCCCACGGGACTTATCACCCTCTCTCGGGATTGCCTAACAACTACCTCACTTCACCACTAGTTATCTCTTACGAGAATGGGGTTTGGGTTTGGTGTCGTCTCCAACTATGGTGAGATTTTCCCTTATATTTGTTTAGCCTCAATGCTAAGGTTGGGAAAATCTCTCTAAGCTTAGGATACATCGTGGGTTGCTTAGATTGAGTTCTAGAACACTCTTGAACATATTTGTATATCTACAGACTCGTGTTCTAGGGTGGGAATGCTTGACTATAACGCTCTTGGCTCTGTAGCATCGTGTGTTGTATTCTCCACGCATCCACACTTAATTTGATGGAAGATCTTGTATTTATAGTGTGGATTTGAATGTTACCGTTGGAGAGAATCACATTCAAATCCATACTATTCTTTGTAAGTTCTGCAGCTTTTCAAGGCTGGTTGTCTTCCTCTTATTGGTCCACGTCAGCTGGATTCCAACGGCTATATTCCTCAGTTTCTTCGCTTCGGAACATTCAGGTTTATACTGAGTATTCAGTAATTACTGAGTCTTCAGTAATTACTGTGCCTTCAGGATTCTCTGAGTCTCAGTGTCTTCAGAGACATACTGAGTCTTCAGATTCTCAGTTTCATACTGAGTCTTCAGATTCTCAGTTTCACACTGAGTCTTCAGAAACTTCAGTTTCATACTGAAACTTCAGTTTCTTCAGAAACTTACTGAGTCTTCAGAATCTAACCTGATCTATATCTGCCGACTATACACGGTGCAGATAACATCCTGAACACTCTAAAACTGAATCATGACTCATCTATCAAGATTATCCTGAACATGTCATACTCAGGGGTTTTGTGATCTAATCAAAATCCTCTTTATTAAATTCATTTCCCAACAATTTAATATGAATTTATTAATAAACAACGATTTAGAACCACTCACATAGTTTTGGAACCACTCTGCAAAATCACGAGTAATATATTCACCTACTTGTGCATCTGAGATGTTTGGATCTATATGGTGTAGCTCTTCAGTAAAGATCCTAATTGAAAGCAATATATTATATTAATCAACTATTATATAATAAATTAATATTCTAATTATGTAAATGATACGTATATGAAATGCTTACTCAATGTATGGTTGGACTTCCTCACAATTGAATAACACATATTTATGTGCACCTTCAACCTCTTGTCGGTTCAACCATGGCCGTTCATTTGTCTTACCCAAACATCGACCTGGAAACTTAAACACGGACAACATATACCCTCAATATCATCAGCAACATTGTATGTGCCTCTACCGTCGTAATTACGAGGCTCGTTTCTCAACCTTGTTCTAACATGATCCTCGAAATAGTAAGACAAAATGTTGTAACCTCCTCACACAAGTAGGCATTAACAATTGATGCTTCAACTTTTGCCTTTTGTTTAGCATTGAGCTTCAAGTTATGTAGATACCTATAGATATATAATATAAAAAATTATAAGATCAAAACATAAATATATTAATATTTGTATAAATAGTTGTGAAGTGAAGGTTTACCTCTCAAATGGATACATCCACATGTATTGCACCGGACCGGCAATTTTGGCTTCATATGCTAAGTGTACCGGCAAGTGCTCCATCGAATCAAAGAAGCTTGGAGGGAAAATGCGCTTCAACTTGCATAAAATAACAGGAATGTCTTTCTCCAAATGGACCATGTCGTCCCACTTAATCATTGTAGACGTTAAATCTTTGAAGAATAAACTCAACTCAGTTACAACCCTCCAGATATTGTTCGGTAGGAATTCCCGGAATGCGAGGGGCAACAGTCGTTGCATAAACACGTGACAATCGTGGCTTTTCATCCCGGACACCTTCCCGTTTGATGTGTTTACACAACGACTCAGATTGGAGACATAGTCATCTGGAAATCTCAGATCTTCAATCCAATTACACAAAGCCACTTTCTGTCTCTTATCAAATGTGTAATTGGCTTGGGGATATCTTCTGGTACCCTCATCCCTCTTCAAATGATCACGTTTACATATCTCGTTCAACTCATCACGCGACTTTGCAGTGTCTTTTGTCTTGCCCTCTGTGTTCATGATTGTGTGGAACAAGTTATCGAACACATTCTTTTCGATGTGCATCACATCTAAGTTGTGCCGAATCAAAAGTGAGCTCCAGTAGGGCAAGTCCCAGAAAATGATCTTTTTCTTCCAACTACCCTGTACCATTTTATTATGCTCATCTGCATGTTCTTCTGTTGTTTTCCTCAATCTCTTCTGATTAATTTGATTTAACAACCTTTTACCTGCATGAATGCAAAGAGTTATAAGTTAATTAATTTATCATATGTAGATAGAAATATATTAATTAATTTAAAACAACTAATATAAAAATACCTGATCTCTTTTTCAAACCCTTTTTTATAACGACTATGTTCTTGATAATGTCCTTTTTATTATTTCGAAAAGGATGATCTTCTAGTAAAAACTTTCGAGGGTTATCAAACCATGAAACTTTTCTGCTAAGCGGGAGACTGAAAGCGTTATAATCCTCCATGCAGTAAGGACATGCTTGTTTCCCAGTCGTCCTCCATCCGGACAACATGGAGTATGCAGGATAGCCGCTGATCATCCAGAGCAGGGCAGCCCTCATCGTGAAGTTTTGCTTTCTCGATACATCGTATGCCAACACTCCATTATCCCACAAATGTATTAAGTCTCTTATCTGTTGGAATTTAGAGGCACGTAAACATGTAATACATGCGCAGCGGAAATTAAAGTTCAACAACAACGAACATTTAATTGCATAATTAAATACGAGTAAACGTAAACAGAATTCTTACAGCAATTCGTACACGGATTCCTCCACTATGGTATCCACGTAATCCCCGTTCACGGACTTGCACATATTTGCCAGCGTTGAATCTGAGACAGAATTTGCTAGGAAAATTCTTATTCTAGATTTTATGGAGAAATATGAATTAATGTCGTTTGTGAATTCCCAAGAGCTTGTATATATAGGAAAGACCCAGCTTAAATCTTAAGCTAGCTCAATTAGGAAAATAAAATCCCTAATCTTGAATTAAATAAATCTCTAAGATTTAAATGTCTTATACGAAAATCTCTACGATTTATTTCCATATACATTAAATCCTACAATTATATTCCAAATATAATTATTGGGAATTCTTATATAATTAAATCCAATTTAATTAAATATTAATAATAATTAATTCCAAATTAATCTATTATTAATTACTTCTCCATAAATTGAATATTAAATCCAATTTAACATTTAATCAACCAACTATAATCCGTAAAAAGGAACTACTTGTTGTGTGACCCATAGGCCCTCATATATCGAGCGATTAGTCAAACTAACGGTCTTAATTGAACCCTAGATAATAAATCAGACATTCTCAATATATGCGGTACGTTGCGAGAAACGTGCAACTACCTGTAACTGAAACATGGGATATTACAATTTCCTTCTTGTTGGGATTATACTGGAAAGTATGCTTTTACTTGGTACTTATTTACTGAAATAAATTGTTTATCACTGATGCTTTAAATATCATCGAATGTTACATATATTTACTGCATAACTATTCAATAAATAGTACGTGTTACATTGTAGTTAATTTAGTGATACCAGATCACAGAAGATTGAATTAACAGTCCCTTGTAACCAAAAGTACACCATTCACGACCTAGATGGAAATGAACAATCCATCGTGAAAGGTTGAAGTGTAAGGCTTAGATTGGCTTGTCTTGACCAAGAGATTACATAGTGCATGTTTAGTGCACTGAATAGGACCTACAGGAGGACAAATTCTTCAGAACTGAACTAGGAAGAATTAGACCTCAGTGGTTCGTTATTTCTTAATCTTCGTCCCTTAAATAGGATCGTGTGTGGTTAGTAATTATTGCTTTGACTTATTACGGGTAGAGAATCAACGAGATTCAATACTTTATATCTTGGACAATATTATTGGTCACATGCGATTGCTAAGATTTAATACGGAGAATCGTGTGCAAGTACGCTTGTTTGATTTGCCCCTTTGGGAGGTTCATAAGTTTTGTCATACCAAATCTTGCAAGTGGAACTAGTTTCCGGTATGGATAATAATGTTGAACCGTTCCTTTACCAAGGATAAAAGATATTAATTAATGGAAAGTTACTTCAGTGGCTTGAATTAATTAATGGGCTAGATAATCTTAAAAATGGGAAATAATAACCGGGAGCCATATTGACTGTAATATGGGTTAAGATGGATAGTGCAATATTAATTATGTAGTGGGATTAATTAATATTTATGGGCTTGAATAATATTGTGGCTCAATATTGATAATTCAAGATCCATTGGAAGGTCCAATCTTAATTCTCCTAAAGGCCTCTCAAGTAGCCCAACATAAAGTCCAATAACTGAAAAATGTGTTTAAAAATAAAATAAATTTTGTTGCTATTTTTCCTTATTAATTTCGAAAAATGTAAATAAAGGGGGAGAAAGATTTTCTTTGAATTTTGTTATGGAATGAAGATATGTATTCTTGAAATACAAGATTATCTCATTAAATTCAAGAAATCTCCCACTTGGTTATTTATATGTTATTTTCGAAAATTTTGAAAGAATAAGGGAAAGAAAGATTTTCTTGATTTTCTTGAAAAGATATTATGGAAGATGTGTATTCTTGCAATACATGTATATCTCATAAATTCAAGAAGATATCAATCTTGGAATCTTTATCCTTATTTTTCAAAAATAACCATAACAAGAGAAGGTGAGATTTTATGGAATATTTTAATTATGGAGAAAAGAATATAGGAGATATATTCAAGATTTCTTGGAGATCAAGAAAAGATTTTTCCTCCCTATTCCATGACAAAAAATCGGCCACCACCTATCTATAAATAGGGGATGATTTCTTCATCCCCAAGTACAATTCCATGTGCTGGAAAAATTAGTAAATCCACAAAGGTGGTGCAACAAATTTTTATTTTCCCTTTTGTTAATTGTTCGCGAGCTTCTTTCCACCGGATTGACGAGCAAGGACTAGGGAATACTTGGCAAGACTTTATGGTGTGTTTTTATCGACGAGACCATTGCCACTCCAAGAGGTTAGTTCACGTAAACCCGTAGCAATTCCGCATGCGTAGGATTTATGTGAACTGTTTATATGCATGATTTGTTGTTGAATTATTATTTCAATTAATATAGGATTAATTCATGCTAGTAATAATTGTTAGAATTAATTTTTTATTTAAATATTCATCCCAAATAGATCCGTCCAATTAATTCCCAACACTCCTTCCATTCGCGAATACTCGATTAAGTCTTGAACATGATGAAGTGTCTATTCAAATAACTTAATCATGTTATCTCCAATCACTAATTGATCATGTATGTCACACTTAGCCACAAAGTCTAAGTTGACGTGCATCGGCCGATGACTTTGATCCAATTATGATGAGAAGATGGGTATTCTCTCTAAATCCACTTTGAGGAATGAATTCTATTATTGGCTCAACTACCAAGCACATGTATTTTGTGATGAACTCAATCCAAGCCATATCTACCCATGGTTAGGGTGCAAGCGTCGGTCGTGATCAAAGTTCATCATCCCACACATGTCGTGCGTATTGACCTCAAGTCAAAGGAGTATCGCATCGCTCCCACTAACCGAGACACCCGTAGACACATATAGTGGAAATACATCAAACGGTTTCTCTGATGGGTATACCAATACCCTCTAAGATATTTGTGCATCCATCATAAGATATCTAGTATCTCGTAGTAAGTGAGATCTTACTACACTCTCTAAGAGTATGATGCAGATCGCACACCAATCTCCATTGTATCATCAATATCCCATTCTCGATGATCCTTGATCGGAGCTATTTGAGAATCATGCTTAAGTCATCTGAGTTCTCACAACCTCAATGACAGCAATGACTCATGGGAACACTTGCATGAATAAATGCAAACAATCAAACATAATATTCAAACAAGTGTATTGACATACATTAATATTAAGTGAACTATAATATTAAATCAAACTGAATATCATCGAGTATTATGTCCTTACAATAGATTGTCTCTAGGACACTAACACTAACAATATATATACCTAATTTGGTGGCCATGTTGTCCCAATCTTTATCTCCATTTGCCTCAACATACTCTCGGAGCTGCTTGTCCTCTTCGGCTGTCCATTTACCTTCTCCTCTCACCTCTTCTTGATCCATACCTCTTCTTAATTACAAGTATTAATATATATTATAGAGTGCAAAATACACTTGTTGCATATAAGACCTAACCTTAAAAATTAAAAAATGTGAATTCTCACAAATAGTACTATCACGCATTATAATAATATATATATATAATCTCCATAGATGAAAAGATCGCCATCTGAGTGTGCAGCTATTTGGATGTACATTTAGAAAAGAGTGGTCTCCTGTTATGTGGTGTGGATATATAGATATAGCAGCGTTGGATATATATATATAGCAGCGTTGGATATATATATATATATATATTCGCTGAATAGATGTCACAATTAATCTGAAGCTATATGCAAGCAGATCGACATCTTTTTTTTTGATCGGTGAGCAGATCGACGTCCCAAAATTAATGATCTGATCTAAAATAATGCTCTGATCTAATCCATGACATTTCATTTTATCCACGACATATAGAATACTCCACGTTCCAAAATTTTGCTTTGCTCTTTGATTGTCAATTTTGCTCTTTGATTGTCAATTTTGAAATCACAAGCTGAATGTCCTGTAGATGAGGAAGCAGTTGAATTAAATTCTGGTTTGCCGACACTATTCGAGTAAAGTCTTTTTTTCGTTTTAATGTTAACTTGGCCCATAACTCTTAGGCTTTCAGCCAGGCCCATGTTTCTTCCAGTTAAAAAAAAGCCCAGTTAATAATATTAGTTTGGTACACTCCATCACCCATCCCTTCTTGTTGCTCTTTTATAAATTGACTCAGGTCACTTGCATCTACCTTTTTAGTAAATACACCATCTAGATTAATGCAGTGTACTAAAACATAAGCAGTAAATTAACATTCATGAAATCAGTCCTTAATCATATATCATCAATGGACTAATTGTGTCTTGAGCACTTCCAATTAACATATTTCGAAACATGAAATAATTAAACTCACAAAATCTTCAAAATTATAAGCTCGGTTGATATTGATCAAGGGCAAAAATAAATCCTGATCAAAACAAAAGTAATCGATCCAAATTAAGGAAAGTAATATTCATGCCAAGTTTAATTATTTCGTAATAAAATTCACTTGTACCAAAGGGTTGACCTAGTGGTGTAGGTTTGAGATTTAGGAGTATGCTCCTCTTTAGTTCTAAGGTTCGATCAGTCCTTGAGATGAGTCAGTCCATACAAAACTTAATTCTCGCTTAAAGTAAGACCCCCCCGCTAGTGAACGTTAGGTTCTAGTCCCCCGAATTAATCAGTATTTGGGGATGGATACCAAATTTCATGTAGTACCTCAAAGATAATTAGCAATAAACAAGAAAATTGCTCCTTATAGTTCCATAACATTAACTGATAGAATAAGTGTGGTTGAAACACTACTTCCAATCCCACATACATAACTTTAAACAAAAATCACAATTAGGGACATCCAAGACAGTAAAGATCACAAATTTAAATTCATGATCAAAACAAAATCTACTAATAAAGGAAATTAAATGATATCCAATTAGTTCATTGGAGGAATATCATCTAGAGTAAAAGATGCACCATTTGCAAGATGATCCCAAGAAAAACCATATTCATTATCACCAAAGTCAATGGTGGTGGTTGGGGGGATTTCCCCCCTCATATTGGTCATAGCAATTAGGAAATCCTCATCCCCGGCTCAAGCCCCAATTGCAAAGCCATTTTTTAAAGAGGCCCATTCCAGAAATTCTTAATCTTATTTCCTGTTCGTTCTCCTTTGTCAGGACTCATCTTAGACAATTCCTTTGCAATCTTCGACCACCTGTTACAAAAGTTATTATTGATAATTTAAGAATTACGTACTAACATTCATGGATAAATATTATTTCGTCCTTGAATAGTAAGGGTTGTTTGTAAAATTACCCAAAAATTTTTCTAATCATATACACATTTTATTCTTCAAATTACCTACAAACAAATTATTTACTTAAAAAACGTAATAGGTAATTTTGGAATGAAGATGTATACATGATTAGAAAAATATGCAGCTAAGTCGTAGGTGTTCAAATTAAAGACACAATTATTTTTATTAAAAATTTTATAGTTAATTACAGATTTTCTTGTAGTGTTTGTGGCAATTGTGGCGAAAAATACTACAAAAATAATGCATTAAGTAATCAATCTATTTCATATAGTACACAATGTTGCAATTGAATAAAAAAATTGTACATACACTATAAAAAAAAGAAATTGCTTACTTAAATATTTCAATTAATATACCTACAGAATTTCCAACGAAAATAGATTCGTCTTTAAATACTAAGGATTGATTATGAGTTGCCTACAAAATTTCCCAATTATATAAGAATTTTCATTCACATGTAAATTTATCTACGTAAATGTAATTTATAGGTGAGTTTGTTTGTAGATAATTTCTAAACTAATTGCCTACAGAAATCTAAGTTGTCTAGCAAATTATTTTTTGTAGTTAATTTGTTTGCCTACAAAATTCATAAATGCATAGGTAGTCTCTATTAGAGAACTATATACAAATGAATTAAATCCTCAACTCTCTACAAACTTGAGCTTTTAGATGAGACGTGATTATTACATGATATCATAGCCTCTAGGCCTAGGCTCATGCTTTAGTCCTGGATTCAAACCCCGCTGATAGCAAAAACTCTATCCACATTTTATTACACACTTGTTGAGATGAGATTCTTACAAGTTTCTTCGTAGGTAATTTATATGTTTATAAAAATTCATAGACAAATCGTAATCAATCCTCACTATTTAAGGACTATGTTATTTTTTATTAAAAAATTATGTAGCTATTTGTAAAATTTCGGAGGCAATTCTTTATTTTCTTCAAGTTTAAGTGCCATAAGAAGTTTAAAAAACAAATTAACCATACATTGCATCCCTGTCAAAAAAACCATACATTGCAAATTGAGACTATAACTCTTGACAAAGTCTAGTATGAAAATTTGCATACATGAAAAAAAATTTATTTACAAACAAATTCTGTATATGGTGAAGGTAAGACAAAGTCGAGTGGTTCATGGTTCACTCGGCCCGAGTGATTTATGGTTCACCAGACTCAAATAAATCATGATTTAGGGTTCATTATTTAGTGTTTAGGGTGTAGATGGTTCATCCGACCCGAATAGGTCATGATTTAGGACAATTTTATAGTTTTTCATACATGAAAATTTTCACATAGACCTACTCATAACTCTTTACTAATATACTTACTTGTTGTCGTATTTTTTATGGAGTTGTAAAATTGCAATAGATTCTTCATGAGTGATGTCCTCGTGTTCAAGGCCCGGCTTCAATTGGTTAAACCATCTTTGGAAGCAGCTGTTTTCACTCCTCCCTATACACACACATGCATGCATATTAATTAATTAATTTCTATATATAGCAATGTGCTCAATAGCAATCAAGAATATTCAGTATATATATAGTAAGTAATTAAATTGTTGATATATACCTAACAAGCTTGCCACCCTTTTCCAATCACCTTCTCCATAAATATTGACATGATTTTTGAGCTCGGCGTCTTCATCTTTCCTCCAGTACATTACGAGTGACTAAAAATTTAATTTGTGAGAGAAGAGAAAACCAGAGGACATATATTTATAGGCAAATTTGATCAACTTTACATACAAGTGCAACAAGCTACAACCATGAAGATATTTAGGAGCGATGAAAAATGGTTGAAGAAAAAAAGGGACCCCAACAAAAAAAAAAGGTAAAAGGAATTAATTAATACTATTGTTATTATTTGTAACCCTTGGGTTGGCCGAGTGGTATAGGCTTGAGACTTAGGAGAATGCTCATCTCTAGATCTTATGTTCGAAACCCCTTAAGTGCGATAAACTCTTGAGATGGGCGGGCTCCCGCTAGTAGGCGGTGTGTTCTGGTCCTCCAAATTAGTCGGTCTTTGGGCACGATACCAAGTTATTAAAAAAAATTATTGATATTATTTGTAGTTTTTTTTTTGGCAAATACTTGTGTGCACCATTTGCACTAATTTAGAATTGGTGCAGTTGGATTTCAGGGGTTTTTTTTTAAACTATATTTCAACTTTAAAAGAAATAATATCGCGTCTTTGTCTTATGTAGTAACATATTTTTGTTCATGTGGTAACATAAAAAATATTTGTTGTGTTCGATACAATTACTCAATTTATTCATACACATCAGAGGGACACATGTATTAATCAACTATTAAAATAACCCTACTCAATGGACAAGTGTACTCGCCCGCTTGCCGACCAAACAAGTTTGTAATGTACGTAAAAGAACTAAAACTATTGTTATTATTTGTAGTTTAGTTTTTTTTTTAAAATATATATATCATGGTAAACATTATTTCTTTGACCTGCAACCACTTTTTCAAAAATATAATCCGACATTGCTGCCTTAAATCTCACTAAATAGCAATTGAGCCCTTCCCTTCTTTTTTGCAACATAGTCCCTTGAGATTTTTCCCATAGTGTGGGTTCAAAGTTCTTATTCAAAATTCTATATTTTTAGATATCATGAATATTGATTTTTTTTTTAAATTTCGTCTAAAAATCCAAATTTGCAGAGTCGTACGTGGAGGTGATAATTAATTTAACTCCATGATAAGGGAGGAGGGAATGAAATCACCAATTCTATAATTGGTGTTTCACTTTGTATTCCATAATATTGATGGATGACACGTGGAATAATAAAAAATATTCAACGAACCACCATACCTTGGGTCCATGTGTTAAATATTTAAAAGAGTGAAATACCAATGAAATACGAAAAGTGGAACAGTGAAATCGAACCGAGGAAGGAGGGCCATAGTGGATAATCAGTAATTAATTAGGTAAAAAATTAATTAATTAATTTAATTTCCTAATAGACACTCTCACATGAGTGAGACAGTCTATACTAATATTTAGAATGAGAAATTCAAAGCAAGTTAGTGATTAAGTGAATAAGTAGTAAGATAATAATTTTTTATATGTGTATGCATGCACTGCATATCTTTAGTTTGTACCATTGGATATGCATAAAGCGTAATTATGCGTCCAAACTCATCTTTTTTATAGTCTAAACTATATTTGTAATTTTCATGGGCAAACAAATTACCTACACAAATAATTTTTTAGGCAATAGATATACTTAGGTAAATTGTTTGTAGATAATTTGGGGAATGAAAATGTCTATCTTATTAGAAAATTTTATAATTTTATAGGTAATCCTTACTGTTTAAGGACGATATTATTGCCGTTGGAAATTCCGTAGGTAATTCTTTATTTCTTTTGTAGTGATTTTAAGATAATTAATATACTTTTCGTCCCATTAGTTTGTTCACATCTACTGTTTTTTCGTGTTTTAGTGAACGAATTTTTTATTAGTATTTGAAATGATAAAATAATTTTTAAGAAGACATGAGGAGATGTAGCATACCCCTCTTTAAAAATAACTTTATCATTTTAAATACTGATAAATAATTCGCTCGCAAAGATACAAGAAAAAATGTAATGTGAACAAATTAATGGGATGGATGGTGTATATTTTTATTGCTAGAACGTGATTACCAGTTTTAATTAATTCCAAAGGAAAGAAAAAATGGTATTGCAAAAGGAACTTATATGAGATGATTTTATGGTTAGATGAAATATAATTTGAACATGATGTTTTAATAGTTTAAAATAGATGAACGTGCTAATTTGTATGTGAGTTTTTGTCATTCTGTTGATGTACAATATTATCACCCCTAAAGTCAAAGGAATCAAAAACTTGTCACAAGAAATAGGAATAACAAAGCCAATTTTCAATTTGCTATCATATTACCTTTATATAATATATATATATAGCACTCCAACCAAATATGTGTTCCTTGCTTTTTCATGTGCCACCTCTCTTGAGTTTTTTTTTTTTTTAATTTGACTGCAAATTTGGCCACAATGGATATCCCATGGGAGCTTTTGTGATATAATTTTGTGTGGAGTTTAATTACCTATTGTCATTTCGTTTAAATTTCACATCAAATACAAGAAATTAACGATACATATATACTGAAACAATTTATTAACTAATCTGCATATTTATTATTATGTGTTGGACATTACTTAGTACCTAGATGGCTAAATCGCTTTACATTATCTGCAATTCACGAGACACATTAAGATTTTTCATGATTGTGCATGTAAAAATATTTGTTAAGGAAAGACTAATCTTTTAAGAAGGGTTTGAGAATAAACTGAATATATATTTGGTCAAAAAATGGTTGAAGAGGATGTTCCAGAAGAAAGTAACGTACGACAAATTCTTCGATGTTAGATCACTATACAAGTTTGGGTTACTATATATTGATTATCAGCTTAAATAGTAGTACCTCCGTCATTATTTTGTTTGGTCACTTACTGTAAATTCGAGTTTTAAAATTGGGATCGATATTTTTTCATTAAATGGAATAAGTTCAGTAGATATTTTTGAGCACTATTGAACTTCTTCACACCTGAATCATAAAAACAGATATATTGCATATATATGTGATGGTAATGTTCTATCATTTTTTTTTGTTCTTGAATATTATAAAGGTGTAATTTTTATGGTGCTTGAGCAATATATACAAGTAATTTCCATGTTTCCGTTACTTATGCGAAGACGAAGCACTGTGCACATTAAGATAGAATGGATCTATTTAAGTCATTTGAAGAGCACACAATAAAAAATAATATACTTGGGTTGTTTGCAATGGAACGAAGTAAACAATTGATAACTTGGGTTTAGTTTTCCTTACCCAACCTATTTAACCTAGCCCACCTTATCCAACACATTAAAGTAAACGAAGCCTTAGAATAGTGTGTGGATGTATGAGCAAGAGTTATTCTCTTGTATGTTTACAGTGTATGCTTTGCCGCCCCGCCAATGGATTTTTTGTGTTCATTCTAATTAGTGTGATATTTGCTTAATTTCATAGGATTTCATACAAATTTTATACTCTCTCCGTCTTGAAAGACTTTGCGTTAATTTTATGACACAAAAATTAAGAAAAAAATATAATGAAAGTTAGCACAAAAATTAAGAAAAAAATATAATAAAAGTTAGCACAAAGATTAAGAAAAAAATATAACGAGCAGAATGTTAGAAGAGTAATTTTGTAAATTTTTATGTATAAAGAAAATAAATAAAGTATTTTTTATTATACTCCCTCCATTCTGTATATATTCTAGATTTGTATAGCTTCTCCATCCGGGATTGGTTAGTAGAACCTAGGAAGATTTTAGATTGCTAAGTGTAGGGCTGTGTATTCTTTTCTGGATTACCTTCAGTATTCGGACCCTTATTTCATAAAGTGTTGTGGAACGGAGGGAGTTTAATTTTTTTCTTTGATTAGGCAAAAAGAAGTATATTAATCTATAACTCAGGTGGTATGAAAAAACCACTAGATCATATTTACAGTTACATCAAAAACAGTGAAGAAACCAAAACTTAGCAATCAAGAGCTATTCTAGGATTTTGCAACCAACTAAAGAACGGATAATTTTTCGGGATGAGGTTTTTCAGAATGGAGGGAGTATTAAATTGATGAATTACACTTAAAAGGAGAAAGGTGGCATCTTGCTCATATTTTAAGAAAAATGAGATTTTTTAGAGCAAAATACGTCTAGATAATGAAATATATAAACCCAAAATTATAATGGTTCGTTAATAATTTTTAAATGTTTCACATATCATCAATTTATATTGTTAAATATAAAGTGGAACATCAAATATGAAATAGATAGTCTCATTCCAAGAAGCACGGCCCATTGCTGCAGCCTGTATTCCACCAGTACTTTGAAGGCCCGTCTAAGCAGTTTTCAAGGCCCAATTCTTCCATGAAGTTATCTTTCACTGTTTTAGGACTTGATTGTAGTTATCTTTACTTTTTGGTTCACTTATATAAAAATGAAATGTATATTACGTGATGCCATATCAAATTTTTTTTTCCACAACTAGATCTTTTGGAAAATTATTACACTGAATGCTAATATTTGTGTGTAGTGAATAACGTGTTTTTAGGTATCATTTTTATATGCAGATGTATTTGATGAAAATATATATGAACCAAAAGTTTTACGGTAGATTTGTTAATATTTTTTTGGCACAATAGCAATCAAAATATCTCATATTAGTTATTTTAAGTCATGAATTATTTGTAATATGCTATAATTTTATAAAATAGAGTTCTTTTTTAACATTGGACTTGCCCAATGTAAATTTTATCACTTTATGTTTTTTGTCCTAGAAAAATCAATAGGACCAAAAATTTAAAAATAAAATTAAAATTTAAAAATCAACAAGATCACTGATAAAATCAAAGGAAAAAAAAAAACTATTTTTCCTAGATATCACTCATCAATTATCATTCTCACATAGGGGGTGAGCAAAAATACGTCAAAACCGAAAAATCGAACCGAACCGAACCGAACCTAAATATTAAATTTGGTTCGGTTTTCAATTAAATATTTTGGATTCGGTTTTAAAATATAAAAATTTTGATTTTTAATTTTCGGTTATGTTTTAAGAATTTAAAATTTTGGTAAAATCGAAAATCGAAATTATATCTACACTATTTTTTATTTAGTACTCCCTCCGTCCAAAGAATATATGCACATCTACTTTATTGTCGAGCTTTTGTGAGCTAGTTGTTTATTAGTATTTCAAATGATAAAGTAATTTTTAAAGAGGGGTATTATAGATCTACCTCTCATGTATTACATGCATCTTTAAAAATTATTTTATCATTTCAAATACTAATAAAAAACTCGCTCGCAAAAATACGCGAAAACAGTAAACGTGCATATATTCTTGGGACGGAGGTAAGTATTTACTTAATATAAAAATATTAATATCATTAAATAAATTAATTAATAAGTAATAATTGTACATATAACAATACCCATTATAACCACACGACCCATTATCCCTTCTCAGTTGCCCATCACAAATGACAACCATCCCACTTTTAATTTATGGTTATGAATTATGAACGTTTGGTTATGAAATATTTTTTGTGTTATGAACTTATGACATATGTCTTTATATATTGAGTATATTTAATGAGTTTGACATATTCCTCATGCATAATATTTTTGCTTTGTTAGTTGTTACGCTTAAGAACACGAGCATTTTGTTAGCATCTTGCGAATTATGAATTTCGATTTTTTCGGTTTAAAACCGAACCGAACAGAAATTTTTTGGTTCGGTTTGTGTTCGGTTCCACTACAATTCGATTTCGGTTCGATTTTATATTTTTTAAACATTTTGATTTTTGACCCCGAACCGACCAATGCTCATCCCTATTCTCACAAGTCACATTTGATGAGCCAATAAGGTGCTTGGTCATCAAAACATATTCAACTAACCTTTTACTTTTCTCAACAATTTTATAAATAATTATTTCCTAAATAAAGAGCGATGGTTGAAGCCAATATAAGAATCTAGTCGAAAGTTTGTTGACAAAATAAAATATTATTTTCAAGTAGATTGATAAGGATATTGGTTGAGAAAAGCGTTGATCAACGTTGATGCATGTGTTGTAATATACCACAACGTTTTTGTATCTTTGTGTCAACCAAAAAACGTAGAAGTATTTGAGAGTTGAACACCACTAATAAGTAATAATGATTTATACTCCTATATTATTTTAAAAAATTACTCACACAGATCAAGGGAAAAATATATATTCCTCGCATATTTCAGTGCAACATGTTACATAATTTTAAAATAAACTATGAAGCGTACGTTTCATTTGTTGCATACAAGATCCAACCCACATTAATCTGAGCTCGTGATCTTTTAAAATCAATATCAATAGTTACTTTGTGTTTAACTATAACACTTTGTTCAACCATTTAATTATCAACGCTTGCTTTGTGACCAAATACACAATCACATGTAAAGACTGGGATTTTAAGAGAAACCAATATTAAAAATTGGGAATTAAATATGAGATCTAATGGTTGGAGAAGACTGCAATGGTTGAGAGTGGCTTTATTAGATAAAAGTTATCCAATAAGCATTTGAAGTGCTAAAGAAAGGAGAGAGAGTGAGTGTGTCGGAAATGGTTGAAGAAAAATCCAAAAATGGTTGAAGAAAAAAGTTCAGAAAAATTGATTGATTTGCTGGGGACAGACTTATTGCAATTAAACTATTAATTAATAAAAAAAAGTTATTCAAACTATTACTTCCTTCGTCCCAGAACACTTTGCAACACTTTTTTGTTGAAACGTTCAAACACTTTTCACACCGAAAAAGAAACTTTTTGCTAAGATTATTCTTATAATATTCACATATTTATTATAATTTTTTTTTATTAATTTAAGACTCATTTATACACTTAATAAAAATATTTTATTTACTTTATATATAAAATATTATATTTTTTTTTTGTGCCATAAAAACGGCGAGATAGTATTATATAAGACTTTCTAAAAAGAAGAAGGAAAAAAGAAAAAATAAATAAAAATGAAGCACTGCGATTACTAGTGTTGCAAAATTTGAAACTATAGACGGGCCTTCAATATACGAGGCCCATTTATTCCAAGAGAGTCCAAATTCTTTGATAAATAAAGGCCATTGTTATATAATCTTAAATAATCAGTCAAAAAAAAATTATATATATATAATCTTAAATAAAGCACATTTTGTGTGGACTTTTTTATTTAGAAATCCATTTTAAAATGGACTTAAATAATCCATTTCTTGGTTCAAAAAAAAAAAGTCATTTCTTATGGACTTGGATAAAGTCCATTCTAAAACATGAAATGAGGTTTGAACCGTAAATTTTAGGCTTCCGGATGGACTGGATCAGGCTCCACCAGTTCAACCCATTATGCATAGTTCGAATTTGGATGTCCAACAGTGTTAACATTTCTTTCATACCCATGTATGATATGAGAAATTAACTTATTAACTTATAATAATAATTAACACAAAATTAAATTATAATAATTAAAAAATCCTTTCTCTCTTCCAACCAAAGATCACACATATATATACTTTTTTAATGGCAGAAATATATTAATTTCTCATAAATAGTTGGTCTCTCATGAACTAGGTCTATGCTATACATTTGAATTATTTGATCAATTTCACTCATTTCCAACACATTTTTCTAAATCACTAAACTTGACTCGTATTTTACCCTGAAAGGTCAAATGTCATGAATTAAAAATAAGACTTATAACATGAACCAAGTTTATGCAAGTTTTTGTCTCTCATAAAATACTTGATTAATTACTTATAGGAGAATGTCGAATTAATATGTATACAAATATTTCATGAATTTGGTCACAAGAACAACTTTTATAATTTTTTTTATAATTATCAATGCATTTTCTTATTTTCATATACAAAACTTGATAAATGTTTTCCCTCACTAGATTAGATTATGTATGTGTATAGTAAATAGTTTATTTGATTTCAGCTAGGATTTTAATTTTCAACTAAATTATATTCTCAAGGAAAACAAGAGAAGATACCACATTCCATCTTATGTAAAAAAAATTCTTAAAAATTTATACAAAAAAAATCACGCAAGTTTACAAATCATATCAAGACGCCAAATTTTACACGATTCAAAATAAAACTCTCATCATTATAACCATATTTTAAATGATGGAGCCAGATCATGAGTGAGGCGGGTCGAGGAAGAACCCGTCATTGTAGATGCAATGCCGCCACCACAAAGATCCTTCAAATTTCACTTGTGGTTGGTGGTGGCAAAGATCAAAATGGATTGCATCATGTCCCGCAATCTTGTCGTCATAATTTGTCGAAATTCCTCACTTTTGACGTCAAAATTCAGTTTCTTAGCTTCCTTCTTCATTCGCGTGTTCCAAAAATTCTTGATGTCATTGTCCGTTCGCCCGCCCAACTTCACTGCAATCTTCGACCACCTATTAATTACAAGATTTTATTAAAATTTAATATATATATAGGGTAAATTTCAATATTAATCCAACAAAAATTGTTCGCAAATAATTTTGGTACCTATTCGAAAATGGTCATTTTTTTTCGCAATTTTAGTCCCAATAGTTAACAATTGAACATAACTCTGACATTTCCGTGGGACCAAAAATGAAAAAAAAAAAAAAGATCAATTTTGTAAAATTTCTAACAACATCCGTTAATTTTGGACGGAAAATTCTTATGCATGGTATCAAAATTGTTAAAAAAATGATCATTTTAACCAATATATATAACTCAACGATATCGTTCGACAAAATTAATATAATAAAATGTATAAAATGCATAAATGATACAACGTATATATACTAACTGATTGGCCAATTCAGAATGGAGTTTGAGAATCAAGATAATTTCTTCATCAGTGATCTTCTCTCGACGAATAGACGACGATAAATAGTTAAGCCATCTGAGCCTGCAGCTGTTTCTGCTCCTCCCTACATATAAATTTAATTCCTCCATTAATTTTTTATCGGACAAATGGTGACTCAAATTTATGACCTCACGGCATAAATAATTGTGCTTTAAGCACTTAAGCTATTTCACTTCGTCTAATTCCTCCATTAATGCATCAATTGCAATCAAGAATAAACATGACGACTTTGGAATATTATAATACTCCCTCCGTCACACAAATATAGTCGTGTTTGTAGTATTACGAGATCAACAAAAACTTCATTTAAAATATAGAAATAAAGACTTCATTTAAAATAGTAAACATAATTAGGGGGATGTTTGCAACAAATTATACTTTTGAGAGTCGATTAAAATTAGTGATTATGGAAAAATTTATTAAAATAAAAATTGACAGTGTTTGTAAAAAAAATTTAAAGAACAATTGATAGTGTTTATAAATTAAATTAATAGTATTTAAAAAAAGCTTATAAGCTACAAAAAAAAACAATCTCATTTCAACTTTTAGTTTATGGCTTTTGACAACTTTCCTTACAAAAAAATAGAGAATTGCCTATAAAATATTCCATTAATTAATATGCCTACAAAATTTTTAACAAAAATTGGTGGGATCGATTTAGGGTGTTTGCAAACTCAATCAATCGAGGTGATAATCACTTAAAATAAAAAATAAAAAAAACTGTCCTCTGGCCTAGCTTCGTAGCTTTTGAATTGTAAAAGTAATTCTCAATATTGAGTAATGATTGCAAACACTCCCATGATGTAAAATTAGTAGTTACGTACACACATATATGGTGTGTTACAAATATGCATGATATTATATTACCTAATTTGTGGGCCATAGTGTCCCAATGATGAGGTCCATGTATATTAACATAGTGTCGAAGCTTGTCATCCTCTTCTCTCGTCCATGCCCCTTTTCTTTTGAGATGCAGCTCGTCTTTCTCATTCTCCATATATATATATATATGATACTATCATTCTTTATTATCTGTCTAATTTTATCAATTAACACAAAATGATTATATCATTGTTTAAGGTGTCAAAAGACTTTTATACCCTTATCTATTCATATTAACCACATTTAATAATTATCGTAATACTCTCTCCGTCTCATTTTATTTACCATTTAATGTTTCATACTAATTAAACAAATTATTTAGTAATAATAAATCACTACAAAAAAAAAAATTAGGGTTTAACGACGGTTTTAGCGATAGTTAAACCGTCACTAAGAGCTTTAGCGACGGTTAAAAAATGGTCGTAGAATCGAGCGTCGTTATTAACGACGGTTGTAAGCTTATAAACGTGACTTACGAAGAAAAAAAATATTACTCACAGTGGTTCAAATTCGCGCCAAAGGGGCGCCTAGGCGGGTACTGAACCACCCGAGCCACAAACCATATTAAATATAAGCACCAAGCATTTCATATATAACTCATCAAGCCTTGCATTAGTAAGGATAATTTTAGCTCCCAAGGGGACCGAACACGGGACCTCAAAGCGATATATTCACCATGATTAAGAAAAAAACACATTACCCCTAAAAATTATGATGAAAAAAAAATATATTTTTTATAATATTGCGATTTATCGCGATATATTCACGATACACGGTAAAAATATTTTTTACTTCAATATTCATATCGCACTTACAAAATATGGAATATATTGCAAACATATTAGGATATTTTCATCCTTGAATACTAATAAAAAAAATTTCAATGGGGAGAAATCAATTTTACTTCATTTTATTTTATTTTACCTTATTAGAGAAACAAAAAAAGAAAATGCCTTCTTCAAGACTTCAACAACAGCAAAAAGTCTCATGGGTTCTAGAGGTTATATTATACAATTTAAATACAATCTCTCTAAAATACAAGAAGAATCTATGTTTACCACTAAAATACACGAAGAATTCAATACCACTAAAATACACAACGAATTTATTTGTCTCTGTATACCTCAAAGCTTCTTCACATATAAAAAATAATAATAAATTTTACATAAATAAAAGTATTATTTTGTATATTGAACAATATTAATAACTTAATATACAAACAATTTTAATGACAACATAAAAGATTATTCAGCTGAAAATTATGAGTCAATTTTCGCTAGTTGCATTATACAACTAGTATGACGATAAGTTACTCTTCTACTAACTAGTATATCACTCTACGGTTTGTGAGTATAAAATGAACATGATATGAAATATATTTATTTTTGTGTTAAATAAATTATAAAAAAATATTTTACTTATAATAATAATAATAATCTTTTTTTCATTTTTTAAATATTATGTTGATCTTATTTTTTCATTTCGATTCAACACACGATTTATGAACATAATTTGCTTTTGCAATTCGGCATAAGAAATAGGTGGCGCTCCAACTGCTTAAAAAATTCACTGTTAAATAATGCAAATTTAAAGGTATATTTTGTTTTTTATAATTTTGAATTATTTCCTTCTAAACCACATCGTCTTCTCAATTTTCATTGCATGTCAAAAAATTTAAATTGTCCCTTCTAGTTATTCTGAACATGATAACATATAACTACCCATGATTGAAATTAGTCTCCTTAAGAAAGTCCAATGTTCTTAATAATTTAGTATAATTCTTATTAATGGTCACATCATAAAATATCATTAGTCCAAATTGTCTTTTTAAGATGTTAAAGAGATTCTACTATCTGATGAAGTCAGTGTCATTCCCGAAATCAACACTCTTTGTCCTAAGTGAGTCTCGATTAGTATTTTTTTTTAAATATGGGTACTGAACTTCATCACAATCGACTCAGTATTGTTTTACAATCCAAGGTCTAATGTTAATTATACATGCAACCAATTCATAGTAATCGGACTCAATGACAGGCTTACATGTCCTATGTTGGAATCACGTGCCCTTATAATTTTTTTTAAAGTATATATTATAATTATTTGGAGTAATACTTATTTATATGTATATAATGACTTAAATGGATTTTTTAACAAAGGTTATAATTAGTTAATCATGCAAATATTTCAAGCTTAACCTACGGGACTTATATCCTTTTCAGGATAGCCGAGATGTTTATCGAGTTCCCACTCTACAAACGTAACCAGCGGGACTTATATCATACAAAGAGGATAGCCGAGATGTTTAATGAGTTCTCACTCTACAGACTTGACCTAACTTGCGTTTGGGTAAAGAATGATTGAGGGTTCCAACTGAAAATCTATCCTGGTGCTTTAGGTAGCCAAAATGCTAGTGGATAGGATTTCTTGCTAAGAACTATGGGATAAACACTCTAAGAATAATCTTGATGTAGTGTTCTTTTTTGAGTGGAAATTTGTTTGTAGCTTTTAGCTTCTTTTTGCGATGTCTCCGTGTTTGTTCTTGCGTTTTCACTTGTTGGTCCTTCTCTTCAAAATGAAGATCGATCCCATTTTATAGACCTCGAAATCAAAGAGCCGTTGGAGAGCAATTTGAATTTCGAGCTATATTAGGTAGGCTGTAAGAATAACTTTGGGTTTGGATAAGATTGTTTTGGTTCCAACTATGAAATCTTTTCTAGTGTTTAAGATAGCCTATCAGCTAGATGAAAAGATTTATATGCTAAGAACTTGTGGGATGAACACTTAATAAAATAATCTTCTTGTTCGTATTCTTTGTGCGGAAATCTGATAATAGCTTGAGCTTCTTGATTGTTCAGTGTTTAGTGTCTTCACTCGAAGTGTGATCCCATATTTATAGACCTCGAAATCAAAGAGCCGTTGGAGAGCAATTTGAATTTCGGGCTATATTTGGTAGGTTTCTTGAGATTGATGTGACGCGTCTTGAGAACGGCATGGCCGAAAAGCGTGAATAGTGTCTTTTATAGCCGTTGGAGAAAAGCAAGACCAAATCCCGTAATTGCTTGCTCCGATCATCGTGTCTTGTTCTTATTGGTTAACGAGACGCACTTTTCGGTGTTGTTCTTCCAACTAAGTTTGACATTCTTCTTGTTCGGATCATCGTCAGATGATTTGGTGAAATATCGATTTTCACGGTGAGACTGACCGATCATCAAAAGTCGATCTACTGACCGGAAGTCTTCCGGTGCTGCCGGTTGACTTAGCTTCAACTAGCGGACTTACCGATGTAGGTCTTCTTCCGTCCGATCTTCCGGAAGTCATCCGATCTTCAAGTATTCGAGTTTGAGCTTCATGACTTCAAATTTGAGATATCCGACTTGATCGGATCGATTTGATCTTCTGTTTCTCTTTTCATTTCGCCCCTGCTTGATATCGGCTATTCTTTGGATCTTCAGATTCGACCTATACATATTGAGGTTCCCCTCAATATGTGACCTATCTATTACATCGCTTGTTCTATACAATAATTATCAACTGGTATTCTATAAACGGTAATATAAACATCAGTCAGCTAACAGGTCTGACTGGTCCTATTACATGTGTTTTAGAACTTTCATCAAAACTCTAAATTTCCCAACAAGAGATGAATAATTAATTCATTTGTATATAGTTCCCTAATAAAATTAACCTAAACTATATGTTTTCTTTTAGCGCAAAAATGTTTAGCTCATATTATTGCAACGATAATAAGTGTAGGACAACTCATTCACAAAGTTCGGAGGGTCAGACCAATAATAAGAACTTTCAAAGTGAATAGAAGACCTCACTAAATCGTGAGCCATCATGTTGGCTCCCCTTTTAAAAAACGAAAGTCAGCGATAACCTTGACAATGTTAGTGTTTTCCGGATTGCGTCCTGTCAGGTCTGACTTCTGTTATAAAAACATGTGACTGAACCGATATGATGTCAAATATATATAAATAAATATATATAAATTATAGATCATCATTTACATTTTTTCGAATAACTATCCCTCAAATTTAATGTTGCAATTAAAAACTTGGAAAATAGTTTTTATTTTTTATTTTATCTACATATAATGTCTGGGAGTCACTCTCCTGTGTACCCCATGCACCAATTCAAATTGGTGCACTCCAAACTCTAACCCCTAAATAATGAACCCTAAATCATATATGAACCATTCGGGCCGGGTGAACCATGAATCACTTGGGCCGAGTGAACCATGAACCACTCGGGCCAGGTTTCGGGTCGGGTCGGGTATTAAAAATAACATCTAAAACTGAAATTAAAGTTAAAAGAAAACCAAAATTGAAAAAGAAAAAAAAATTAAAACTAAAAAAAATTAGAAAAATAGCTTTTAAAATTAAATTGCACCAATTTTATTGGTGCATGTGGTGCACAAGAGAATTTGTCAATGTTTGGTCAGCAATTCATGCCTCTTCTCCTATTTTTGAACGATTTATGGATGTTTCAAACTTAAAAAATAAAGCGCTCCAACACTTCAAATTAATTTGTTGTGCTTATTGAGCAACGACCGAACGGGTCCAACCCGCTTTTTAAAATATAAGTCCTGAATATTAGTCTTCTGTACTAAAAGAAAAGCCCGGCCGCGCGCGTAGCAATCTCCATGCGGGTTACCTCGAAATTCAGATAAAATTAGTAAGTAATATCTGAGCCACACAAAAATACTAACAAAGTCCAAGTCTTTAAATACTAAATGCAAACGCGCCAAAAAATAAATAAGGAGCAGGAATATTCACTCGTCTTTATTGGTTTTGCTTAAAGACTATAAATACATACTTCTGGCACATTATTAGACTGCTCAAACAACATCTGGCTACTATTTATTTGATAAATTATGATGTGAGTCGATGGTGCATCTTGAATTAAGGGTTTCTTCGCTCATTGTTCGAACTGAAGGCAGCTTTGTGCAATTGGGAGAGTAGTGAGGAAACGAGGATGATACTTCATGCATTGAGGTGAGTTAAAATAATATCCATCCGTCCCGAAATAACGTGCACGTTTACTGTTTTCTCGTATTTTAGCGATCGAGTTTTTTTATTAGTATTTGAAATGATAAAGTAACTTTTTAAAGAGACATATAATCGAGGAGAGGTAGATCTATCATACCCCTCCTTAAAAATAATTTTATCATTTTAAATACTAATAAAAACTCGCTCGCTAAAACTCGATAAAAAATGTAGTGTGCACATTATCTTGGAACGGAAAGAGTAAGTGAATACATATATAATATTAATTTAAAATTATAATAACAAGAAGAACACTCGTCAATGATCGTTAATATCCTTTTGCTATCTTGTAATCTTTGATTGTCAATTTTGAAATTACAAGGTCGAGTTGACTTTGCTGAATGTCTGTAGATGAGGAAGCAGTTGAATTAAATTCTGGTTTGCCGATACTATTCGAGTAAGTCTTTTTTTCGTTTTAATGTTAACTTGGCCCATACTCTTAGGCTTTCAGCCAGGCCCATGTTTCTTCCAGTTAAAAAAAAGCCCAGTTAATAATATTAGTTTGGTACACTCCATCACCCATCCCTTCTTGTTGCTCTTTTATAAATTGGCTCAGGTCACTCGCACCTACCTTTTTAGTAAATACACCATCTAGATTAATACAGTGTACTAAAACATAAGCAGTAAATTAACATTCATGAAATCAGTCCTTAATCATATATCATCAATGGACTAATTGTGTCTTGAGCATTTTTTTATTATTTTTATCTAAATCTTTACGTATAATGTTATTGTTTTTATCTCAAAATCATTTTCTCACACATAAATTCATTCACAAGTCATCAATTTCATTTAATCTCTTTACCGCCGTTACGTATTGTGTGGAATTAATCCACAACGACATCATCTCTGATCTTCAAACTCTATTGTATTTATTTTAATATAAAATTTATAAGTTATATATTCCGTAATCTTTTAATTGAACGGTTGATCAACCCTGTTTAATTAAATATATAGGAATACACTCTAGCTAAATGCACGATATATATATATCAGTAAATTCACTACTAGAAAAGCTTCCATATATAATTCGAAAAATTAAAACAATCAAAGAGGACAAATAGAAAAGGCTTCCGTAATTCGAAAAATTAAAACATGTAATCAAAGAGGACAAATAGAAGGAAGAGTAGACCAAAATTCATGAGGAATAGAATCATAATCACTCATAAATTCCTGATGAGCAGACCAAGATATAACCGGAAAATCGCCAGTCACCATTGTAGCTGCTGTTGTTTCCCCTCCAATAACTACAACAAAAAACGTGTTTGATTCACTCCCACTAGGTTATATACAAGACGATGAAAATTAACAATATTTTAGCCTATATGAATAAAAAATAACGGTATTTAAACCATCCACACCCCTTATGGAATTTATTTGTGGGAATATATTATTTGGATCCTTTGGAAATATGTGGTTTTTCAAATCCTATATAAATATGTGGTTAGATGTATTGATAATTCTGGTTATAACACCTCATTTACCCACTCATTCATTGGATGTAATTATAGGTACTACTCATGCCCATTTTATTTCGGGGGAGTATCATCTAGATACAAGGTGGGAGGAAACATATCACTTTAATACAATGTGCAAAAATTGGTTTGCACTGTAGTATATAGTTTGTACTACAGTGCAAACCAATTTTTGCACATTGTACCTGGTTGATATGTTTTCTAAAATCTTGTACCTGGTTGAAATTTTCTCATTTATTTCAATGAAATTTTCTTTTTCTGATTAAAAAAATAATTCATCCACAGAAGTATATATATACACTTATATCATTATACTTCAAATTAATCTATTTTTCTTTTTCGTTTTCTTTAATTTGATGGATAAGCTATATAAATTACCCATGGTATCTGCGTGATCATCAGGAGCTTGGATCCTGTTGGTTAAAATTTGAGTCATTTTGTTGAGGAATTCCTGACTCGTGACCTCACAATTGAGTTTCTTAGCTTCCTTCTTCATTTGCGTGTTCCAGAAATTCTTGACGTGATTGTCCGATCGCCCAGCAGGCAACATCTTCGCAATCTTCGCCCACCTAAGAGTAGTTGATATATAAATAAAGCTACTTTAATAAACTTATAAATAGTAGCCGTATATATATAGCTATGTACCCATTTTTCTGAAAGCGGAGATTTAGAATCATGAGCATTTTCTTCATCATTTGAAGTCCTCCCAAATCTTGCCGGACGCAAATAGTTAAGCCATCTGAGTCTGCAGCTATTCCCAGTCCTCCCTGTACCTATATATATATATATCTAATTTGTGACAAAGAGAATTAATTAAGAAAAGATAATCAAGAATATATATATACCTAATTTGGTGGCCATGGTGTCCCAATCTTTAGCTCCATTTGCCTCAACATACTCTCGGAGCTGCTTGTCCTCTTCGGCTGTCCATTTACCTTCTCCTCTCACCTCTTCTTGATCCATACCTCTTCTTAATTACTTCTGCTATCAACTCAGAAAATATATATATAAGAAGGGTGTTATTAATTTAAAGACTCGCTTGGTATGACTAGGGAATGATAATAGTAATAATTATTATTGAGGGGTCAATCACTAAGAGTTATTGATTGCATTGTTAAAACATGAAAAATGGTATTATGTGAGGTGGGATGAGTGAGTGAAAATAATCAATTGCTTACTTTTATTCACATTACTTGTGTATCAAAACTAGCAAACAACGTCAATAGAAGTTATTTACGTTATCCATTTCACAGAAGAATTTGTAGATTAAAAATTAACTTTTTTGTTTCGCTTTGATCAGCTATTTTGATTTTAACCGAATGCTTTGATCAGGTATTTTGATTTTAACCGAATACTGCTCACCCTTATTTTTATAATCAGAAAATAATAATATATACCTGGATAACAAATCGTCGTGGTTGGACCCACCGCTCTGCTGACTCTGCAACTCAAGCTTACGTGTATCGATAACACTGGTCATGTAATCATCCACGTGTTTCAAGCTCTGGCTCAAGCTGAGCTCCATTCCAAGCCGCATCCATTTCTTGAATTTCCAAATAAACTCAGGCATCAAAAACCGTTGTAGCGTGGCTTCAGTGGCCATATCGAAAGCCGCCGCAAAGCCGTTTTCTGGAAGCCCTGGCGAAAGCGTCTGCGGATCCTTCCCAAAAGCCAAGCCGCAAATATTATCCAAAGTGAGCCGAAGCAACAAATCCTGCAGATCGACCGGCTCACCCTCGGCTTGAGCCGTCGCCAGCATTTGGCAAAACCGGCTCTTGATGGCTCGGCTCACCCAGCGCGCCATGGCTTGCCTCAGCGTCCGGGTGGTGAACTCTAGTGCGGCGGTCTTACGCTGGAACAGCCACGTGTCGCCATCCGAGTTGAAGATCCCCTGCCCCAGCAAATCATGGAACACAGCTTGCCACGTGGGGCCCTTGGGGTAATTGTCGAACCTAACCTTCAGAATGTGCTCTAAAATCTTGGGGTCGCACGTGACAGTCACGAGGCCTTGCTTTCGGGCCAGATATGGGAGTGCGAAGATACAGGTTTGGTAGGTCCCGCCGCAGGATAGGAGATTATCCGCGATCCAATCGTGTATGCGGCTGTTGTTCTGGATTAGGCCCGGGAGACTGCCTAATACGGGCCACACTTTCGGCCCGGTTAGGGATCGGGTCATTGATCATCATTTTAGTTGGTCGGAGAGATTAAGAAATATATACGGAGTAATTAATCTTTCCTTAAATGTATCAATTCCATATATATATGCTCAAAGTCAAAGTTACTCGCTGATATTGCTGAATTTATTTATGCTTAAAATTGAAACAACTATGTATGCGCACTCTGCAATTAACTATCAAATAAGTCGAACGCTGTTAGGTTTTTGTTTTAAATTTATGATTAACAATTAAAGGTTCGTTCAACTACAGCAATTTGCAACAGAACCGTCAGCAATTAGAGTGATTTTGATGAAAATGTTGGATAAGAGATTTATGAATTTTATCAATCGAGAATCTGAAAGATATACAGTAAAACTATCAATTTAGAGTTTAAAAGAATTTTGCTATCGTTTCAAGACTTGAAAAATGAAAAATTAGCTATCAATTCAAGACCCGAAAGATAGAAATTATTAATTTAGAATCACATTTTAAGATTATGTTTGACATCTTATAATTTCTAATTATCCAATTGTATTTTTATGAATCAAAATTCCCACAAAACTAAAAAATAAATTAATTTCAAGAATTAGTATAAATAAATAAAGATATGATTAATTTTAAGATGTCAAACACCGTCTTAATATTTCTAATTTCTAAATTGATAATTTATATCTTTGAAGCTTTGTATTGATAGTATTTTATTTTTCATGTCCTTAATTTATAGGATGTTATTTTTATATCTTTTTGACCCTGAATTAATATTAATCCTTATTTTAATGATTTAATAGATTTTTCTATGACTAAATATTCAGCTTAAAAATCAACTAATTCGGGTATCAAGACTCACTGTTCAATAACAAAGGATCTACTTCAAGTCAAAAGTCAACTAAATTCAGCAGTGAGTGACCCATCTCAAAAATATTACACCCTAATTAAAAATATTAAAGTAACAGTGAATAGATGTGATGTATGAATAAATAAATAATAAATGGTTGCAACTTTTCCCAATTTTCATCCAGAAAAATTATAAAGAAATATTTTAGTTGAGCGTTGAAAGAATGTTGACAAAAACTTATATCAACCTGATTCATGTTATGAATTTGGTTTTTAATTCATGATATTTGACCCTACCCAGGGTATAATATGAGTCAAGTTTAGTAATTTAGAAAAATGTGTTGAAAATGAGTTTAATGGGTCAAGTAATCTAAGTTCATGGCATGAACCTGGTTCATGAGAGACTTACTAAATAATGTTTACATTTTGTACATTCAGGTAGAGCTTTCAAAATCGGTATTTTGACCGGCCTAATGAGTTTAAACCTGCTTTTTTTCTTCCCAGCTATAATATTTGTCTAATGTAAAACATTACCTATTCGGTCAAAATATATTTAGAACATTCTAGATTTTTAATATTTCTATAATGTTACGTGCAGGAAGGTAAAATCATTTGCTAATCAGATTAATAGTTCAATTGAAGCATAGTTTTTGCGGTCGAAAAATTCAAGCATAATTTAATACGGAAAAATCAGATCGATGTGCCCTAGTAGGCCAGTACAGGCCCAAGTCATCGTGACCTAGTTTAGATTTGGGCTAAAAGAATAAAAAGAACGGGCTCACTTAGGTCCAATCATTTTAAAACACTGGGAGCCAAGCCCAGGAAATGCCAGCCCAAACTCACCTCATTTATTTTTCTTCATATTATACTCATTCCGTCCCATAATAACGTGCACGTTTACTGTTTTCACGTGTTTCAACAAGCGAGTTTTTATTAATATTTAAAATAATAAATTATTTTTTTAAGATGCATTTAATAGAAGAGAGGTATATCTATCATACCCCTCCTTAAAAGTCACTTTATCATTTAAAATACTAATAAACAACTAGCTCGCAAAAACTCGATAATAAAGTTAGCGTGCACGTTATCTTGGGATGAATGTAGTATACAATAAATTAAAGTGAGACAAAAACTTGTATACAATATTGCATATAAGTCATATGTGCAATTTCACGTTAAATTATATTTTTCTAAAAAATTTGCGGGTCAAATACTTATTTTCACGGGCCGACGACCCGAGTCGGGTCAGGGCGCGGGTCTTTGTTAGGGTTATAAACATGAGTTAAATTTGAGGGTTACAACTTTTCGTCATTACTCACCCTCCTCCTCTGGCGCCGCAATCACCGCGAGAACGCCATCACTCTGTCATAGATCCGTCGCCTAATCAAACGTTATGCAACCCCTTTCGCTACCCACTTTCTCTTATGAGTAAATATCGCAGTCGCAAGAAGAAGAATTCTGAACCCAAAGATGAGATCTATAAAAAAAATCGAGGATGAGAGAAATTCTGAGCGACTGGGAAGAGAGTGATGTGGGCGTAAACAAGCAAACAGGTGAAATCGATGGGCCTTGAGGTCCCCAACCGACCCGGTACGGTGATTGGGAGCAGAAGGGTCGGTGCTCCGATTTCTGACTTCGGTATTAGTCTGTAATCGATTCTCTGTGTTTCACAATGGATTTGGGTGGTTTTTGTTGATTATCAAAACCTAAATTGATTAATGCACCATTAATTGTAGTTGGCTTACAATTTTTTGCGTATCTAACAAACAAATCATGTTCTTCATGTTTTTTTTTTATTTGGTTTGTTGAAGTTGTCAAAGTGAAGGTTGGTTCGTGGGCGAAACTGATGGAGTACTGTTAATGGGTTTTTTTTCTCTTTTAATTAATTTTATTTTTTACTCCCCTCTATATTTATTTCGACACACTGTATAATTAACTATGAGCTTCAATAGTAACACACTCTTAGTCATGTAGTAACACACAATAAAATTAGATTAAAATGATAATATCCCTTTTTATTCATACAGTAATACACTTTTTGTTCATGTAGTAACACACACAAAATTACATTAAAACAATAGTATCGTGCCTTTGATCATGTAGTAACAAACTTTTACTCATGTAGTAACACATACAAAAAGTACATTAAATAAATCGTACCTCTTTTTGTTCAACCAGTAACACATTTTTGTTCATGCAGTAACACAAAAAAAATTACATTAAGAAACAGTATTGTGTTTTTTTATTCATGTAGTAACACATTTTTGTTCATGTAGTAACACACAAAATTTACAATAAAAATAAATATCGCGTCTTTGTTTTATGTACTAACACACTTTTATTCATGTAGTAATACAACTTTGTTCATATAGTAACACACAAAACTTACAATAAAAGAAATAATATCGCGTCTTTGTCTTATGTAGTAACACACTTTTGTTCATGTGGTAACATAAAAAATATTAAATACACAAATAACAGTAAAGATATTTGAAATTAGTAAGTAAAAAATAACAGTGAAAATATTAAATAAAAAATAGTTAAAATATTTGTTATCAATAGGATTCGAACTTAAGACCTTTTGCCAGAACAAGCAAAACCTAACCACTAGACTACACTACACTACAAAATTGGCAAAAAGACTCCATTAAATGCATATATCCAGCCCAGAAATTCACCCAACCTGAAGCACATAGCCCTGCCCGACCCGCGTCCGACCCGATCTGACCCGCCACTCCATGACCCGCGAAATTTGTCAAATTTGTCTAAATTATGTTATATTGTACATAATACTAATATGGAATATTTCACACAAGACATTCTCTTAAAGTGATGTATATATATTTGTGATATATTTGATTGTTAACACTATAATTTAAAAGGTTAATATTTAAGAATGAGCCTTTTAACTTTTAATTTTTCCTATTATACACTTAAATGTGCCATTAAAATATATTTAACAACTTCAATTCTTAAAATTCTATTTGAGTAAAAAATACTGTCGAAATTTAAAATATTTATATAAAATTTTAAAATCTAAATCTTGTCCTTGTTATTTTAAAATCAAAATCATAAAACGAAAAACAAACCCACTTGAGTCTTTTGAACCTATCTGAGTCTATTACATTTTTTTTTTGGACTTAGTTTTAATGTAGTATGTGCGTGGTGCCTCTGCTACATTATTTTTTAATAAAACTATTAAAACCCTTATTATTTTTACCTCACCCATATATCTTAGAATATACGTACGCTACCCACACCTATATCTTATTTATTTAAATATAATTTTAAAACGTTCTTATATGTTAATTTTAATAAATTTCATTTATTTGCAAATACCTTAATTATTAACTTGTATATTTAGTTTGATAATTATATGCATATAAAATATAAGAAAATGTTTTCGTACAAATATTGATTCTTGTATACACCAAATGTATCATACAACTCAAGTGTATTTTTAAATGGTATCAATTATTTTCACTGAATAGTATTAATTGGTATGTCATGTTTTTACTGGATGGTATTAGTTGTTTCAACAAAAAAATATTAATTGTGTATTATTACATCGTACAACTGATGTATAAGGATCTTATTTTTAGGTTAACTATTAATTGTACCCCACTTTTATAATCATGGGTCGGCCACTGTTTTCCAGCTCGAAGTCTTCTTCTTTCCTCCCGTACATTATAAGTTTAATTGAATTAAGAGTGACTAAAACTTTAATTTGTGAGAGAAGAGAAAACCAGATCTAGGACATTTTATAGGCAAATTTGATCAACTGTATATACATACAAGTGCAACAAGCTACAACCATGAAGATATTTAGGAGCGATGAAAAAATGGTTGAAGAAAAAAGGGACCCCAACAAAAAAAAAAAGGTAAAAGGAATTAATTAATACTATTGTTATTATTTGTAACCCTTGGGTTGGCCGAGTGGTGTAGGCTTGAGATTTAGGAGAATGCTCCTCTCTAAATCTTATGTTCGAAACCCCTTAAGTGCGATCAACTCTTGAGATGGGCGGGCTCCCGCTAGTTGGCGGTGTGTTCTAGTCCTCCAAATTAGTCGGTCTTTGGGCACGATACCAAGTTTTAAAAAAAATTATTGATATTATTTGTAGTTTTTTTTTTGGCAAATACTTTTGTGCACCATTTGCAATAATTTAGAATTGGTGCAGTTGGATTTCAGGGGTTTTTCTTTTTAAACTATATTTCAACTTTCGAACAAGACCCGAATGATTTGACCCAGGCCCGACCCGATCTGACTGACCCGAACTGGATCCGAACAGGAATCGGACACAACCCAAATGGTTCATGGTTCAGGGTTTGGGTTTGGGTTCATGGTTCGAGGTTCGAGTTTGGGTTCATGGTTCTGGGTTCAGGTTCAGGTTCAGGGTTCGGGAATGAAAAAAGAAATGGAGGGTGAAATCACCCAAGTTCTTGTGTGCAATTAATCCAAATTAAAATTGAATTCAGTTATACCGTGTGCAATTGGTGCACACAAGTATCACTCTTTTTTTTAGGAGTTTTATCAATTCAGGGTCTGAAAGATGGTAAAACTATCAATTTAAGGCCTGAAAGATTTTTTTCTATCGATTCAAGGCCTGGAAGATAGAAAACTATCAATTCAGGGCCTGAAAGATAGAAACTATCAATTCGAGGCTTTTAAATTTTAAGGCCATGTTTGGCACTAAAACCTAAACTCTGAACACTAAACCCTAAACGATGAACCCTAAACCACCCGGAACCGTAAACCCAAAAAAAAAAAAAAAGAACATGAATAAGAATATGAAATATAAGTGTCAAACATTACATTAAAATGTGTGAACCTCAAATTGATAGTTTTTATCTTTCAGACCCTGAATTGATAGTTTTCTATCTTCTAGGCCTTGAATCGATAGAAAAAATCTTTAAAGCCTTAAATTGATAGTTTTGTCATATTTCAGGCCCTGAATTGACATTTTTTCTTTTTTTTATATCATGGTAAACATTACTCCCTCCGTCCACCAATCTTACACACACTTACCTTATTCGTCCGTCTACCAATCTTATGCACACTCCATTTTTGGCAAAAGTTACTATCTTTATCCCCCAACCACCACTTAATTCAAATGTCATCGTATTTTACTCACAAACAATCACTTTATCTATAAATGGACCCCACAATTCCCTATAATACTCTTACTTTATCTATTTTATCTATTTTTTTCTTAAAACTTGTGTCAAATGCATCAGGCATAAGATTGATGGATGGAGGGATTATTTCTTTGTCCAACCACTTTTTCAAAAATCTAATCCCACATTGCTGCCTTAAATCTCACTAATTTGCACTTTAGCCCTTCTCTTCTTGTTGCAACATTCTATAGTCCCTTGAGTTTTTTCCCATACTTAGTGTGGTTTCAAAGTTATTGTTCAAAACTCCAAACTCATCTTTTTTTCATGAGACGCATTAAGATTTTTCATAAAAATATTTGTTTAGGCAAGACTAATCTTTTAAGAAGGGTTTGAGAATAAACTGAATATATATATATATATATATGTTTGGGGAAATTAAGTAAATAGATTATTCCCGATCCTCTCTACAAGCTCGAGCTTTTAGATGAGACGGAATTCTCTCATGGTATCAAAGCCCAGGTTGTGGGTTCGATTCCCGTGGAAGCACTCCACCCATTTAAATTGTCCACTCTGTTGGGACTCCTCTCCAAAGAGCAGAGACAATGATTAGGCTCACGAGTGAGGGACATACTTATTGCAATTAAAAAGTTCAGAAAAATTGATTGATTTGCTGGGGGACAGACTTATTGCAATTAAAATATCACCACAAGACTATATCTTATTTCCAACGAAAAAGGACATAACCGAAGGGGACGTTTTTAAGAAGATAAAGTCTTGCAATCGCCAAAACCCTGCCAATTTATTCACAAAACATGTTTAATATATTCAATGAATTAAGTATTTTTTTAAATAAATCATTTTATTATATTAGTGTACGGTGCATTTAGGTGCACAAAAACTACATTTTTCAAATTACCTATATACCTTTATTAATAAACGATTGTTTGTTGAGTAAAATTTAATGACAATAGGAGTAATTAAGTAACTGTTAAAGAATAGATATAAAATATTTTTTTATAAGGGGACGAAATTTTTTATTGATTAAAAATGATAAAATATTAATATTTCAATAAGAGCGAAATTATAAAATTTTACAATTTTAAAGCATAAATTTAAAATTCTCTCCCCCTCATTCATCTCTAATGAAAGGTTCAGAAGTAGAAATCATATTGAGTATGTCTAGTGTGAAAATTTTCATGTATGAAAATCTATAAAATTGTCCTAAATCAACCATCTACACCCTAAACACTAAATAATGAATCCTAAATTATGACTTATTCGAGCCGGGTGAACCATGAATCACTTGGGCCGAGTGAACTATGAACCACTCAATTTTGTCTTACATTTGTCAAAAAAAATGGTTTCAAATTTAATTAAACATTTCTACAATAAAATATTTTTTTTCCTTTTATTTATATCATTTAAACATCTTAATATACTCTCTGTCATTACTATTTTCAAACTAAAGTCAACTTTATTTAATTTAATTTAGATAAATACAATTATTTTATCATTTAACTCCCATCAAAGAACAATTTTATTCCTTTTAATAACAATAAATAACTCTTATATTAAAACTCATGCAAATTGTAAATGTTCAATTAGGAGAGGGACGAAGGGAGTAATAACTAACAATTAACATTTTTAAAAATTAAGAGAAGATAAAATTTTGAATTAAATTCTGGTTTGCCGATACTATTCGAGTAAGTCTTTTTTTTGTTTTAATGTTAACTTGGCCCATAACTCTTAGGCTTTCAGCTAGGCCCATGTTTCTTCCAGTTAAAAAAAAAGCCCAGTTAATAATATTAGTTTGGTACACTCCATCACCCATCCCTTCTTGTTGCTCTTTTATAAATTGGCTCAGGTCACTCGCACCTACCTTTTTAGTAAATACACCATCTAGATTAATACATCACTCGTATAATGAATACATTCCCACTGATTTTCCCAAAATATCCTAATTTATAATTCCTTGTAAACTCCTCTCATTTTTTCACATGTAAAATTTTGGAATTTTTTTCGAATTATGTACATAAATTCGGAAAATTTTCTTGAACGTATTATATAAATTCGAAAAATATTTTCGAACAGTATAATCAATATTTCACATGTAAACAGACGGAAAAACTTTTCGAAGTTAGTATAATAATTCGAAAATATTTCTCGAATAACATGAAAAATCTCGAAAAATATTTTAAACTAGAATGATCATTTTTTCACGTGTAAATTTCGGTGAATTCGGAATTTTTTTTCAAATTTACTATAAAATTTCGATAAATATTTTTTAACAGTAAAATTAATATTTCACATATAAATCGATAAAAATGATAGTTTTGACATTCTATGGTCTATTTTTTTTTAAAGGACAAAAAAATGTATTTAGTAAATGGGCGGTGTGAGCATGTGCACTCAAGTGCAATTTTTTTTTTTGTCTATATTTGTGACTATGTGGCACTGAAATGTTTGATGGATGTACTTTCTTTTAGTCTGACACATGCATATTCCCATTTTTTTTCCCAAAAAGAATACGGGGATTTTGTGAGCAGTTAAGTCAGTTAAGTTGGAATATTTCGCTTTAGGTCTCGATTGGTAGTCATGATGAAAATTTCTACAATATTAATGTCTAGATCAATTTAATGAGATGAACTCCTACAAAATTGATTGGTAGTCAAAATTAAAAAGTTAATGTAAAATATTGTAAGTTGGTAAGTTATATTATAAGTGAATAAAATAAAATAAAAAATTAAAAACATTAACAAATTACTACTTTGTCCTCATCTTTTTCAACATATTCTGCCCCCAAATTATTGCAACTACAAATATGCAGAGAAATTCAACTCCAAATCCATTATTGCAACTACAAATATTGATATTTGTAAATTCAGATATAAATTTTCATTTTCAGTCTATTTGTTAAGATTATTTTCATTTTGTTAAGATTATTGATATTTGGAAAGAGAAACCCCATAAAATCCTCCCAAAATCCTATAATCTGTACGCGTCTTCTACTCCTTTCCTCCTTCTCTCTGTTTTGTTGTTTAATCAAATGGCAGCTTCAATCGCCAAATCAAAGCTTCTAAACCTCCGAAACCCAACCCTCCAAATCCTCTTACGCCGCCCCACCGCCGCCGCCTCAATTTCCTCAATCCGCGCCCAATCTCTCAACCTACCTCATCCAGAAAAAATCACCTCCCACTTTAATAAATCAGAATTTTTTTCACCGGCACCACGACCGCCGTTGCCGCCACGTCCCCTGCTTCCGGATCCAGCTCCGACGATCGCAAACGAAAGCGCCCGCCGAACGGCAGTAGTCGGAGTTAAATATTGGGTGTGAAGAAAGGTTGATGAATGAGTGTGAAGAAGGAGAAGGTAGAGAGATGAATGGGTGTGATTTTTTCTGGATGAGGTAGGTTGAGCGATTGGGTGCGGATTGGGAAAGATTGAGGCGGCGGCGGTGAAGATGTAGGTCGCCGGAAGATGGCAGCGGTGAAGAAAGGTTTGAAGATGGAGGTCGCCGGAGGGAGGAGGTGAAGAACGGTGGGGTAGTTTGTCGGGGCTCCGGCTTGCCAGATGGTAATGTTGCTGTAGGCGACGAAGCTTTTGCTGGGTGAAGGGTGAAGACATTTGGTGGTGAAAGGGTAAATTTGTAATAAATAATCATGTTCAAGTCTCTTTAATTTAATACCACGTGGGAAGTGGTATTATTTTCATAAAGGAGAATAATGATTGGGCATATAACTTATAGCGGGTCAGTAGTTAACAACCGGGTAGGAAGGAATATATTCTGAGCTACCAATCAGTTTATAATTTTAGTAGGACACCCCTTTTAGGGGTTATAATGGGCTACCAATCGGGCCCTTATAGTACTATTTTAATCCAATCCAAAATGTAGGAGTATTAAGAAAATATTTACCTTTCTAATAGTATATATATATATTTTTTATAATTGCTTATGTTTATTAAAATAACACATTCATCTAAATATATTTTAATTACTTTAAACAAGAAAATTATTCTTAAATTACATGCGTATATACTCCGACTAACTGTCTGAAGCACTTCCAAGTTCCAATCTTATAAAGTCGACACTGTAAACAAAAATCATCAAATCCTGCCTAAATGCAGGTACACAACCTTACAATTTAATTATACATACATAATCCATTAAGGAAGGTGTCATCATAAATATAATATATCCAAGAAAAACTAAATTAATTAAAGATAAAAAATCTTTAATTGCACATCACAAAACCCCCAAAAAGTTCATCTAACAAATTCACCACACAAAAATCACCTATATATATTTAAAGTTTTTTGTGCACTTTTGATTTTGGAAGATTTGGGTAAGATTTTTATAAAGTTTGCTAGATATTGAATGTGCAGCGATTCCTAAGGTTCAAGTTGGGGATGAGGATTTTTTGTGTTTTTTTTGTAAAATGTTAGTAATCCTGCTATTTTGGTGGAATACACGCACTTATATCTGTTAAAAAGTAAAAAATATTAGTTTGGGACCAAAAGTGCTTGAATTGAGACCATTTTGATATGAGAATATTCTTATGGGACCAAAAGTGCAATTTTCCCGGATTTATATACTCCTTAATTAACATATAACATGTACAGTGTACTAAAACATAAGCAGTAAATTAACATTCATGAAATCAGTCCTTAATCATATATCATCAATGGACTAATTGTGTCTTGAGCACTTCCAAATAACATATTTCGAAACATGAAATAATTAAACTCACAAAATCTTCAAAATTATAAGGTCGGTTGATATTGATCAAGGGCAAAAATAAATCCTGATCAAAACAAAAGTAATCGATCCAAATTAAGGAAAGTAATATTCATGCGAAGAATTCATGAAGCATACATAATCACTGATGATTTCCTGATGAGCCGACCAAGAAATAACCGACGGAACGTTTCCAGCCGTGAAGGAAGAAGTCGGAGCTTGGATCCTGTTGGTTACAATTTGAGTCATTTTGTTGAGGAATTCCTGACTCGTGACCTCACAATTGAGTTTCTTAGCTTCCTTCTTCATTTGCGTGTTCCAGAAATTCTTGACGTGATTGTCCGATCGCCCAGCAGGCAACTTCTTCGCAATCTTCGCCCACCTAAGAGTAGTTGATATATAAATAAAGCTACTTTAATAAACTTATAAATAGTAGCCGTATATATATAGTTATGTACCCATTTTTCTGAAAGCGGAGATTTAGAATCATGAGCATTTCTTCATCGCTGAAGTCCTCCAGTCGAATGTCTGGACGCAAATAGTTACGCCATCTGTTTCTGCAGCTATTCCCAGTCCTCCCTGTACCTATATATATATATATATATATATCTAATTTGTGACAAAGAGAATTAATTAAGAAAAGATAATCAAGAATATATATATACCTAATTTGGTGGCCATGTTGTCCCAATCTTTATCTCCATTTGCCTCAACATACTCTCGGAGCTGCTTGTCCTCTTCGGCTGTCCATTTACCTTCTCCTCTCACCTCTTCTTGATCCATACCTCTTCTTGATCAACTCAGGGCAGTGATGTGCTTCAGGCAAATGAGTCGATCAATAATATATATATACTCCTATCACGCATTATAATAATATATATATGATCTCCATACATGAAAAGATCCAGTCGCCATCTGAGTGTGCAGCTATCCTTTATACAAGGTGGGACCGTGGGAGCCACTTAAGTCTTGCTAATTTTTTATTACACCTTATAAATAACTAAATAATTTTAAAGACAAAAAACGTTAATACTTTAGGAAGTATTTTTATGTACAATTATGTTAATGGAAGAACAATTAAATTTCAATGCCCAATGCCCCCTTGTAACATGAGAATATAGTCTTAAAATGGTAGTTTTAAAATAATAAATAGATCATATATAATATATATGACTGAACCAAATTATAATATTTCATGGCTGTTTTCTTTAGGCACCATTTTCCGATCCTCAACCACTTTTAAACGCTCATGCAGCTCTATGAAAAGTTCACGAGTATATGTGTCAACATATATGGTGTGTGTATATATATAATGCACCACTCATATATATCCTTCAATTCGTCATTTAATTAAGCCTTGGTGTTTAAAAGGAGATCAACCAAAGTGAATATATATATATATATATATGGAGAATGAGAAAGACGAGCTGCATCTCAAAAGAAAAGGGGCATGGACGAGAGAAGAGGATGACAAGCTTCGACACTATGTTAATATACATGGACCTCATCATTGGGACACTATGCCCCACAAATTAGGTAATATAATATCATGCATATTTGTAAAACACCATTTATGTGTGTACGTAACTACTAATTTTACATCATGGGAGTGTTTGCAATCATTACTCAATATTGAGAATTAATTTTACAATTCAAAAGCTACGAAGCTAGGCCAGAGGACAATTTTTTATTTTTTTTTATTTTAAGTGATTATCACCTCGATTGATTGAGTTTGCAAACACCCTTGGATCGATCCACCAATTTTCGTTAAAAATTTTGTAGACATAAGAAATGACTTTTTTTTTTGAACCAAGAAATGGATTATTTAAGTCCATTTTAAAATGGATTTCTAAATAAAAAAGTCCACACAAAATGTGCTTTATTTAAGATTATATATATATAATTTTTTTTTGACTGATTATTTAAGATTATATAACAATATATAACAATGGCCTTTATTTATCAAAGAATTTGGACTCTCTTGGAATGAATGGGCCTCGTATATTGAAGGCCCGTCTATAGTTTCAAATTTTGCAACACTAGTAATCGCAGTGCTTCATTTTTATTTATTTTTTCTTTTTTCCTTCTTCTTTTTAGAAAGTCTTATATAATACTATCTCGCCGTTTTATGGCACAAAGAATAAGAAAAATATATAATAATTAGAGTATTGGAGGGTAACTTTATAATATTTTATGTATAAAGTAAATAAAATATTTTTATTAAGTGTATAAATGAATTTTAAATTAATAATATTTTTTTATGATAAATATGTGAATATTGTAAGAATAACCTAGCAAAAAGTTTCTTTTTCGGTGTGAAAAGTGTTTGAACGTTTCAACAAGGAAGTGTTGCAAAGTGTTCTAGGATGAAGGGAGTAATAGTTTGAATAACTTTTATTTTTTGCTTCAGTTGGATACATTATGTGAATATCTTTGACAATTCTCGTATTATGAAATAGATTGATTTTGAATTTTATGTCTAACGAATTAATTAAGGCCCTGTTTGATTCGCGGGATTGATCGGGATAGACCATGATTAGAATTTTAATCCCAACTAATTTACCATTTAGTTTGTGGGATGAGGGCCCATGATATACTTCAAGTCCAAGTAGAAAATGTACAAAATCCCTCTATGGAGGGATATGTCAATCTCATGTGAAAGGTGGAATAGAACATATCCCAAATGCAATATTACAAATTGTCCTTCTATTGTTTTAATAGATTCACAAAAATGAAGTGTGGTTGTTTCAATTCAATTTAAGGGTATTTATGACATTTTAATAAATATCCCATCTAATCCCTCAATTTAATCCTACAATCCAAACGCATATCTTGATTCAACAAATCCAATCAAATCAATTAAATCTTATTCAATCTCACTCAATCATATCACACCTAATCAATCAAATCCCGTGAACCAAACGGCCCAAACTGTTACTTATTAATGAGTATTTCACATATAAATATTTTGTTAATGAGTAATTAGTCTATCAACGCAAGAAAAGAAAAAAAAATTCAAGACTGGTGTAATGCAATTTGTGAATTCAGTATATTAAAAACGAATTGAGCATACCAGCATAGCAATTTATACAAGCCAAACAGAGCATATCGTTCATCGCACTTTGTGAATTTTATGCAACTACGCATTGCAGTACACATACGGAATTAACTCAAAAAATAAGGGTCAATTCCGAGATTTCACACATTGCACAAAAAAATTGTGACCTGCTTCAGTTAGCATCTGATCGGAGCAGATTTCGAGCGTGAAATCCCATTTTTGACCTTCACCCTTTCCGGCCAAAGAAGGCGGAGCGACTCTCTTCCAGATAACACTACGGCGGCGCCGTACAGTATAGGCCTAATAAAATCAGGCGCAAAAAGCGACGCCAGCGACGCAACGACGACGTTACCGGACCAAACGACGCAGTGTCGAGATCCGGACGCCGCCCAGCGCCGTCCGTCCGCCGGTGAGCAGATCTGGTCGCTGCAGGCCAGAAAATAGACGAGAGTCGCCCAGAGCGCGACGGCCATGGTGTACGGCGGCGCCGTACAGTATAGAATTTTAAAAGATCACGAGCTCAGATTAATGTGGGTTGGATCTTGTATGCAACAAATGAAACGTACGCTTCATAGTGTATTTTAAAATTATGTAACATTTTACACTGAAATATGCAATTTATCGAGGAATATATATTTTCCCCTTGATCTGTGTGAGTAATTTTTTAAAATAATATAGGAGTATAAATCATTATTACTTATTAGTGGTGTTCAACGCTCAAATACTTCTACGTTTTTTGGTTGACAGAAAGATACAAAAAACGTTGTGGTATATTACAACACATGCATCAACGTTGATCAACGCTTTTTCTCAACCAAAATCCTTATCAATCTACTTGAAAATAATATTTTATTTTGTCAACAAACTTTCGACTAGATTCTTATATTGGCTTCAACCATCAGCCATTGCTCTTTATTTAGGAAATAATTATTTATAAAATTGTTGAGAAAAGTAAAAGGTTAGTTGAATATGTTTTGATGACCAAGCACCTTATTGGCTCATCAAATGTGACTTGTGAGAATAGGGATGAGCATTGGTCGGTTCGGAGCCAAAAATCAAAATGTTTAAAAAATATAAAATCGAACCGAAATCGAATTGTAGTGGAATCGAACACAAATCGAACTAAAATTTTTTGGTTCGATTCGGTTTTGAACCGAAAAAATCGAAATTCATAATTCGCAAGATGCTAATAAAATGCTCGTGTTCTTAAGCGTAACAACTTACAAAGCAAAAATATTATGCATGAGGAATATGTCAAACTCATTAAATATACTCATAATATAAGGACATATGTCATAAGTTCATAACACAAAAAATATTTCATAACCAAAAGTTCATAATTCATAACCATAAATTAAAAGTGGGATGGTTGTCATTTGTGATGGGCAACTGAGAAGGGATAATGGGCCGTGTGGTAATAATGGGTATTGTTATATGTACAATTATTACTTATTAATTAATTTATTTAATGATATTAATATTTATATATTAAGTAAATACTTACCTCCGTCCCAAGAATATATCCACGTTTACTGTTTTCGCGTATTTTTGCGAGCGAATTTTTTATTAGTATTTGAAATGATAAAATAATTTTTAAAGATGCATGCAATACATGAGAGGTAGATCTATAATACCCCTCTTTAAAAATTACTTTATCATTTGAAATACTAATAAACAATTAGCTCACAAAAGCTCGACAATAAAGTAGATGTGCATATATTCTTTGGACGGAGGGAGTACTAAATAAAAAATAGTGTAAATATAATTTCGGTTTTCGGTTTTACCAAAATTTTAAATTCTTAAAACCGAACCGAAAATTAAAAATCAAAATTTTTATATTTTAAAACCGAATCCGAAATATTTAATTGAAAACCGAACCAAATTTAATATTTAGGTTCGGTTCAGTTCGATTTTTCGATTTTGACATATTTTTGCTCACCCCCTAGAATGATAATTGATGAGTGATATATAGGGAAAATAGTTTTTTTTTTCCTTTGACTTTCTTGTTGATTTTTAAATTTTGATTTTATTTTTAAATTTTTGGTCCTATTGATTTTTCTAGGATAAAAAACATAAAGTGATAAAATTTACATTGGGCAAGTCCAATGTTAAAAAAAGAACTCTGTTTTATAAAATTATAGCATATTACAAATAATTCATGACTTAAAATAACTAATATGAGATATTTTGATTGCTATTGTGCCAAAAAAATATTAATAAATCTACAGTAAAACTTTTGGTTCATATATATTTTCATCAAATACATCTGCATATAAAAATGATACCTAAAAACACGTTATTCACTACACACAAATATTAGCATTCAGTGTAATAATTTTCCAAAAGATCTAGTTGTGGAAAAAAAAAATGGATATGGCATCACGTAATATACATTTCATTTTTATATAAGTGAACCAAAAAGTAAAGATAACTACATTCAAGTCCTAAAACAGTGAAAGATAACTTCATGGAAGAATTGGGCCTTGAAAACTGCTTAGACGGGCCTTCAAAGTACTGGTGGAATACAGGCTGCAGTAATTGGCCGTGCTTCTTGGAATGAGACTATCTATTTCATATTTGATGTTCCACTTTATATTTAACAATATAAATTGATGATATATGAAACATTTAAAAATTATTAACGAACCATTATAATTTTGGGTTTATATATTTCATTATCTAGACGTATTTTGCTCTAAAAAATCTCATTTTTCTTAAAATATGAGCAAGATGCCACCTTTCTCCTTTTTAAGTGTAATTCATCAATTTAATACTCCCTCCATTCTGAAAAACCTCATCCCGAAAAATTATCCGTTCTTTAGTTGGTTGCAAAATCCTAGAATAGCTCTTGATTGCTAAGTTTTGGTTTCTTCACTGTTTTTGATGTAACTGTAAATATGATCTAGTGGTTTTTTCATACCACCTGAGTTATAGATTAATATACTTCTTTTTGCCTGATCAAAGAAAAAAAATAAACTCCCCCCGTTCCACAACACTTTGCACACCCAAAAAAGGAAAATATTTACTAAACTTCATCCTCACAATATTTATATATTTACACAAAATGCCATTATTTTGGGACTCACTCATACACTCAATCAAAATACTTTATATATATATTTTTTTTGTCAGGAAAAATATTTCATCTTAAAATAAGGGTCCGAATACTGAAAGTAATCCGGAAAAGAATACACAGCCCTACACTTAGCAATCTAAAATCTTCCTAGGTTCTACTAACCAATCCCGGATGGAGAAGCTATACAAATCTAGAGTATATACAGAATGGAGGGAGTATAATAAAAAATACTTTATTTACTTTCTTTATACACAAAAATTTACAAAATTACTCTTCTAACATTCTGCTCGTTATACTTTTTTCTTAATCTTTGTGCTAACTTTTATTATATTTTTTTCTTAATTTTTGTGCTAACTTTCATTATATTTTTTTCTTAATTTTTGTGTCATAAAATTAGCGCAAAGTCTTTCAAGATGGAGAGAGTATAAAATTTGTATGAAATCCTATTAAATTAAGCAAATATCACACTAATTAGAATGAACACAAAAAATCCATTGGCGGGGCGGCAAAGCATACACTGTAAACATACAAGAGAATAACTCTTGCTCATACATCCAAACACTATTCTAAGGCTTCGTTTACTTTAATGTGTTGGATAAGGTGGGCTAGGTTAAATAGGTTGGGTAAGGAAAACTAAACCCAAGTTATCAATTGTTTACTTCGTTCCATTGCAAACAACCCAAGTATATTATTTTTTATTTATTTTGTTATTGAAAAGGCAATAATTGGGAAAATTACCGTTTTACCCTCAAGTTATATTCATCTTCTACCAGGAGAATTTACTGTGTGCTCTTCAAATGACTTAAATAGATCCATTCTATCTTAATGTGCACAGTGCTTCGTCTTCGCATAAGTAACGGAAACATGGAAATTACTTGTATATATTGCTCAAGCACCATAAAAATTACACCTTTATAATATTCAAGAACACAAAAAAAAAAAGATAGAACATTACCATCACATATATATGCAATCATGAAAAATCTTAATGTGTCTCGTGAATTGCAGATAATGTAAAGCGATTTAGCCATCTAGGTACTAAGTAATGTCCAACACATAATAATAAATATGCAGATTAGTTAATAAATTGTTTCAGTATATATGTATCGTTAATTTCTTGTATTTGATGTGAAATTTAAACGAAATGACAAATAGGTAATTAAACTCCACACAAAATTATATCACAAAAGCTCCCATGGGATATCCATTGTGGCCAAATTTCCAGTCAAATTAAAAAAAAAAAAAAAACCAATAGAGGTGGCACATGAAAAAGCAAGGAACAAATATTTGGTTGGAGTGCTATATATATATTATATAAAGGTAATAGGATAGCTAATTGAAAATTGGCTTTGTTATTCCTATTTCTTGTGACAAGTTTTAGATTCCTTTGACTTTAGGGGTGATAATATTGTACATCAACAAAATGACAAAAACTCACATACAAATTAGCACGTTCATCTATTTTAAACTATTAAAATATCATGCTCAAATTATATTTCATCTCACCATAAAATCGTCTCATATAAGTTCCTTTTGCAATACCATTTTTTCTTTCCTTTGGAATTAATTAAAACTGGTAATCACGTTCTAGCAATAAAAATATACACCATCCATCCCATTAATTTGTTCACATTACATTTTTTCTTGTATCTTAGCGAGCGAATTATTTATTAGTATTTAAAATGATAAAGTGGTTTTTAAAGAGGGGTATGATACATCTCCTCATGTCTTCTTAAAAATTACTTTATCATTTCAAATACTAATAAAAAATTCGCTCACTAAAACACGAAAAAACAGTAGATATGAACAAACTAATGGGACGAAAAGTATATTAATTATCTTAAAATCACTACAAAAGAAATAAAGAATTACCTACGGAATTTCCAACGGCGATAATATCGTCCTTAAACAGTAAGGATTACCTATAAAATTTATAAAATTTTCTAATAAGATAGACATTTTCATTCCCCAAATTATCTACAAACAATTTACCTAAGTATATGTATTGCCTAGAAAATTATTTGTGTAGGTAATTTGTTTGCCTATGGAAATTACAAATATGTAAGCATTTATTCGTAGGTAATTTGTTTGTCTATTAAAATTCTAAAAATTTATAGGCGAGTCGTAATCAATTAATTTTCACTATTTAAAGATCAAATTATCTTAGTTAAAAAATTCTATTGCCACTTCTTGAAAACTTTCGTAAGTAGTTTATTTATTTATTTTTAATGAATTATGTGCAGAAAATATATAAATCTAGATAATAGTTTAGACTATAAAAAAGATGAGTTTGGATGCATAGTTTAGACTATAAAAAAATGAGTTTGGATGCATAGTTTAGACTATAAAAAAGATGAGTTTGGACGCATAATTACGCTTTATGCATATCCAATGGTACAAACTAAAGATATGCAGTGCATGCATACACATATAAAAAATTATTATCTTACTACTTATTCACTTAATCACTAACTTGCTTTGAATTTCTCATTCTAAATATTAGTATAGACTGTCTCACTCATCATTGGTATTTCACCCTTTTAAATATTTAACACATGGACCCAGGGTTTGATGGTTCGTTGAATATTTTTTATTATTCCACGTGTCATCCATCAATATTATGGAATACAAAGTGAAAAAACAATTATAGAATAGGTGATTTCATTCCCTCCTCCCTTATCATGGAGTTAAATTAATTATCACCTCCACATACGACTCTGCAAATTTGGATTTTTAGATGAAATTTAAAAAAAAAATCAATATTCATGATATCTAAAAATATAGAATTTTGAATAAGAACTTTGAACCCACACTATGGGAAAAATCTCAAGGGACTATGTTGCAAAAAAGAAGGGAAGGGCTCAATTGCTATTTAGTGAGATTTAAGGCAGCAATGTCGGATTAGATTTTTGAAAAAGTGGTTGTAGGTCAAAGAAATAATGTTTACCATGATATATATATTTAAAAAAAAAAACTAAACTACAAATAATAACAATAGTTTTAGTTCTTTTACGTACATTACCAAAAAAAAATTCGTTGCCTTTTTTCTTCAACCCTTTTTCACCGCTCCTAAATATCTTCATGGTTGTAGCTTGTTGCACTTGTGTGTAAAGTTGATCAAATTTGCCTATAAATATGTCCTCTGGTTTTCTCTTCTCTCACAAATTAAATTTTTAGTCACTCGAAAATCATGTCAATTAAACTTGTAATGTACTGGAGGAAAGAAGAAGACGCCGAGCTCGAAAATCATGTCAATATTTATGGAGAAGGTGATTGGAAAAGGGTGGCAAGCTTGTTAGGTATATATCAACAATTTAATTACTTACTATATATATACTGAATATTCTTGATTGCTATTGAGCACATTGCTATATATAGAAAATAATTAATTAATATGCATGCATGTGTGTGTATAGGGAGGAGTGAAAACAGCTGCTTCCAAAGATGGTCTAACCAATTGAAGCCGGGCCTTGAACACAAGGACATCACTCATCAAGAATCTATTGCAATTTTACAACTCCATAAAAAATACGGCGGCAACAAGTAAGTATATTAGTAAAGAGTTATGAGTAGGTCTATGTGAAAATTTTCATGTATGAAAAACTATAAAATTGTCCTAAATCATGACCTATTCGGGTCAGATGAACCATCTACACCCTAAACACTAAATAATGAACCCTAAATCATGATCTATTCGGGCCTGGTGAACCATAAATCACTCGGGCCGAGTGAACCATGAACAACTCGACTTTGTCTTACCTTCACCATATACAGAATTTGTTTGTAAATAAAAGTTTTTCATGTATGCAAATTTTCATACTAGACTTTGTCAAGAGTTATAGTCTCAATTTGCAATGTATGGTTTTTTTGACAGGGATGCAATGTATGGTTAATTTGTTTTTTAAACTTCTTATGGCACTTAAACTTGAAGAAAATAAAGAATTGCCTCCGAAATTTTATAAATAGCTACATAATTTTTTAATAAAAAATAATATAGTCCTTAAATAGCGAGGATTGTTTACGATTTGTCTACGAATTTTTATAAACATATAAATTACCTACGAAGAAACTTGTAAGAATCTCATCTCAACAAGTGTGTAATAAAATGTGGATAGAATTTTTGCTATCAGTGGGTTTGAACCCAGGACGAGAGCATGAGCCTAGGCCTAGAGGCTATGATATCATGTAATAATCATGTCTCATCTAAAAGCTCAAATTTGTAGAGAGTTGATGATTTAATTCATTTGTATATAGTTCTCTAATAGAGACTACCTACGCATTTATGAATTTTCTAGGCAAACAAATTAACTACAAAAAATAATTTGCTAGACAACTTAAATTTCTGTAGGTAATTAGTTTAGAAATGATCTACAAACAAACTCACCTATAAATTATATTTACGTAGATAAATTTACATGTGAATGAAAATTCTTATATGATTGGGAAATTTTGTAGGCAACTCATAATCAATCCTTAGTATTTAAAGACGAATCTATTTTCGTTGGAAATTCCGTAGGTATATTAATTGAAATATTTCGTAAGCAATTCTCTTTTTTTATAGTGTATGTACAATTTTTTTTATTCAATTGCAACATTATGTACTATATGAAATAGATTGATTACGAATGCATTATTTTTGTAGTATTTTCCAGCCACAATTGCCACAAACACTACAAGAAAATACAGAATTAACTATAAAATTTTTAATAAAAATAATTGTGTCTTTAATTTGAACATCTACGACTTAGCTGCGTATTTTTCTAATTATGTATACATCTTCATTCCAAAATTACCTATTACATTTTCGTAAATAATTTGTTTGTAGGTAATTTGAAGAATAAAAATGTGTATATGATTAGAAAATTTTGCGGGTAAATTTTAGGCAATCCTTACTATTCAACGACGAAATAATATTTATCCATGAATGTTAGTACGTAGTTCTTAAATTATCAATAATAACTTTTGTAACAGGTGGTCGAAGATTGCAAAGGAGTTGTTTAAGATGAGTCCTGACAAAGGAGAACGAACAGGAAATAAGATTAAGAATTTCTGGAATGAGCCTCTTAAAAAAATGGCTTTGCAATTGGGGCTTGAGCCGGGGACTGAGGATTTCCTAATTGCTATGACCAATATGAGGGGGGAAATCCCCCCAACCACCACCATTGACTTTGGTGATAATGAATATGGTTTTTCTTGGGATCATCTTGCAAATGGTGCATCTTTTACTCTAGATGATATTCCTCCAATGAACTAATTGGATATCATTTAATTTCCTTTATTAGTAGATTTTGTTTTGATCAGGAATTTAAATTTGTGATCTTTACTGTCTTGGATGTCCTTAATTGTGATTTTTGTTTAAAGTTATGTATGTGGGATTGGAAGTAGTGTTTCAACCACACTTATTCACCACCATTTATACATATTTGATGTGGCAATAAATAACATACTCATCACCATTTATGATTTTCAATACGAAGAATTTCAAAATCTGAATTTCTTATATTAACTATAATCACATACAAACGCAGCTTTAATAATTTAATTGCGGCTTGATTGCAAAAAGAAACAACAACTACAACTGCCTCTCAAGAGAAAAATAACGGAAGAAGAATCAAGAGATTCTTCAATTATTTGGAGTGGGCCAATCCATTTTGCAATGGGTACGGTTATTCACACCCATATCACTTAGGTGGAATTAATATGGGCCTGGTCCAAAAGCCCAAAATTGAAATTCTTCTTTTCGTGAATAGAGAACTCACGTGTTTGATGAAAAATTCTCAAAATCATAAATTAATCTAAAACAGTAACTGAGCATCATAAAAGTAAGGCTTACTTGATTTACAATCAGCAGCAGTATACCGCTTCCTCAAACATGAGCCAGTCCAGCCAACTGTAAATTTAGTTAATAAAAAAAATTAAATCACAAAAATGAATTTGTAGATAGAAGCTATAAATCAAAATAAAGAGTATAGAAATGAGTCGCGACGCACTCTGTTTTTACGCTCAATAATTTATATCTAAAACTTGAATGGATATGAAATGAATAAGAGTTCCTTTGTTTTGAGTCCATAAAAATTAAATCTTGACTTTGCAAAGAGAAGAAAGTCTTCTTTGTTTTGATATTATTTTAATTGGAAATTATATTCAAGTTTCGGGGTAACCCCCTTCAAATTTCCTATGTTTTCGATCTTATTGGGCCTAAGACAGCCCATTAGTTATATTATTAGTCAAATTTATAATTAATTCGCCTATGTTGTTGCCCATTGATCCGACTCTAACCCAATATAAGATGTAAACATTTAGAAACTACAGTTTTTATGGGTCTCATGTGCATCCAGGTGCACCGTGCACTTATAATGCCTTTTAGAACCGAACAACTTGTTATATTAAAATATGCAACTTGTTTACACTAAACGGTATAACTATTAATATGACAAAATAGTTGCATATTTCAATATGAACAAGTTACATCTTTCAATATAATAAGTTGCACGGTTTTAAAAATGTACTATAAATACACGTTGCACTTGGATGCATACAAGACTTAGACATTCAAGGAATGTGAAGGCTAACGTTGTATATGAATGAGAAGGCATAACTCTATGTCGTCTATTTTTATAATCCGTTTATTTGAATCACATGCAAATTTGTGTGAGCTTGGTCTTTTATAAGGGATCAGTCCATGACATCTTACATTAAAAAAAAAAGGTTTAAAATAGAAAAAAATAAAAGAAAAAGAAGAGAAATTATAAGAATCCCAAAATTAAATTTTTTTTTATTTGGGTGAAAATTGTTAAAGTGCCTCTTAATCATACAGAAGGATCAATATAAACTAATCGAGGTTTCGGTGTATCTTGGTCTTACCACATTATTATTCACCAACAATATCATTAACTGTATTTTATTTGACAAAAATTTGTATAGACCTGATTCATGCTATGAACCTTATTTTTAATCACTACTACACATTTTAGCTTGGACAACTCTACTTGGACAACCCTTTTAGAAAGAGCTCTCCAAAATCGACCTTGGAGAGCGGTTTTTATTAAAAATAAAAAATAAAATTAAAAAGCGGTTCGAAACCGCTCTCCAAGAGAGAGCGGTTCAGAACCGCTCTGCAAGCTCATCAACAATGCAGTTTATAACCGCTCTGCAAGTGAGAGAGCTTGGAATGCGGTTCAGAACCGCTCTGTAAGGAGTTGCCCTAGCGTATACAGAGAGCCCCCATCGCGTTTTCATTTGCGTTTTCATTTTAATTTCTACATACAGATCGAGAGCCCCGCCCCATCGAGTCCAATACAGAAGCTAGCTTCTTCATTTTTTCCGTCGGCCTCCTCCTCCCATTTCCATTTTCTACACAGTACTGTGCATTGCCGCGCGACGCGTCGCCATCCTCCTCCCCTACCGTCGTCCGTCGCCCTCCACGTCCTCCTCCCCTTCCGCGCCGTGCGTCACCCTCCTCCTCCTCCCTACCGCCGCCGCCGCCGCCGCCTTCCTCTAGATATAGGTAATTTAAATTATTTTATTTAATGTTTTATATATATATATATGTATGTGTATATATGTATATATGTGTGTGTATATATATATATATATATTTATATATATATATATCTATATATGTTAGGATATATATATATATATATATATATAGTGTTAGATTAATTAATTGATTAATTAGCTTGGTTTTAATTGTTGTTTAATTTATTTGGATTGTGGTTATAAATTATTGTTTGTTTGGATTGTGGTTAATATATTGTTTAATTTAGTTTAATTGTTGTTATATGTTAGAATTAATTGTTGTTTGATTAGATTGTGGTTAATTGGTTGTCAATTTGTGTGTTATTTCACTCAAAAGTATAGGAATCATTGGGTGCTAAATTTACAGTTAATTTTAATATTCTTAATATAAATATATGAATCATTGGGTGCTGGTAACCATAAATATGATCACATTAAGTGTGTATTTTATGGATCCAGCTGCGAATGGGTTGACTTCAAATTGAGCTGATCTCACTTCGTGCATGGAAGCATAAGTTCATTTTTAATATTATAATATAATGATTTGTTTTACTTAATAAAATTATGCATATTTAATCTAACTTTATTTTTTAATTCTAATAATAATAGTGTGATGACGATGTATCGGAGTCGCCTTCCTAATCAAGGCTCAAGAGCTAATTTCAATAAAGTTTCCTGGAATAATGTTAAGGTAAATATAATTTATTAAGTTATCAAATTAATATAAAATAATTATAATTGTAATACGTGATTATATTGTTAATCAACAGGTACCGATGCAATGAGATAGTGATCACTGTTGACATTTTGTGTGTTGTTATATTGAAGATATAATACGCGCTTCTCAAACGGCGGTTCCTATCAACGTAAGTCAATTTATCGATTTATTTAAATTATTATTAATTGAATAAAAATTCATACTATATATCTAACTATATTGATTAATTGATCGTTGTTTGCAGTTTGTCTATGATCGTCCCGTCAAGTCTTACTCCAAACTAAGAATGAACAAATGAAAAATGGATTGGACAGAGTACCTTTACAATCTATTCTTGTATAATTATAGATAGAGTGGGATAACTTTTGGTAGCATATTACTTATATATATATTTGTATTGATATACTTCATGGATATTTTAATTTGTTGTATTGGACGGATATTTATTTCATGATGTGTATGCATTTATTAATTTATTTGATGTTTTGGTATTGGACGTATATATATTATCGCGTGGTATAAAATTTGGTTTTAGTTTTGATTTTGGTTTTGGTTTTATATAAACAGGATTTTAAAAATATAAATTAAAAGTAAAAATATATATATATAAAAACCGATGTCCAAGTGTATTTATATATATAATTTTTTTAAAAAAAAGGGGTAAGATAGCGGTTGTAAACCGCTGTCCAAGTGAATATTCTTGGACAGCGGTTATAAACCGCTGTCTAAGTGGATATCTTGGAATGCGGTTAAAACCGCTGTCTTAGTGCAATGTGGTTAAAAACCGCTGTCTTAGTGCAATATCTTGGACAACGATTTTTTATCAGTTGTCCAAGGTTTGAGAGCTGTTACTTGGAAAACTGTTATAACCGCTCTCCAAGGTCATTTTTAACAGCTCTCCAAGCCCAAATCTGTATTAGTGAATAATGACATTTGACCCTACCCAGGGTATAATACAGGTCAAGTTTAGTGGTTTACAAAAATGTATTGAAAATGAGTGAATGAGTCAAGTAATTCAAGTTCATAGCATAGACTTGGTTCATGCGAGACTAACTCATTTTATTTTCAAGCGGACAAAGGAGAATTAAAGAATAAAATGATAATTTATAATTGTTATTGTTGGAATTGTGTAAAATAAAGAAGTTTTGTTTTATCCCACATCGGATTGTATCAAAAGTTAGAGGATTTCTTAATCTTATAAGAAGTCATATTCTGTCCCACATCGGATTGTGGAAAAAGGGTGAAGGACTTCCTAATGTTATTTAAGAAGCCCAGGCCTATTTGATACAAGTGCATCAATCGGTTTCGGTTTTGGGCTTATTAATTTAGACCTAGTCGGTTTCGGTTTTGGGCTTATTAATTTAGGCCCAATCAGTTAGGGATTATTATTTATATTCCCATTTGAGTTGTATATTGTTGTCGGTTCTGAATAATATACGAGATCCTCTCTTCTGCCCATGGACGTAGCTAACAAATTGTTAGTGAACCACGTAAAATTCGGTGTCGGTTTTTTCGATTTATTTATCATTTTTTATATCTTTCTCGCATCAGTTATAAAAAACTGATATCTAGAGCCTTGTTGGGGGGTTTCCGCAATTTGTCGAGAAAGATAACGGGTGGGATAAATATGAAAATCGACAAGTTCACGGGGAAGAACAATTACAGTTTATGGCAGATCAAGATGCGTGCCTTGTTGAAACAACAAGGACTGTGGGCACCGTTGATGAAAAAGACGATAGATTTGGAAGAAGCTGAGATGACCACTCTGGAGGAGAAGGCACACTCATCAATCATGTTGTGTCTCGTAGATGACATCATTACCGAAGTCGCAAAGGAGGAAACTGCGACTGGTCTATGGTTGAAGTTGGAGAGTCTGTATATGACGAAGTCGCTAACCAATAAGTTGTTGTTGATGTTGGGGAATTAATTGCACGGATCTATTCGGGATGAATATTTAAATACAAATTTAATTCTAACAATTATTACTAGCATGAATTAATCCTATATTAATTCAAATAATAATTCAACAACAAATCATGCATATAAACAGTTCACATAAATCCTACGTATGCGGAATTGCTACGGGTTTACGTGAACTAACCTCTTGGAGTGGCAATAGTCTCGTCGATAAAAACACACCAAAAAGCCTTCCCAAGTATTCCCTAGTCCTTTCTTCGTCAATCCGATGGAAGGAAACTCGCGAACAATTAACAAAAGGGAAAATAAAAAAATTTGTTGCACCACATTTGTGGATTTACTAATTTTTCCAGCACATGGAATTGTACTTGTGAATGAAACATTCATCCCCTATTTATAGAGGGTGGTGGCCGATTTTTTGCATATGGAATAGAGGGAAAAATCTTTTTTTTGATTTCCAAGAAATCTTGAATATATCTCATATATTCTTTTCTCCATAATTAAAATATTCCATAAAAAATTCCACTCTCTTTTGTTATGGCAAATTTCGAAAATAATAGGATCAAGAATCCAAGATTTGGATCTTCTTGAATTTATGAGATATACTTGTATTCCAAGAAATACATATCTTCCATAATATCTTTTCAAGAAAATTAAGAAAATCTTTCTTTCCCTTTATATTTCAAAATTTTCGAAAATCTCCATATGAATAACCAAGTGGGAGATTTCTTTAATTTAATGAGATAATCTTGTATTCCAAGAATACATATCTTCATTCCATAACAAAATTCAAAGAAAATTTTTCTCCCCTTTAATTCATATTTTTCGAAAAAATGAGGAAAAATAAGCAACAAAATTTATTTTATTTTTAAACACCCTTTTCAGTTATTGGACTTTATGTTGGGCTACTTGGGGAGTCTTTAGGAGAATTAAGATTGGACCTTCCAATGGATCTTGAATTATCAATATTGAGCCAAAATATTATTCAAGCCCATAAATATTAATTAATCCCACTACATAATTAATATTGCACTATCCATCTTAACCCATATTACAGTCAATATGGCTCCCGGTTATTATTTCCCGTGTTTAAGATTATCTAGCCCATTAATTAATTCAAGCCACTGAAATAGCTTTCCATTAATTAATATCTTTTGTCCTTGGGTTAAGGAACAGTTCAACATTATTATCCATACCGGAAACTAGTTCCACTTACAAGATTTGGTATGATAAAACTTATGAACCTCCCAAGGGGGAAAATCGAACAAGCGTACTTGCACACGATTCTCCGTATTAAATCTTAGCAATCGCATGTGACTAATAATATTGCCCAAGATATAAAGTATTGAATCTCGTTGATTCTCTACCCGTAATAAGCCAAAACAATAATTACCAACCACACGCGATCCTATTTAAGGGACGAAGATTAAGAAATAACGAACCACTGAGGTCTAATTCTTCCTGGTTCAGTTCTGAAGAATTTGTCCTCCAATAGGTCCTCTTTAGTGCACTAAACATGCACTAGTGTAATCTCTTGGTCAAGACAAGCCAATCTGAGCCTTACACTTCAACCTTTCACAATGGATTGTTCATTTCTATCTAGGTCGTGAATGATGTACTTTTGGTTACAAGAGACTATTAATTTAATCTTCTGTGATCTGGTATCACTAAATTAACTACAATGTAACACGTACTATTTATTGAACAGTTATGCAGTAAATATATGTAACATTCGATGATATTTAAAGCATCAGTGATAAACAATTTATTTCAAAAATAAGTCCGAAATTCATTTTGATTATACAAAGTAAAAGCATACTTTCCAAAGATAATCCCAACAATCTCCCACTTATACTCAAAGTCCTTTTTTTAGTATACTACAACATGTCTCGTGTAGTTCTGTCGTGACATCTAATGTCACCTACACGAACCTAATAATGTCTCCCAATTATACTCAAAGCAGTTAGCAACCGGTCTTGACACCCATTCCTTCCACATGTCTCTCGAATGTATTACGAGGCGGACCCTTTGTGAATGGATCTGCTGGGTTGTCTTCGACGCGATCTTTGCCACCTATATCTCCTCTCTAACGATTTCTCGTATAAGATGGTATTTCCTTTCAATGTGTTTGCTTGGCCTTGTGGGCTCTTGGTTCCCTTGAATTTGCAAAATCGCTCGGCATTGTCACAATAAACGATGATTGTCTTTGGGAAAATTCGAACTACATCCAAGTCCACTAGGAAGTTCTTGAGCGAAACCGCTTTTTTTGCCTCCTCATAGCGACTACATATTCGGCTTCCATGGTAGAATCTGCGATGCATTACGCTTAACGCTTCTCCATGTCATGGCTCCTCCCCATGCAAAACACACTACCGGAGGTAAATTTTTTGGAATCTAAGTCCGATTGGAAATCCGAGTCCGGTGTGGCCGATGGGGATTAGACTATCTCGATGATAAACCAACATTCTATCTCGAGTTCTTTTTTCGGATACTTGGAATGTTTTTTAATCTGCCATTCAATGTTCTTTCCCGGGTTACTTTGATATCTTGCCACCATGCTTCCGCAAAGAAGCAGATATCCGGTCTCATGCCTAACATTGCATACATAAGGCTTCCGACAAATAGAAGCATAAGGAATGCCTTTCATGTCATCTATCTCCTTTTTTGTGTCTTAGGGGGCACATTTCCTTGATAGATGGATTCCATGTCCGAAAAGGTCTGAAGCCTTTCTTGGAATCTGCATCTTTGAATCGCTTCAAGACAATGTCTATGTATGAAGCTTGCGATAAGCCTATCATCATTTTCTTGCGATCTCGAGTGATCTTGATCCCAAGGATGTGCCCGGCTTCCCCTAAGTCCTTCATATCAAACTATTTTGAAAGCCATGCCCTTACGTCCCGATAACACCTTTACATCGTTCCGATGAGCGTAATGTCGCCTCGTATAGTACTTAAGAATACCAATGCGATTCCGACACGCTTTTTTAATACACAACTTTTTTTCGAACTCATTTTGATCAAACCCATAAGATTTTATAACATGATCAAAACATTGGTTCCAAGCTCAGGATGCCTGTTTGAGTCCGTAAATGGACTTCATTAGCTTACAAACTAGGTGTTCTTGGCCTTTTTCAATGAAGCCTTGGGGTTGTTGCATATAGATTTCTTCATCAAGACTTCCGTTAAGGAAAGCCATCTTGACATCCATTTGCGATTTCAAAGTCGAGATCTTGAACAATCGACAAAGAGAATTTGGATGGACTTGAGCATTGCTTGTGCAAAAAAAGTTTCCTCATAGTCGATCCCTTCTTTCTCGAGTATAACCTTTTCCCCAAAAGCCTTGCCTTGAAGGTTTCCACCTTCCCGTCCGGTCCTCTTTTTCTCTTGTACACCCACTTTGCAACCAATGGGTTTGACCCCATTAAGTGGTTCGACTAGCTCCCACACTCTGTTATGATCCATAGAACCCATTTTGGCTTTCATTCTTTGTTTTGCCAAGAAATTGCATCCTTGTCTTGGATTGCCTCGTCATATGTCCATGGGTCCGATTAAATCTTATCCGGGAATCAAGTCCGAGGACTCTCCTATCCCCATGAATCTCTCGGGCTGTCTCACAACCCTCCCACTGACGAGGTTCCGTTGTGTAAGTGTGTCGTTTGGTATGTCATCTTGTGCAATTGGCCTTTGAGGTTAGCCCCTTTAGCTCATTTAAGGTAATCTCATACGGGTCTTCTTTTTGTTCATATAGTCTTCTTCCAAAAATCTAAAGTGGGTGCTTATTACCACCTTTTGATCTTCGGGACCATAGAACATACACCCTTTTTGTTCCCTGGGGTATCCTACAAACAACCTTAATTACGATCGAGGATCCATTTTTCCCGGCTTCCTTGTCCAACACGTGGGCGGACACCCCAAATTTTTCATGTGTTTCAAACGGGCTTGCGCCGGGTCCACAATTCTTTGGGAGTTTTGGGAACCGATTTGGATGGCACCAAGTTCGAATGTAAGCGTGTTTCCAAGGCATGACCCCAGAATCGACTTGGGAAGATCCGCGATAACTCATCATAGATCTAACCATTTCCAAAAGAGTTCTGTATCTTCGCTCTGCAACCCCGTTTTGTTGAGGGGTTCCGGGTTGTTGGTCCCGGTGCAAATGAGTCTTACACGTGTATGGGGGGGGGAATACACGTGTTCAGTGTTTTTAAAACTTTTTCTTCTTGAGGTCGACTTGGGTCGATAATCCTCAAGATTAGGTTACGAGAAGCCGATCGCTCTAAGTCAAAGTCTATCGAGACAGCGGTGATCCCGAGTGCTTTCGGATACCTCGGATAATCTCAACTGAGTCCTGAGTGTCAGAGATCCTGAGTTGCTTGGATCAGATAACTAACTTACTGAACCCTCAGAAGAGTAAGTTCAGTTTGGTAACTATCTGTTCTAGCTACTCAGATGTGCGGAATGGTTGGCCCTTTAGTTTATACTGCGTTTTAAGCTTTCTTTGAAAAACCTTCCCTTAATGGAATAGTGATTAGGCGTGATTCAATTATGCAACTTCGATTGGATTGATTCCAACCCGAATATCGATGAAAAAGTATGCTTTCAAAATCAAGTCAATGCAACGATTAAGCACAAATAAGAAAGCAATAAACAACACAAAGAATTATAGTGGTTCGGAGACTCAAGCTCCTCGTCCACTCTCTCGATCCTCGGAGAAATTCACTAATCACTTCGAGCTTTACGACTACCTCGCGTAGTTTACTTTACTCAACTTCGGCCCCGAGTTTTTACGACTACTCCACGTAGTTTACTTACTCAACCCGACCTTGAGTTTTTACGACTACCTCCGTAGTTTACTTACTCAAACACAAACAAGCTTTGAGACTACCCCATGGCTTACTAACTTCTCCTCTAGAGTTTTACGACTACTCCGCGTGGTTTACTAACTCTTTACAACTCTTCTCACCAACAAACACACTCCAACTACCTTCTCAAGGGTTTGGGGTTTCTCGGTTGGTTTCAACTAGGATGAGATATCCTTTACAATGAAGTACAATGCAAAGGGTTAGGATATCTCGACTAAGCTTCGATAAATCTTATCAAGCTAGGCTTAGTTTAGTGAGCTCTCTTCAATATAAAAGCATTGGGAAATTCTAGGTTTTTCGAGTGCTTCAACTTGCGATAATAAGTTTGAGGTCTTGAGTTAACGTATAAATTTCCGTAACCTTACAATGTGAGGGTCACCAAGATTTATAGGCATACACCAAGGTCACTCTTGAAAACTATCCGTTGGAGAGATAGTTTCCATGAGTTTCCTTTATGGTGTGTGAGAATCTATATTTAGGGTTTGAAACTCCCTAACATGTTTTTAAGCAATAGCCTTTCATGTAAATTTCTTCACTTTTTCGATCTGGAACTTTTGTACATCCGACATCTTTTTTCAACACATCATTTGTCGATTAATAAGTATGGTGCGATTGTCTTCCTCTTTTTGACTTTTGTCTCCGATTAAAGGTAGACACCTTCAACGGCTCTTTTGGTTACAAACTCGAGTTTGATATAACCTTAACAACACTTGACTTAGTTCCTTTTGTGCGCTTTTGAATGTCTTGGCAAATATCTATTTTCTAAGGAATCGCGATCTTCTCGATGTTGCATCCTTCGGATAGATATATTGATTGCCTCGGAACATTGAGTTTATCTTGAGCATTCGAGACATTCTTGAGTCATAAGTAATTATTGTGCCTTGATATTCTTGATCTTGATTCTCGATCTTGCGTCTTGAGTCTTCTTCGAGTCTTGAGGTCTTCTCGAGTCTTGAGTCTTCGAGTCTTGATGATATCTTGAGTCTTCATCTTTGAGTCTTGATTACTCGATTTCATCTTGAGTCTTGAATACTTGATTTCATCTTGAAACTTGATTTCTTCTTGAAAACATCTTGAGTTCTTGAGTCTTGAAACCTATCTGAACTATATCTGGACTATACATTTTGCAGATAACATCCTGAATAATCTAAAACTGAATCCTGACTCAACTATCAAGATCATTCTGAACATGTCATACTTAGGGGTTTTGGGATCTTAATCAAAATCATATATCTTTTATTAAATTCATCTCCCAACAATTTCCCCATTTTTGATGATGCCAAAACCTATCTTGTTACAAACATATAACCTATACTCAGGTTTCAGTTTATCCTATTACAAGATTGGTTATGTCTTCAACAATTTTCCCCCTTAAATAATGAGTCTCCCAATACTATGAATCAGAGAATCTCCCAACAATTACAGAGAGTCTACCAACAATTATTCTTTCAACAATTTCTTCAGTAATGAATCTTCTTAAATAGTTCATCACCAAGTACTTAAACAGTTGATTCAGAGACATTCATTCAGGCATATCAAATATAAAAGACATGTAAATAAGATAATGAGATATTATCTTTTGAGCATAAATGATAAATCTTCATTGATGATTGGTTTGAGTTACAGATTATAATAAGTTTATCAACAAAATAAAAAAGACAAAAAATTTAAAGATTACATAATCTTCTGAGTCTTCAGTCTTCAGTCTTCAGATTTTGGCTCTTCAGTCTTCTGCTCTTCAGTTTGCTTCTACTTCAACTTCATCAGCGGGCACCTCCAGGTTGAACATTCCGAAAAATCTCTTCTTCAGTTCATTTCTTTCCTTAATAATATCCGGACTGCTTCCTGTCAAACCCAACTGACCAGCATACTGAGCAATTTCTTGAGTAATGGCCTTCTCATTCACCAAGCCATTACCAAGTCTTGGAGGACGATAGGAATATGGACCAGGGGCTACTATTTGTACCTCTCCTTCATCCTCAAGGTTAATCCAACTCTGTAGATACTTTGGATAGAAGGTTAGGAGATATTCAATGAATGCTTCATTCTGATCTGAGCTTTCCCCTCTCCACTCCCTGAGCACATCATAATAGAACCAGAAGGTTCTCTTGACCTCTTCCCACATATCGTTGAGTTTGATAGGCATCCATTTATCAACGTGGGGCTACTTCAGTGCTTTTGATGTCTCTCTCCTTTTTGCTGTAAAACTTCTTGAAACCACTCCTTAACTTGACTCTTCTTGATCTTCTTCACGATCCGCGACGCGCGCTGAGGCCCGGCGGTGCTTTCTTAAATTTTGTTCTATCCGGAGTGTCTTGAGCATTCCTCGTGTTGAAGACTTTCTTACGAGGTTGAGACTTCGATTCTTCATCATCATCGAAATCGAACTTTCTCTGGATTGACTTAGAAGCCTTCGCACACTTGCTTACAGGTTCAACAACGCCCAATGCTTTTCTCTTCATTGGCAAATCAGCAGCAGCCTGGCTTGTTCCAACCTTTGCTCTAGCACTCAGCTTCTCTCTTGCAATTTCAAGCATGGTTTCCTCAGAAACTGGAGTGTAGATAGGCTTCTCCACTTGAGTGAACTTCAGTTTGTCAGTAGCTTCGACTTCTTTTAAGGCTTTTGATAGGTTATACATTTCAGCATCCTTCTGAGCCTTCTTCTCCAAAGTACGTGCCATGAACTTCCTGAGGTCTTCACCTTCCTTTTCCCCCTTCTTGGCACCGTAATTTGGAAGAAGTCTGGAGAGTGCTGTGTCCATGTGATATTGCTCTTTGCTCACACAGCGCACCTCTCCTGCTATCTGATCTTGTTCGTCTTCCATCCTCCTGAGGTGGTTCTTAGCCACCGAGAGTTCTTCAGAGATATGGGCAAACTGGCCAGAGAGAGCTTCCTTAAGCATCTCTGTCATCTTGGTCATGAGCACTGAGCTCATTTCCTCAACAGCAGACTTGATCATCACATCATTCCTCTCTGCCAATTTCACCTCTAGGAATTCAGTTCTCTCCTGGTGCTTTTGTTTCAGTTCAGCACTCAACTCAGCCTTGACTCCATCCAACTTTTCATTTAGCTTTTCTTCCATGGAGGTCATCTGAGAGGTCAGAGTGTTTTGTATTTGCACCAGCTCTGAAGAGTGACTAAGATTCTCCATCTTTTGAGCTTGGCTGGCCAATGTTTCTTCCATTTGAGCAATCTTGTTCATCATTGGCTCAACCTTCTCAAGCTTTTCCATCAAGGGAGTGAGGTCGATCTCAGGAACCTTCTGCACCTCTGTCTTGACCGATCATCTGAGGTTCGTGACAACCTGACGAGGGTCGGTCTGTTCTGAGCTTGAACTTCATCCTCGAGCTCCGGTCTCCAACCGAGCCTCGGTCGTATATCGAGACAATTGATTAAAGATAGAACTTTCAGTAACTTTGGCATAGTTGTCAATAGTGCGAAAAGGTACTGAAAGTCTAAACGATCTGAGGTTGACCGATTTCGGTTGATCGGCACCAAGTTTCTTTCTCCATCCGAGATCGATCCTCGGCATCTCCCCCGTTGGTCCCCATCTCCATCTTGAGATTTGTCTCCATTTCTTAGGGGCACCAACCCGATCGCTCTCCTCTCGGCTATCTTATACGAACCGGCTCATCAAAATCGGAGTTTTTCATCCCGAGCTTTGTCCTCCGAACCACTAAGAAGTCGGTCGGGAAGGTTGTCTCCTCATTCCACCGGTCTTCCCTCTGAATCGGCAATGTCAAGCATCTCGGGAAGAGTCCGATTGAGGATGAACACACGACCTTAATCAAGAAGACATCTTGCGGTCGGGGAATGAAATTTGAGCTCGGGTAGCGATCAAGAATGAACCGTTCCCCTTCTCCTCCCTCGCCTTCTTGAACCTCTCCCATTCTTCCATCTAGGGCTCTCGGTTCGGTTGAAGCATCGGTGAGGATCAGCGATAGATCACTTTCGAGGCTCATCAAGAATATTACGCTCCCGAGTCTCGGAAAGATCTCGAATGTCTGTCAATCAGTCCTCAATTTGCATCTGAGTGGGTTACGAGGCTGGTGACATATCCTCAGTTAGTCTGAGTTGGCTCTTGATCGAGCTGCACATCTTCAGATTGACTCACGAGTTGGCTCCTGTCATGCGGTAAACACATCTATGGTAGGAATCTCTCGAGGCTGAGCTCATTTTAAAAATTTCTGAGAAATTTTATCTCGAATCGAAAGCGATGTCTCAAGCACCTCGAAAAAAGACACATTCCTCGATCGTCTCAGGCCTTAGAGATAACTGAGCCAAAACTTGCAATGGCGAATTCTGAGCGGTTTGGCCCTCAGGTTGAATCTCTTCAGAATCACTGCCATCTTCATCGGTGAGAACCACCAATCTTCTGCGCTTTGGAGCAAGGTTCTTCTGTTTCATCAATTTTATACCCTGCTCCTTCTTTGCCTCCAACAAAACCTACCCCCTGGTTTGTTGGGTCTCTTCAGCAGCAACAACTTTTGGTGATTCTGCTTTCTTTTCCTTCTTCCCTCGGATGGCCTGCTTCTTCACAGCAATGGGCTTGAAGAGCAACTTGGACTTAGGGAATGGGGTCGAATTGGCGAAGATATCCTCCTCCTCTCTGCACATCTCCAAAATATAAGCTATTTTGGTTACATGGTGGATCTTGCCTTTAATCGTGATCGCCCCATCAACCTTCTTCAACACTTTGGTCTGCTCACTCACCGTCTGAATCAAAAATTTCAGCCAGTTGAAGTCGGTGGTGGGTGAGGCCTCGATCACCGCCATCAATCTGAGCTTCGGGGTACTAATTTGCTCAAAACTCCCCGCAAGGCTCATGATGCATTTGCTCACAATATCCATCAGCACTCTATATTGTGGCTTCAAATGCCTCTTATGCAGTGTAGCTACAAATTTCACAGGATTCTCAGCAATCCTATCTAAATACTCCTGCTCTCTACCCAACATATACATCGCAGGATCCTCTCCTCTATCACAGAGCTCAAAAACATCATTTAAATTCTTTGGAATTATGTACAATTCCCTCTCAAAATCGATGTATTTGGACGACTGCTCTAAATGTGATACAGTAATCTTAGAATGTAAACCATCCTCTTCATCTATCTCCAGATTATAGAGGAACTCGATTACCTCTTTCGCAAACTCTGTGCAATTAAACTGCGACTAGATGGGTGAGTTTAGCCAGTCGAATCATATGCAGAGCCTCCTCTTCTGGCTTTGAGTTGGTTGTGCTATCGAGTGAGACAACGAACTCGTACCATGGCTTGTTGGTTTTGGCTAATCTCTCGAACAAGGTTGGGGCCATTTTAGAGATTGAAGAATTGAAGATTTAGGGTTTAAGATTTTCTGGGCAAAGGGGATTTTTCGCAGAGGATTTTGGGAACGAAGGGTTTGATAAAATTTGAAATTTGAATGGCTTATTGGGGAATATATAACCGAGATCGTGGGGAATCGCGTTGGTTAGGTGAAAAGCAACGGTTGAGATTAATCTCCGATTAATCGGGTATATGAACAGACGATCTCCGAAAAGTAAGCCACCAAAATATCCTCATTGGTCATTAATGTAACAGAGCATTAAATGACTGTTGACCTTCTTCGAATTTCAAACGATCCGCCAAAACATTCCTTAGGTGTTTTGTATTTATTGCAAATGATTACTGAGCTTCACTTAAGCAATAAATGAGTCGCATGAGTCATTACTTCTTCAGACTAATTTCTCTCTCGTCGGTCTTCTTGAAATTTCGACCTTGATAAAATGTCGAGATAATCTTGAGTATTGAATGGGTTCAAGATATAACGAGTAATCTTGACCTTGATAAATCTGAGTTTCACGAGACTCGATTCGATATTTCCATTTTATCCCGAGTTTCTCGGTAGAATTACGAAAAACTTCATGCATCTGAAAACCTTCAATTTTTTCGGATTTACTCTATACACACGATCTAACATCCCTAATTCAACTAAAAGTTCACGAAATCTTGATTGACCAAATGTTTAGTCAAGATATCATTTTCTTTGCTTATCGATATGAATTTTCTCCATCCTTATGTCCTTTTTCTCGACATGATCTCTGATGAAGTGATGTCTGATATCCACATGCTTGCATCTGGTGTGCAATACCGGATTTTGTGAAATAGAAATGGCACTATTATTGTCACAAAATATTGGTACTTCATTGGCTACAACTTTATAATCCCTTAATTGTTGTGCAGGCGAAAAAGAATCCGAGCATAGCTTGACTTCCTGCAGACCATGTATTCAAACGATAATCTTGGTTGCTCTTGGTCTGTTTCTTCGAAAACCAAGATATTAGCTTACTTCCTAGAAATTGACAAGTTCCTGTAGTGGACTTCCTGTCAATTCTGCAACCTCCATAATCAGCATCTGAGTAACCAGTTAATTCAAGGTTATCATCAGCTGGATACCATAATCCTCTATTCACTGTGCCCTTAAGATACTTCAGTGTCTTTTTGGCAGCCTCCATGTGACTAGCCTTAGGATTAACTTGGTATCTTGCACATATCCCAACAACAAATGTTATATCTGGCGTACTTGCTGTGAGATAGAGCAATGATCCAATGATTCCTCTATAATCAGTATGATTCACTGATTTGCCTTCAGAATCAGGATCCATCTTGTAGTTAGTATTCATAGGAATCTAATCGCATTGCAATCTATACACCATATTTGGCAATCGGATCTACGGTGTACTTTGCACGGTTGATGAATATTCCTTCCTTTGATTGTTTCACTTGAAGACCTAGAAAGAAATTCATCTCTCCCATCATTGACATCTCAAACTTGCCTTTCATCGGTGTTGAAAACTTTTCACCAAATTGATGGTTTGGAGATCCAAAAATGATGTCATCAACATATATCCTCGAACCCGATAAGATATCTTCCCCATCTTCTATCCCGAATGAGTTCTATCAATGATCCCTTTTGACAAAATCATGGTCGATAAGAAACCGAGAAAGAGTATCATACCATGCTCACGGGTGCTTGCTTGAGACCATACAAAGCTTTTACGAGCACAGAAACTTGGTCATTCTGTTTGAAACCGGGGAGGTTGTCCCACAAAACCTCTTCTTTAAGCACACCGCTCGAAATGCACTTTTCACATCCATTTGATAGTATGTGAACTTCATGTGGGCAGCATATGCAAGAAACAATCGATGGCTTCTAGTCTTGCAACAGTGCAAAGGTTTCATCATAATCCAAGCCTTCTTCTTGGGAATAACCTTGTGCAACTAGCCTTGCCTTGTTTCTTACAATGTTGTTGTTTTCATCTCTTTTATTCTTGAAAACCCACTTGGTTCCAATGACATTGTGCCTTTCAGGTCTATCTACTAGCTCCCATACTTCATTCCTTGAGAATTGATTCAGCTCATCTTGCATAGCAGTAATCCAATGAGAATCTTGTAGAAACCACCAATCTCGGCGAGTTCTTTCTCCGATAGGAAGCAAATGAGAATAGTGCACTCTCACCATGGAACCTTCTTGTTTTAACACCTTCGGTTAGATCACCCACAATCTGACTTGTAGGATGACTATCTAACCATTTCCTTCTTGATGTTCCCCCTTCAGTAGTATCCTCAACATTTGAGATGTTAGGTTCAGTTAATTCAGTAAATTCAGGGAACAAAAGAAAAGGAGAAAGAGAATCATCTTCCTCAGGGGAAATTCTATTGAGAACATTGTCGAGACATTTGTTCCCCTTTGGTTGATAGATTCGAAATTTGCCTCACCGTGACCACATCTTCATTGGCATCACATACACGAAGTGCGAATCGGTGTCTGTTCGGATCACCTTTGGAGTGTTGGTTTTCTGAGTTTCACCATCCCGAGTTCCATCTGAACTTCTTTTTCTCGAAAGTGAGTCACTCAATCATAGGATGTGGTGACTTCTTCTTTTTCGGTTTTAGTGGATGATTTATCTTTACTTTTTCAGCTTAATCTGGTGATCCTCTTAGTCGGTTCATCTGCATCATGTTCCTGTTTCTTACGAACACAAGTAGATTCATCAAAAAACAACATGAGGTGTTTCCTCCACAATAAAAGTCCTACGGTTGTAAACTCGAAAAGCTTTCTTGACTTGAGAATATCCTAAGAATATTCCTTCATCGACTTTACTATCAAATGTTTTCAACCGATCTTTACCATTATTGTGTATGAAACACTTTGCAACCAAACACACGAAAAGAAAAAAAAGAAAGGCTTCCTTTCATTCCAAAGCTCATAGGGTGTTTTGACTTGACTCTTGTCAAGATGGATCTGTTTTTTGAGAGTAGCATGTCATGTTGTTGGATTGCCTTGAAAAACCTATCATTGTCCTTGCAGAACTCTTTTTCGAGTCCTGTTCCTTCTTTCAAAGAACACCATTTTGTTGAGGGTCCTTGCGGTGATGTTTCATGTGAAATTCCATTTCTTTGCACAATAATCGATATGATATGATTTATAAATTCGGTTCCTTTGTCGGATCGATTTTGACCACACTCGATTTTTCTCAATCTTGAGCCTTTTCATGAATCTGGCGACTTTATCTCGAGTCTCTTTCTTCTTGAGTAAGAATATGACCCAAGTATATCTTGAGTAGTCATCAACTACTACCAATGTGTATTTCACGCCATTAGTGCTCACCGGTGTTTATAGGACCAAAAGATCCATATCACGATGGCGAAGTATTCTTTTCGGTAGAAACATCTACTTTGCTTTTAAATGATGCTCTAATTTGTTTTCCTTTTCGCACGCATCACAAATATGTTCCTTCTTGAATACTTCATTAAATGACCCTCTCACAAGAGCTAATCTTGCAAAGCTTATTCGGGGTTTTGAAATTTAGGTGATTCATTCTTTTATGCCATAACCAACTGGGTATCTGTGAAACTTTTAGCAACCAAACATGTATCTTTAGGAGTTGAACTCCAATCGACCAAGATACACATTCCCTTTTCTTGTACCAAAGAAAACTTTTGTGATGTATCATCTTTCACAAAACATAAGTTCTTAGAGAACTCAACATTAAAACCCTTATCCGCAGAATTGGGCTTATTGAAAGCAAATTATGCTTCAATCCGATACATATGAAACACCATGGATATATGAACCGAGTCGATTTTCAAAGTTCCATATCCTTGATCATCCTTGGAGTTATCTCCAAAGGTGATCTGTGGGCCTCTTTGTTCAACATAGTCACTGAGTATCTTCTTGAATCCTGTCATATGTCTTGAACATCCACTGTCAAGATACCATACATCAGGGGCCTTTTCATCTCTGCTCATCAGTGCTATGTGATCTTTAATCAGCTTTGTGCCCTTGTTTTCCTCCTGAAAAACAGATCAATTTTTAGGTACCCAATTTGTGTAGGGTCCTACAAGGTTAGATGTACCTTTCGAAATCCAAATCTGCCTGACAACTCTAATCACTTTAGAGTGGCTAATTTGTCTTCCATAAACATCAACATACACATCTACTACTCTACGGGTGCCTTAGCAATTTTACGTGTATGTGTCTTTTTAGCATGAACATGGGCTTTTGAATTCTTCTTTGGTTCTGGCCTTTTGTTCAGATGCTTAGGCTTTTGTGCAGCCGGTCTAAATCTTTGATGACTCGGGTTCAGATAACCTTTACCCTAAGGCAAGTGGGGTTCATGTTGTCTGTACTGAAATCTGGGTCTTTCAGTATACTAAGGACTTGGTCTCTTCAGTTGAGAATGTCTCTGCTGAGTGTTTCTCATCCGAGGATTCCTCGATGGTTCGATGTGGAGCCTTTCGGGGTTTGCATTCTTAGCTGAGGCTTTGAAGTACTTGCACGAAACTTTCCAATCGAGTGCTTTCGGGTTTTCTAGCCTTCACCTGAGGTTTGGGCTTTCCTACCTGATCATTCAGTTTTACTGAGACCATAGGTCCTTTTCCCTTGTCTACAACCTTGGGCATTTCTTTAGTTTGAAGTGTAGGTGCCATTGGTTTTACAAAGATTGTCTTCTTGCTACTTGATGCAGCATTCAGATGACCTTGTGAGGTTCCCCCTGGAATGTATCCCAATCCAGTTTTATAGTCCGCAGATCTCTAGTAACTCTGAATTTCATCTATTACATTAGATGCTTTATTCATAGAGTTAACTTTTTTTTCGCACTATCCTCCACGATTCTGTAGAGTTTCATGCTTCTCGGAGAGGTCATTGAACTTGGTCCCGATTAATTTGAATCTCTTGATGGATTTCTCTAGCTTTTCGATTAGGGTCATTATCAACTTCTCTTTTTTACGAGTTGTACTTTCGAAACATCCAGTTTCATCAATAGCTCCCATTAATTGAGAAGTGATTTGATATTGCTAGAGTCTTTCCATTTTAGATTTTCACCTTTCGGTTCCTTATTTTGCTCTTGAGTTCTATTTAGCGATTCTTGTAAAACAACACAGTCCCCTTCATCGATTCTCAAAAGAATCCATCGGTCAAAATATTTGTTTTTTCGATTGGAACTTGAAAACTCTTGTGCTAGTGTAGGAGCAACAACGAGAGAAAGAAGAGTTTACCTCCTCATTGGCCATCGACAAATGTCATCACTTTCACTTTGTCGAGAATATCTCATCTGAAAGAGCTAGATCCTCCTCGAATGTTCTTCTTCGCAACCATGGCCTTTTTTGCTAGAGAACTTCTTGTCTCTTTTAGCTTGCCTTTCTCTTCTCTCCTTAGCACTCAAATCTGGACAATCATCTTTGGAAGTGACCTTTCTTTTTAGCAATTATAGCATCTGTTGGCATCATCATCCCGATCACTTTCTTCTTTGGACTTGGAGTCCTTCTTTTTTATGAAGATCCCTCGAACTTTCGGTCTTTCTTCTTCTCGGTTGATCTGTCCTCGGGTTTCTTCCCGGTACTGTGGTTCTGTAATAGCTTTTGTATTTTCCAAATCTACTATTAAGTCTGTCAAACCTCCTTGCCATCGGTCTTAGGTTTTCCTCAAGCTCATCCTGATTTTTTGGCATGGGGGTTCTCGAACTCTCTAGTTTCTGAGTTTTATCTTTGGCTTTTAAAGCCACATTCTTACTAGATGATGAATCATCTTTCTTTGTCGACCTTTTTGGATTTCTTATCAATTACAAATTCATAGGCCTTCAAATCGGAAGACTTGTTGGTATGGCATTGAATTAATGTTCTTGGTGTTTTCAATCACCACCTGCATGAATATCCCATTTCTCGGAAAGACCTCTAAGAATTTTCAATGCAACTTCTCTTTGTGGATATTTCTTTCCAAGTGCATTTAGATCATTCATGATGCTTTAGTGAATCGACTTCCAATTTGTCTATTGATTCGCCATCATCCATTTCAAAACTATCAAACTTTCCAATTGCCAATTGAAAGTTTGTTTTCCTTGATATGATCGTGCCTTGGCACATTCTGCCTAGTGTATCCCAAATCTCTTTAGCGATATTACGGTGAGAGATCATTCCCATCACACCATCATCAATTGTCTTTGTATAGTGTGTCTTTAGCAATGTAGTCTAGATTGACTAACTTTCTCTCCTCGAGTCATTTGGTCATCGGACTTAGGAAATTCTGCTCTCTGATCAATTCTCTCATCTTACATTCTCCTCGGATTCACCACGATGAATTGGAATGGTCCTTGAGAGACCACTCTCCACATCACGCTCATGTTTGGAATCTGAGATGAGCCTTGCATTCTCGATCTCCATAGATCATAGTTCTCCAATCGAGAACATGGGAAGTTTTTAGAAGACATTTTTATCCGAGCTTTTTGAAAAAAATCAACCAAATAAGATCGATTCGGATAGAACACAAGTATTTTTAGCAAATAAAACTTTGGTCAACAAAAGCGGTGGTCAAGTTGAACCATCGCTCTCGATACCACTTGTTGGTCCCGGTCAAACGAGTCTTACACGTGTATGGGGGGGAATACAAGTGTTCAGTGTTTTTAAAACTTTTTCTTACTGAGGTCAGCTTGGGTCAGATAATCCTGAAGATTAGGTTCTGAGAAGCACAAATCGCTCTGAGTCAAAGTCTACTGTGACAGTGATCCTGAGCTGCTTTCAGATACCTCAGATAATCTCAACTGAGTCCCGAGTGTCAGAGATCCTAAGTTGCTTGGATCAGATAACTAACTTACTGAACCCTCAGAAGAGTAAGTTCAGTTTGGTAACTATCTGTTCTAGCTACTCAGATGTGCGGAATGGTTGGCCCTTTAGTTTATACTCGTTTTAAGCTTTGCTGAAAAACCTTCCCTTAATGGAATAGTGATTAGGCTGTGATTCAAATATGCAACTTCAGTGGATTGATTCCAACTGAATATAAGTGAAAAGTATGCTTTCAAAATCAAGTCAATGCAACAGTTAAGCACAGATAAGGAAAGCAATAAACAACACATCAATTATAGTGGTTCAGAGACTCAAACTCCTACGTCCACTCTCTCTGATCCTCAGAGAAATTCACTAATCCATTTTGAGCTTTCTGACTACCTCGCGTAGTTTACTTACTCAACTCGGCCCTAAGTTTTCTGACTACTCCACGTAGTTTACTTACTCAACCCGACCTTGAGTTTTCTGACTACCTCCGTAGTTTACTTACTCAAACACAAATAAGCTTTCAGACTACCCCTGTAGCTTACTAACTTCTCCTCTAGAGTTTTCTGACTACCCCGCTTAGTTTACTAACTCTTTACAACTCTTCTCACCAACGAACACACTCCAACTACCTTCTCAAGGGTTTGGGGTTTCTCGGTTGGTTTCCAACTAGGATGAGATATCCTTTACAATGAAGTACAATGCAAAGGGTTAGGATATCTCGACTAAGCTTCGAATAAATCTTATCAAGCTAGGCTTAGTTTAGTGAGCTCTCTTCAATATAAAAGCACTTGGGAAATTCTAGGTTTTTTCTAGTGCTTCAACTTGCAGTAATAAGTTTGAGCTCTTGAGTTGCGTATAAATTTCCCGTAACCTTACAATGTAGAGGGTCACCAGTATTTATAGGCATACACCAAGGTCACTCTTGAAAACTATCCGTTGGAGAGATAGCTTCGTGAGTTTCCTCTTATGGTGTGTGAGGAACGACTATATTTAGGGTTTGAAACTCCCTAACACGTTTTAGGCAATAGCCTTTCATGTAGCCGGTCTTCACTTTTTGCAGTCTGGAACTTTTGTACATCGACATCTTTTTTTGACACGACACATCCTTTGTCGATTCGGTATATGGTACAGTTGTTGTCTTCCTCTTTTTGACTTTTGTCTCGATTAAAGGTAGACACCTTCAACTCTTTTGGTTACAAACTCGAGTTTGATATAACCTTAACAACACTTCCGACTTAGTTCCTTTTATGCAACTTTTGAATGTCTTGGCAAATATCTATTTTCTAAGGAATCACGATCTTCTCCGATGTTGCATCCTTGATATAGATATATTGATTGCCTCGGAACATTGAGTTTATCTTGAGCATTGATGACATTCTTGAGTCATAAGTAATTCTTTGTGCCTTGATATTCTTGATCTTGATTCTCGATCTTGATCTTGCGTCTTGAGTCTTCGAGTCTTGAGGTCTTCGAAGTCTTGAGTCTTTCGAGTCTTGATGATATCTTGAGTCTTCATCTTTGAGTCTTGATTTACTCGGTTTCATCTTTGAGTCTTGAATACTTGATTTCATCTTTGAAACTTAAGTTTCTTCAGAACATATCTTGAGTTCTTGAGTCTTGAAACTATCATCCGAACTATATCTGCTTAACTATACATTTTGCGGATAACATCCCGAATACTCTAAACCTAAATCGACTCAACTATCAAGATCATTACGAACATGTCATACTCGGGGTTTTTGGGATCTTAATCAAAATCATATATCTTTTATTAAATTCATCTCCCAACACGGGTGCGATTAAATTTAGGATCAATCCCTTTATCGAACAAGTAGTTCAAAAACTCATCATTTGAGGTACTTTCGCCTCCACGATCGGATCGTAGAGACTTGATATGTTTTTCCTATGATTCTCTGCTTGAGCCTTAAATTCTTTGAATTTCTCAAAGGTCTCAGATTTATGCTTCATAAGGAAAATATAACCGTATCTTGAGTAGTCATCAATAAAAGTGACGAAATACTCATAACCTCCCCTTGCTTTGGTTGACATTGGACCACATACATCTGTATGAACGATTTCTAACACTTCTTTGGCTCTATTCCCCTTGGCTCCAAATGCCCTCTTGGTCATTTTACCCTCCAAACATGATTCAAGAGGTTTGGAATTGGTTCATCTTGGAGAAACTCCAAAGAACCGCTTTTTCACCAACCTTTGGATCCTCTTTGGATTAATATGTCCCAATCTTAGATGCCATAGATGTGTCTCGTTCACATCTGATGAACGTTTTCTTTTCTCGAAAACAGTTGATGTGTTATAGGATGCATTTCGTGAGTGGTGTGCACAGTTAATTGTATAGAGATTATTCGACAACGTTCCATGACAGATAAATTTATCATAAAGAGAAATGGTAACAACTTTATTAAAAGTAACCGAATATCCATCACAGTAAAGTTTAGAAACTGAAATTAAATTCTTTCTAAAATTCGGAACGTAAAGAACATCTCTTAAAATTAAAACTCTGTCTTCAAAAGACAGGTGCACTTCTCCCACTGCTTCATTTGCCACTCCACTCGTAGAAGATCCCCAACAAGTGATGAGGATCTCACTTTGCCACTAAGTTCTTGGGTCCGCTTGAACCCTGTAAAAGTGAAACAAACATGATCGATGGATCCTCAGATCCACCACCATAAATGGGAGGCATCTGCCCGCTAAGCAAGTTTCAACAACTAGTGCGTGAGAATTACCTTTCTTTCCATTCCTTTTGGGATTGGAACAGGCTGACCTCCAATGTCCTTTTTCACCACAGTTAAAACATATTCCTTTTGGTCCTTTCTTGACACCCATCTGGCTAACTGTCTTTCTCTTACTTTTCTTAGTGATGAGTTTGCTTTGGTTCTGACCACTTTCCTTTTCTTGAGTCTTGCCCTCCATTGGCCTAGACCTTGAGAAAAGACTTTTGGTCACCAATGCTTCATCTTTCTTACCTAAATGCTTCTCTATTTTCTCCAAGGCTTCTTGTAGAATGTCCATAGTAAACATGTGATCACTCATCACAAAACTACAGTAAAACCCATCGAAGCACCTTGGAAGAGTTAGCAAAAGAAATTCGATTTGAGCCTCATCACAATACTTAAATGCAAGAAAAAGCCCGTTTTTCAAAATGGCGTTTTATTACGAGAACATGCTCTTTTGGGTGTTCCTCACCATCTTTAGCCTTGCCACGTCGTCATTTTTAAAATGATTGATCATGCGGTCTTTTGTTAAAAAATATTTCTTCAAGACTTTGCATAATTTCTGCAGCAGACACAATACCTTCATGAATGTGTCTCAAATCATCAGACAGTGAAGTCAAGATTACACGTTTCATAGGTTCATTTGCCTGCTCCCAAATATTATACAAGTGTCTTTCCGCATCAACTGATCCATCAGTAGGCAAACGGGGCTTGGGTACATCAAGAACCCAATGATGTTCTTGTGCAGGTAGGACAAAACTTATATTTCGTTTCCAAACAACATAGTTATCACCAGTTAATTGGTGTTCTTTGAGTGTATATAACAGTGGATTAAAAGGTTGCGACATGATGAACTGAAATAAATAATAATATGCATAAGCACAAATATATCACAAAATTCGATCACATGTTTCATATTAAAAATCTCAAAAAATATGAACATCGTCGACCAACATCTCAAAAGCAGTTTAAAATAAGCCCGCGTGGGTGGGTCATTATTTAAACACATTCAAAGCGAGTTATAAACATGAAACGATTTACAAACCTTTAATATCCAGATTAATAGTTGGCTCCAACTTGACCAATATAAAATTAGCGGGGACTTGAGGAAAGTATATGCATATCAATTTTATACCTAAGTAATAACCATGATTAAATCTGAAATTATTATTTAAGCTTTGAACGAGCCTCGTGGGGAGGATCATAAATTGTGGCTAGTAGTAATCCACAATCATCCATCTCGAATTTATTCATGTGAAAGCTATCTTTTGATTTCGTGGAGGAATTTCTCCAAAAGAATTCACAAATAAATAAATCATGGAGGTCAAAATTAATTCAATTTTATTATCCGGAATAAAATTATCAATTAATTATTTAAACATACTTAGTAATTTTTTTGAAGGTGAGATTTTTCATTGGGCAATTCTCATGCAAACACATTTAAACAAATTAAATAAAGAACAAGAAATCACAACAATAAATCAAGCAAAGCGGAAAAATAAACATATTGGGCACAAATTATCCAATTGTCATGGTTTGATTTTTCTTGGCTTGATTTTGAAGAAACGCCGTCTTGAATTTCTCCCACTCGATCGTCTCGAAAAGAACTCCGTCTCGAAACACCACGCCAAGTAGCTCGCAGTCGGGATGCACGCTCGCATCCGGCCAGCCCCTTGGTCGAATCATCCTCTGCAGCCTCAGCACGCCTCGGCATGTTGGGAAATAGGTTGCACAGATCTATTCGGGGTGAATATTTAAATACAAATTTAATTCATTAATTATTACTAGCATGAATTAATTCTATATTAATTCAAATAATAATTGCAACAACATATCATGCATATAAAAAACCACGTAAAACCTACGCATGCGGAATCTACGGGTTTACGTGAGCGTCATTCTCGGGATGGCGTTGGCTTTTGGGTCGGACGGACTAACCAAAAGGACTTCCCAAGTATTCCCTTAGCCCTTGCTTGACAATCCGGTGGAAGGATACTCGCGAACAATTAACAAAAGGAAAAAAAATAAACTTTGTTGCACCACTTTCGTGGATTTGCTAATTTTTCCAGCACATGGAATTGTACTTAGGAATGAAACAATCATCCCCTATTTATAGGAGAGGGAGTGGTCGAAATTCTTGTAGAAAATCAATGTGGGAAAAAACTTTTCTTGGTCACCAAGAAATCTTGAATATATCTCCTATATTCTTTTTCCCATACTTAAAATATTCCACAAAAAATCCCACCTCCTCAAGATATGGTATTTTCGAAAATTAATGTGTGCAAGAATCCAAGATTTGGATCTTCTTGAATTTATGAGATATTCTTGTATTTCAAGAAATACATATCTTCCATAATATCTTTTCAAGAAAATAAAGAAAATCTTTCTTGCCCACTATATTTTCAAAATTTCGAAATTTTCTATATAGATAACCAAGTGGGAGATTTCTTGAATTTAATGAGATAATCTTGTATTCCAAGAATACATATTTTCATTCCATAACAAAATTCAAAGAAAATCTTTCTCCCTCTTTTATCCATAAATTTCGAAAAATAGAGGAAAAATTAAGCAACAATATTTATTTTATTTTAATCACCTTTTTCAGTTATTGGACTATTTGTTGGGCTACTCAGGGGGCCTTTAGGAGAATTAAGATTGGACCTTCTAATGGACCTTGAATATCTAATATTGAGCCACAATATAATTCAAGCCCATAAATATTAATTAATCCCACTACATAATTAATATTGCACTATCCATCTTAACCCATATTACGATCGATATGACTCCGGTCATTATTTCCCCCGTGTTTAAGATTATCTAGCCCATTAATTAATTCAAGCCATTGAAATAGCTTTCCGTTAATTAATATCTTTTGTCCTTGGTCGAGAAACGGTTCAACATTATTATCCATCTGGGAAACTAATTCCACTTGCAAGATTTGGTATGATAAAACTTATGAACCTCCCAAGGGGGGCAAATCAAACAAGCGTGCTTGCACGATTCTTCGTATTAAATCTTAGCAATCACATGTGACCAATAATATTGCCCAAGATAAAAAGTATTGAATCTCTCCGATTACCATGATAAGTCAAAGCAATAGTTACCAATCCCACGTGATCCTATTTAAGGGGCGAAGATTAAAAACAACGAACCACCGAGGTCTAATTCTTCTTCCTTTTCGATTACAAGAATTTATCCTCCTCAGAGGTCCTATTCAAAATAGCATCGATCATGCACTAGTGTAATCTCTTGGTCAAGACAAACCAATCCCGAGCCTTACACCTCAACCTTTTCGCGATGGGTTGTTCATTTCCATCTAGGTAAGTGAATGGCGTACTTTTTGATTCTGGACCTGATTAATTTAATCTTACGTGATGCGGTATCACTAAATTAACTTCTGATTAACACGTCACAATTATTGAACAGTTATCACGATAAATATATATAACATTCAATCATATTTAAAAGCATCGGTGATAAACAATTTATTTCGATAAATAAGTCCCGAAAATTAGGTTTCAATTATACAAAGTAAAAAGCATACTTTTCAGTATAATCCCAACAATCTCCCACTTATACTCAAAGTCTGCTTTTAAGTATACTACAACATGTCTCGCGTAGTCCGTGACATCTAATGTCACCTACGAACCTAATAATTTCTCCCACTTATACTCAAAGCAGTTAGCAACGGTCTTGACACCCATTCCACTCCACATGTCTCTCGAATGTATTGAGGCGACACTTTGTGAATGGATCTGCTAGGTTGTCCTCAGACGCTATCTTTGCCACATCTATATCTCCTCTCTTAACGATTTCTCGTATAAGATGTCTTTCCTTTTAATGTGTTTGTTTGACTCGTGGACTCTTGGTTCTCTTGAATTTGCAATTGCCCTAGCGGATATTGCTGAACAAATTCGAGAACACCATCCAAGTCCACTAAGAAGATCTAGAGCCCAATCGGTTCTTTCATTCTTTAACTTGCTGGCGGTATTCACCCGACTTCCATGGTTGAGTCGTTGATGCATTTTTGCTTCACACTCGTCCATTTGATGGCTACACTTCCCAAAATGGAAACACACTAATCGGGCCGGATAATTTCGGAATCTAAATCGATTGGAAATCCGAGTCCGCGGTGTGGCCGATGGGGATTGGAGTATCGATGATAAATCAACATTCTATCCCGAGTTCTTTTCGGACACTTGGAATGTTTTTAAGCGTCGTCGAACGCGCTTTCCACAGGGTTACTTTGATATCTTGCTACCATGCCTACGGCAAAGCGGATATCCTGGTCTCGTCTGTGACATTGCATACATAAGGTTTAAACGGTAGAAGCACAAGGAATGCCTTTCATGTCATCTATCTCCTTTTTGCGTCTTAGGGAACATTTTCTTGGATAGATGGATTCCAAGTCCGAAAGGTACGAATCCTTTCTTGGAATCTTGCATCTTTGAAGCGTTCAAAGACAGTGTCTATGTATGAAACTTGCGATAACCCGATCATCATTTTCTTGCGATCTCGGTGATCTTGATCCCAAGGATGTGTCCGGTTTTTCCCAAGTCTTTCATATCAAACTATTTTGAAAAACCGTGCCCTTACGTCCGACATCACACCTTCACATCGTTCCCGATGATCACAATGTTATCTACGTGCAAGATTAAGAATACCAATCTCGATCCCGACAAGCTTTTTATACACACAACTTTCAAAATCATTTTGATCAAACCCATAAGACTTTATTACATGATCAAAACTTTGGTTCCAAGCTCTGGATGCCTGTTTGAGTCTGTAAATGGACCTCTTGAGCTTACAAACTAGGTGTTCTTGGCCTGTTTCAATGAAACCTTGGGGTTGTTGCATATAGATCTCTTTATCAAGACTTCCGTTAAGGAAAGCTGTCTTGACATCCATTTGCCAGATTTCAAAGTCGAAGTGCACAGCAATCGATAAGAGAATACGGATGAACTTAAGCATGGCTACGGGCGAAAAGTTTCCTCATAATCGATCCCTTCTTTCTGAGTATAACCTTTCGCCACTAGTCTTGCTTTAAAGGTTTCAACCTTCCCGTCCGGTCCTCTTTTCCTCTTATATATCCACTTGTATCTAATGGGTTTGACCCCATTAAGTGGTTCGACTAGCTCCCACACTCTATTATGAAACATAGAACCCACTTCGGCTTTCATTGTTGTTTGCCAAGAATCTGCATCCTTATCTTGGAGTGCCTCGTCATATGTCCATAGGTCTGATTCTGGGAATCAAGTCCGAGGACTCTCCTATTCCCATGAATCTCTCGGGCTGTCTAACAACCCTCCCACTATGACAAGGCTCCAGTTGTGAAAACATATCGTATGGTATATCATCTAGTACAGTTGGCACTGAGGTTTGCCCTCTAAGCTCATTTAAGGTAATCTCACTTCTGGGTTTTCTTTGGTTCATATAGTCTTCTTCCAAAATCTAAAGTGGGTGCTGATAACCACCTTTTGATCTTCGGGACTATAGAACATACACCCTTTTGTTCCCTCGGGGTATCCTACAAACAGCCTTAATTCTGATTGAGGATCCAATTTACCGGCTTCCTTATCCAACACGTAGGCCGGACACCCCCAAATTCTCATGTGTCTCATACTAGGCTTGCGCCCGGTCCACAAATCTTTGGGAGTTTTGGGAACCGATTTGGATAGCACCAAGTTCAGAATGTAAGTCGCTGTTTCCAAGGTATGACCCCAGAACGACTCGGGAAGATCCGCATAACTCATCATTGATCTAACCATTTCCAAAAGAATTTTGTTGCTTCGCTCTGCAACCCCGTTTTGTTGAGGGGTTCCGGGTACATTGAGCTGGGATACAATCCCTTCATCAGATAAGTAGTTCAAAAACTCACCGCTGAGGTATTCGCCTCCACGATCATATCGTAGAGACTTGATACGTTTTTCCTATGATTCTCTGTTTGAGCCTTAAATTCTTAGAATTTCTCAAAGGTCTCAGATTCATGCTTCATAAGGAAAATGTACCTTGAGTAATCATCAATAAAATTACTCATAACCTCCTCTTGCTTTGGTTGACATTGGACTACATACATCTGTGTGAACGATCTCTAACACTTCTTTAGCCCTATTCCCCTTGGCTCCAAATGCCCTCTTGGTCATTTTACCCTCCAAACATGATTCGCAGGTTGGAATTTGTTCAACTTGGAGACGCTCCAGTGAACCATCTTTCACCAACCTTTGGATCCTCTTTGGATTTATATGACCCAATCTTAGATGCCAAAGAAGTGTCTCGTTCACGTCTAATGGAAGTTTTCTTTTCTCGGAAACAGTTGATGTGTTATAGGATACATTTCGTGAGTGGTGTGCACAGTTAATTTGTATAGAGATCATTCAACAACGTTCCATGATAGATAAATTTATCAAAAGGAAAAATGGTAACAACTTTATTAAAAAGTAACCGAATATCCATCATAAAAAATTTAGAAACTGAAAACAAATTCTTTCTAAAATTCCGGAACGTAAAGAATATCTCAAAATTAAAACTCTGTCTTCAAAAGATAGGTGCACTTCTCCCATTTTTCTTGTTGCCACTCTCGTAGCATCGCCCAGTGTGATGAGGACCTCACTCCCACTAAGTTGCCGGGTCCGCTTGAACCCCTGTAATATGAAACAACCATGATTAGTGGATCCCGTATCCACCACCCAAAAAATGGGAGGCATACGCCGCTAAACAAGTTTCAACAACTAGTGCGTGAGAATTACCTTCCTTTCCATCCTTTTTCCGCAGAACAGTGACCTCAATGTCCTTTCTCACCGCATGGTTGAAGCACTTCCCTTAGCTGGCTTGTTCCTCCACCACCCTTCTTCACCTTATCTTTGCCATTGGCAACACTTGCGTTCACTTGCTTGTGGCCTTTGTTCCTTTTCTTGTTCTTACCACCCTTTGGTCTAGAAGAAGAAGAAGGTCCGTTTGCCACCAAGGCTTGGCTTTTCTGCCCCAATATCGCCTCTGCCGAGACTAAAGCTTACAACGGTCGAGGGATCGAGAACTTCGATTATTCATTTGGTAGTTCAACTTTGTTGTTCAAAGCTTTTCGGCGAGAGTGGAGCACGAAATTGATTTGGGTCTCGATATCGTATTCAAATACCAAGTACCTCAAGTTTATTAAGGTGAGCCATCATCTGGAGAACGTGCTCCCTTCGAGGCGTTCCTCCACCATTTTCATAGAGAGCAAGTCCTCATGGTGATCGGCGAGCCACGTGGTTACGATGTTGAAACATCGCTTTAAGACTAGTCATGATTCCCCGCAGGCCGGTCTCAACGTTACGGTGTTGGTGTTGCAACACATCGACATAAAGCCAAGATGGTACACTTTGCCATTTCGTTAGACCGCTCCCGATCGGCATACTCTTTCTTAACCGTTTTAGTGGACTCATCGATGGTTTATCCGGTTTAGGTGTGGTCGAGAACCCGATTATGGTTTTGTGCGATGAGGACAATAGTGAGTTTTTCGATTCCAATCAACAAAAATTTTCTCCGGTGAGCAAATTGTCTTTTCAAGATATTGAATAATGGATTAAAAGGTTGCGACATGATGAATCGAATAAATAATCATATGCATAAGCACAAGTATCCGTCCCGTCCGCTCGGCTTTGGAAGAGCGCGCGGTACCGCCAAAAAATGTATCCATCTGTATGGCCGACACGCCCACAGATTCGCCCCCCCGCATTTCGGCACAAGCGCGCCGCAGTACTGCTTGCGCTGGCGCTTACGCCGTCTTGGCGTGGCCTGTTTCCTCAGCGTGCACTCGCCGGCGCGGCCTGCGCCTAACGCCCATGCTTGCCCGGTACATGACAAGGCCGCCTATGCACGGTTACGGATTTGATCCTTTAATTCTTAAATCTCTTCGTTCCGTCCGGTTTACAATTTATTTACAAAAAATAAATAAACCTAGATCTAGACTAGTCTATTACATTGATCAAATCAAACAAATCCTAGTCTACTGCGTGGATTTTCTCGAGGCAAAAACAAATCCGAATCGAATCGAATTAAAAAACACGGTTATATATATCGTAAATTAACACATTAAAATCCATGACAATTGGATACCGCAAAAATGTATCTAACGATTCTACTATCGATTTCAAATTTAATGTCCGCGAATTAAATTACAATTTAAAAATTGAGCCCCAAAACCGTGGCTCGATACGATTGTTGGAAAATAGGTTGCCTGATGATCTTTTCGGGTGAATATTTAAATACAAATTTAATTCATTAATTATTACTAGCATGAATTAATCCTATATTAATTCAAATAATAATTGCAACAACATATCATGCATATAAAAAACCACGTAAAACCTACGCATGCGGAATCTACGGGTTTACGTGAACGTACCTTTCGGGATGGCAGTGGCTTCGGTCGGACGGACTAACCAAAAGGACTTCCCAAGTATTCCCTTAGCCCTTGCTCGACAATCCGGTGGAAGGATACTCGCGAACAATTAACAAAAGGAAAAAAAATAAACTTTGTTGCACCACTTTCGTGGATTTGCTAATTTTTCCAGCACATGGAATTGTCCTTAGGAATGAAACAATCATCCCCTATTTATAGGAGAGGGAGTGGACGAAATTCTTGTAGAAAATCAATGTGGAAAAAGACTTTTCTTGGTCACCAAGAAATCTTGAATATATCTCCTATATTCTTTTTCCCATACTTAAAATATTCCACAAAAAAATCCCACCTCCTCAAGATATGGTATTTTCGAAAATTAATGTGTGCAAGAATCCAAGATTTGGATCTTCTTGAATTTATGAGATATTCTTGTATTTCAAGAAATACATATCTTCCATAATATCTTTTCAAGAAAATCAAGAAAATCTTTCTTTCCCTTTATATTTCAAAATTTTCGAAAATCTCCATATGAATAACCAAGTGGGAGATTTCTTGAATTTAATGAGATAACCTTGTATTCCAAGAATACATATCTTCATTCCATAACAAAATTCAAAGAAAATCTTTCTCCCTTTTATTCATATTTTTTTTAAAAAATGAGGAAAAATAAGCAACAAAATTTATTTTATTTTTAAACACATTTTTCAGTTATTGGTCTTTATGTTGGGCTACTTGGAGGGCCTTTAGGAGAATTAAGATTGGACATTCCAATGGATCTTGAATTATCAATATTGAGCCACAATATTATTCAAGCCCGTAAATATTAATTAATCCCACTACATAATTAATATTGCACTATCCATCTTAACCCGTATTACGATCAATATGACTCCCGATTATTATTTCACCGTGTTTAAGATTATCTAGCCCATTAATTAATTCAAGCCCGATTGAAATAGCTTTCCATTAATTAATATCTTTTGTCCTTAGTTAAGGACCGGGTTCAACATTATTATCCATCTGGAAACTAGTTCCACTTGCAAGATTTGGTATGATAAAACTTATAACCTCCCAGAACCGTCGAACAAAGTGCTTTCTTGCACGATTCTCCGTATTAAATCTTAGCAATCGCATGTGACTAATAATATTGCCCAAGATATAAAGTATTGAATCTCGTTGATTCTCTGCCCGTAATAAGTCAAAGCAATAATTATCAACCACACGCGATCCTATTTAAGGGGCGAAGATTAAGAAATAACGAACCACCGAGGTCTAATTCTTCTGGTTCGGGTTAGAAGAATTTGTCCTCCTCAGAATCCTCTTGATTGCACTAAACATGCACTAGTGTAATCTCTTGGTCAAGACAAGCCAATCCCAGCCTTACACTTCAACCTTTCACAATGGATTGTTCATTTCCATCTAGGTAAATGAATGGTGTACTTTTTTAGTTACAAAGGAATTTTTAATTTAATCTTACGTGATCTTGGTATCACTAAATTAACTACAATGTAACACGTCTTATTTTATCGAAACGAGTTATGCGGTAAATATATGTAACATTCGATGATATTTAAAGCATCGATGATAAACAATTTATTTCAATAAATAAGTTCGAAATTAGGTTTTGATTATACAAAAGTAAAAAGCATACTTTCGATATAATCCCAACATTGAAACAACATATCTGTTAGGTTTTGCGTATGCATGAAGGTCGATCCTTACGTGAACATCCGGATCAATTGAATACAATTATATTAGAATTGCGTAATATTGATGTTAAAGTTGATGATGAGGATCTTTGTTTTAATTACATTGGTTTCTCTAATTTGTCGTATTAGAATTTTGTGCGTTTTTTCATTGTTGGGAAAACACATTGTGTCCTTGGAAGAGGTCGGATCATCTCTGCATACTAGAGTTGCGACATAAAAGGCGAGTTGGTGGAAGTTTGGATAATCGGGCATTTGGACTAGTAGCTAGTGGGAACAAGGGACCTAAAAATCGGGAAAGAAGAAATTCAAGAAGCATGGGTCGAAGGGTCCTAAACCAGACGATATCTGTAACTACTGCAAAGAGCGAGATCATTGGAAAAATGATTGTCCGAAGAAGAAGAAGAAGTAGGAAGACAAAACATGATTGCTGTTGTTGCTGAAGGAGATGACACCAACTCCGAGGAGGATGTAGTCCTAGTTGCTAATGGACAAACACATCACACTGATGTGTGGGTTCTTGATTCCGGGGCATCTTATCATATATGTCTGCGCAGAGAGTGGTTTATAACTTACGAGCAAGTGGATGGAAGCAATATTTCTATGGCCAACGATTCGGGGCCATTTTGCAAGGTGGTTGGAATAGACTCAATTCAATTACGGACACATGATGGTAAATTTTGCACATTGAACGATGTTAGACATGTTCCACAAATGACGTAGAATATGATATCACTTAGTCTTCTAGACAGTAAGGGTTTCAGTTTCAGAGGTGAAGGTGGAGTTATGTATGTCTACAAGGGTTCTAATGTGGTTTTGAAGGGTGTGAAGCGAAGAACTTTGTACTTTTTGCAAGGTTCAAAGCTATCTGACTCTGCTGTTGTTGCATCATCGGAAGTGTATAAAGACGACTTGACTAAGTTATGCCACATGAGACTTGGCCACATGAGTGAACGAGGGATGCAAAATCTGTCGAAAGATGATTTTCTTGGTGGCCATAAGGTCACTGGTCTTAGTTTCTATGAGCATTGTATTTTTGGGAAGCTTCATCGCAGCAAGTTTCCCAAGGCAATTCAGAACAAAAGGCACACTTGATTATATCCATTCTGATTATTGGGGTCCTTCTCGTGTTGAATCTTTAGGAGGCAATAGATACTTCGTGTCTATGATTGATGACTTCTCAAGAATGACTTGGGTAATTATGATGAAACATAAAAGTGAAGCTTTCAAGAGTTTCAAACCTTTGGAAGGCGTTGGTGGAAAATCAAACATGGAAGAAAATCAAAAGGTCATGAATCGATAATGGTGCGGAATTATGTTCTTCGATTTCGATGAGTTCTGCCAAGAATGAAGGGATCGCAAGACATCACATGCGATCTGAGATACACCTACAACAGAATGGTGTAGCGAGCGCGTGAATCGAGACATACGGAGAGAGCTCGATGCATGCTTTCTCTAATCTTTATTAGCTTGAAGATTTTGTGCGAAGAAGAGGTCAACCGACATGTTACACGATAAATCATGCACCTCACACATGTATCAACCTCAAAACACCTTCACGAGGTGTGGTGCAGTAAGTCTGCGGATACTCTAATTTGAGAGCTTTTGGATGTCTTTGTTTATTATCATGTAAATGAGGGTAAATTGGAGTTAAGGGGCGAAGAAATGAGTTTTTGTGGGCTATGGAAAGCGGTGTTAAGGGGTATAGAATCGGTCTCCATCAAAACGTAAAAAGTCATACTTAGCGAAATGTTATTTTTTATGAGAATTCTATGTTTAACCCCCCTTTGTGAAGTCTATTGTTGTATCGAAAAACAATAGTGTTGACAAACGGGGGAGGAAGCGAGTGAGTCACAAAAGGAAGATGGAGAACAACACTCACATTCGACCTTAATTTGAAAGATGCATCACCACCAGAATCTCAACCATCTGAGACAAGACCATACAGTATAGCTCTTGATCGAGCTAGAAGGATTGGAGTTGAGGCTCCAAGGCGATATAGGTTTGAGGATATGGTGGGTTATGCATTGCGGATTCTTGAAGAGGTAGATTCTCATGAGCCATCCACCTACAAAAAGAAGGCATTACATGTCTGAGTCTACCCAATGGCTTCTTTGCCATGGGAGATGAGATGAAATCACTTCACAAGAATATGACTTGGGAGTTAGTCGAAAAGCCTCGGAGAGAAATATTATTACATGCAAGTGGGTCTTCAAGAAGAAGGAAGGAATATCACTTGCTGAGGGTATCAGGTATATGACAAGAGTCGTTGCTAGGAGGTTCCATCAGAAAGAGGGAGTAGACTATGATGAGATTTTATCACCTGTGGTCAGACATACTTCTATTAGAGTGTTACTTCAAATGGTAGCACATCAGGACCTGTAACTTGAACAACTCGATGTGAAGACAATTTTTCTACGGAGAGTTGGATAAAGAGATATACATGACCCAGCCAGATGGTTTCCAAGTTCCCGGGAAAGAAGGGTACGTTTGCAAGTTGAAAAATTCCTTATATGGGCTAAAGCAGTCTTCAAGGCAGTGGTGCAAGAGATTTGATGGTTATATGACACATCTTGGCTACAACAGTAGTCCGTATGATAGTTGTGTGTATCACAACAAAATTTGGAAGATGATTCATTTATCTACTTGGTCTTATATGTTGATGATATCTTTGATATTTGCAAAGAACAAGTCGGATATTAAGAAGGCTAAAGGGCTTTCTCGTCTTTGAGTTTGAGATGAAGGATTTGAGTGCTGCCCAGAAAATATTGGGAATGGAGATTCATAGGGATAGAAGTCAGAAGAAGCTTTTCCTTTCACAGATGGATTATATTCAGAAGATATTATCAAGGTTTGATATGTCTACAACTAAACCTATTGATACTCAAATATTCATTTGTCTATTGCTTTCGCTCTCCCGATGAGGAGAAAGGAGTACATGTCTCGGATTCCCTATGCTAGTCAAGAGGGGAGTTTGATGTATGATATAGTGCATACTAGACTGATCTTGCCATCTTTGTTAGTGTTGTCGGCCGGGTTTATGGCTCAACCTGGAAAGGAACATTGACAGGCTGTGAAGAGGATATTTCGGTACCTTAGAGGTACATCTGATGTCGGTCTCATTTATGGAGGTGATACTAATTGTTTAGTTTAATTTCTTTGTGATTACGATTATGGGGAGATGTTGTGATGAAGGTCTATGACCAGTTATGCTTTTACTTTTGGTGGATCTGTTGTAAGTTGGAAGGCAACCTTGCAGCCTACAATTACTTTGTCTACTACAGAGGCAGAGTACATGGCCTTGACTGAAGCAGCCAAAGAGGGAATCTGGTTGAAAGAGCTGGTTATTGATCTTGGTCTACATCATGATTATGCAACTGTATTTTGTGACAGTCTGAGTGCAATATGTTTAGCTAAGGATCAAGTTCATCATGAGAGAACGAAGCATATTGATGTCAGGTATCATTTTCTGAGAAGTGAGAAGAGAGTTAAGGTGAAGAAAGTTGGGACTGCTGATGTGATACCCTGACTTCTCACAATTCATTTATTAATTAATAATTTAATAAATTTAGTAATTAAAGTAAATATATATATATATATATATAATATAATAATAGTAATAATTAAATAAAGAAATAGAAAAACTTACCATGGAAGCTTTGAGAAACTTTGGGAGGCGGCACTTTGGTATATGTGCATATGTATATCACCCAAATTACCATATAAGCAACTTGTAGCATACTAATAATAATACTAAGATAATATTTATAACAATAAAATATATAATAAGTAATATATAGAAAGCTTCATAGAGAAGCTAATTAAAGTTAAGGTGGTGGATATTGGATATGTATACACACGCATACCTCAACGTTTGGAGGTAAGAAATAGAAGAGGGAGAAAGTTGGTGTTCGACGAAGGAAAGGAAGAAAGAAAAGAAAAAAAAAAAGAAGAGAAGAAAAGAAAAGAGAGAAGGAGGAAGGCGAGGTCGGGACGGTAGACGTCAAGGTCGTGCAATCAATATAGTGAGACTCGATAAGGCGGTCTAGGGGTTCGATGTACCAATATTTGTCTTAATCAAAGTAAGTAGAAATTCATTTGCAACTACAATGTATAAACATAATATTATGTGATTTATTTGTGATTAACTGATAATACGTGGATTGTGATATTTGATTAATATTCAGTGGGTATTGTGAAAGGAGCTTGTGAGCTCGATATTTTGTATGAATCGAACATGTGAGTTCGGAGTTATGTGAATTGTGAGATATCTTGTGTTGCATTGCATCATGCATACCATGCATTATCATGAGATGATATTTGAGCGGATGATGTGTGTGTTGGCCTTTGGTTATACATTGGAAACACAAAGGGCGTCGTCTTGAGGAGAACCCTTGTGGGGCGTTTTATATGATAAGGGGCGTATGTGCGAGGAGAACCCTTATCGAGTATTTGTGATATGTTGTGTGGGTGTTCAGTGAGGGGACTTCTTAAGCGGACAGGGGGTCGAGTTTGGTGATGGACCTCATTTGGGCCGTTAGAGGTGGATCCTCGGACTGCACCATTACGATTCGGCGTGGTGGGATGACTTCTTGGTGGACATAGGGGGCGTATGTGCGAGGAGAACCCCTGTTGGGCCACAAGAGGATGGGCCTCACGTCCGGATCATACTTATGTGATATTGATATTGGCCATTTGATTATGTGGATGTTGAGCTCATTCTGATGTATAACGATGTGCGGGGGGCCACGAGTGTTTCATAAATAAATTGGTGATTTCAAAAAGAGAATGCGTGGGGAAAATTTTTAAATGATTCATAGCATCTTGCATAATTTACCTTCTTTGAGATTTATATATCTCACTTTTTGGTTTATCATTGTAGGTAATTTTGTCAACTTACCTTTGGTGGTAGTTAGATACCTATTCCGAGAGTTGTATACATGGATGACGACACATGGGGCTTGTGTTGAGTTGTAGTATATATATTATATATATATATAGTTTTGTATACTATGAGTCATTCTTATCAAGTTTTTAAGTGTTCAAAGGTTTTATCATTACATTAATTGTTTAATAAAAAAAAAAAAAAGTCACAAGTCAATTTTAGTAAATTTATTTGAACATATTATTTATTTGGTTATCTGAGAATTAGGCGTGACGGTTGATAACCCAAGTTGATATGTTCACCAAGCCGATTCAAATAACAAGTTTCAACCTTTGTTTGAACTTGTTAAATAGACAACGGATATTTTGAAATATGTTGTCATTAATGCGTAATACGTTGTCTATTCAACGAACTGTTGTCTATTAAGCGTGCATTTACGCTAATAGACAAAACGGATATGGGTGTCACGTTGTCTATTTGCGTTGTCTATTATAGTGTATTCATACTAATAGACAACGGTTGTAGGTGTCGTTGTCTCTTTGCGCTTTTCTATTAGCGTGTATTCATATTAATAGACAACAGTTGTAGATTGACGTTGTTGTATTGTGTTGTCTATCATATCAATAATAATTTTTAAAATTAAAATTTAATAAATTTAATTCACTTAGAAAAACAGATAAATATGTCTTCTATCTTTCTCCATTGTAATATATTATATTTTTCCCTTTTTTAAATTTTAAATAATTTACCCTTGATTATAGATTCATCAGTTTCTTAATTAGTAATAATATATAATAAATATATATTCAATTTGATGAGATATTTAAAAAATATAATGTAAAAAAAAAAATAAATTTGGAGCTCATATGATATCAAATTAAAAGGTTGTAAAAATATATTTTAATGTAAGATTAATAGGTTTCATACTTAGAAAATTTCTCAACCCACTCTCTCCACGTGCGCACGTTTAACCCTATAATTCTCTCCCACTGCCGTTGTAAGTCATTCAATCCGCCGCAACTCATTTCCGTGATCGCCCGACGCCAGTGTCCATCACCGTCCGACGCCAATGTCTGTCGCCGCCCGTCGCCAGTGTCGGGTTGCTCATCATAGCTGCTCGTCCACTCCTTCGTCTCCATAGCTGCTCGTTTCCGTCGACGCTAGTGTCCATCGCCGCCGGCATCTCGCCGTCGCTCAGTTTTTCTTGAAAATTCAATCCTTTACATACAATGAGGTTCTTGTTCCATCTGTTATTTTATTAAATTCCAATCAGGCTTTTCCATATTTTTCCTTGATAAATTCTGCGATTTCTTTCATTGATTACTATGCTTTCACCTCACATTACTCATTCTCTTCTTCCACTGCTTACTCCTCTTACCAATTCATGTTTATCTTTACTGGAAAACAACATGAAATTTTTGTCAAGAAAATTGGTGGAAGTTGCTCATTAGGTGTTTGATTATATGCCGATGAAGAATTTTGTAGTTTTGAACACATGTATAGAGATTGATATTTGTGTTGTTCTTATGATGAATAAACTATTGAATATGTCATGTTGTTAGGATTTGTTACAAATGACACGAATGGTTGATATATTGTGCACTTGTTTATTGATTTCCCTTGACCAGTATAATATTTTTGAAATAAAACTTGTGACAATTATTTATGTCCCTTTTAAGTTTGTGTTCTCATGTGTCCTATATCCATTGTTAATTTTCTGAGGATGAAAGCAGAGGTGGGGTGGAGGAGTTGATCGTTGTTATTTGAAAGAAAGAAAGCTTTCTTTTTGACATGTTTTCTTTTTAAATTTAATTATTTACTTCTCTATTTTCAGGTCTTGCCTCTAAATCTATCCGTGTATCTGCTGCTTTTAGGCTGGTAAAATTTCTCCCTCAATTATGTCTTGATGTTTGATTTACATTGTTCTTATTTTGGATTTTGGATTCTATTTCAAGTTTTGATCCTTTGTTTTCTCCTATTTTCCATTTGGGAGATTACACTCTATCATATTGTCTCCTGTTTTTAAGGTTTTGAATGAGCTTTTGGTTGTTCCATTTTGTAGGTGGTTTATGAATTCACACCTCTCATGTGAGTCTTTGTCAATAATTATTGATGATTAGTAATAGTAAATACTTGTAAGTTTTATTTAATTTGATTTGTCTGACAACGTGTCTAATATTATATACCGTCTCACAAAAATAAAGTTTCATTGACGTACGAAAAGTGATCCGAGCCATTGGATTAAGGTAAATATTTTATTATGATGTATTTTTATCATATAATTTACCGTTTTCTGCAAGGGAGATAAGCTGAAATTTGCAAATGACTCATCAGCTCTGTAATCCAAACTGTTATGCAAAGGTATTCATTTATCTTTCTTGAATGGCAATATTTCCTTATAATGAAATTTATATATTCATATTTAGGCATGGATATCTTGTTTTTTACTGGTGACATATATGGAAAAAGTTAACACATTTTCTCTGTCTATGAAATAGATAATATAGTAAATATTGTTTTTTTTTAGGAATTGATTGGCTTGGTGATGATGGGAGATTGAAAGTTGGAAGAGTTGTTTGCATTAGTAGTTAGACTTTTATTTTGTTCTCAATAATGTATTCAGATTAATTGTTTGTAAATCTCTTTTGAAAATATTGGAACATGTATCGAAATAATAACATATATGTTCATTTTTGTTTCTTCTTTAGTTGGTTTTCAAAAAAAAGTTTCTTTAGTAGATATTATTTTTTTAAAGTATATTTATTAAGAGTTTTGAACAAATATTTAGAAAAAGACAACGATTATTACCATTGTGATATATAAAATAGACAACATATAATATTAGTTGTATATTAGTGTTGTAGTAGACAAAATAGACAATGGATATTATACATTGTCTATCGATTACATAATCGTTATGCATTCATTCAATAGACAACGCATAATACCGGTTGTCTATCAATGCATAATCCGTTGTCTGTCCACTCAATAGACAACGGATAATACTGGTTGTGTATTAATGCATGATCCGTTGTATGTTCAATCAATAGACAACGGATAATATCCGTTGTTAAAACTTTAGGGTTTTTCACTACACTTTAATACACAACATGTGTTAAAGCTAATAGACAACGAATAATATTCGTTGTTTATTAGCATTTTTGTAGTAGTGTATAGTCACTTCTATAATTTTACAATTAGGTCTTTATTGATCAGTGTTTTTTGAACAAGCCAATTTATTAATAAAAGAAGGAGTACAAGGGGTACTCATCCGCACATCAAAGAATACCACGATAAACAAATGCGAAAGTACATATTCAAAAAACACCCACTACTAATATCAACCAAACTAACAAAACAACTCAAAAAATGAATTCGGGTTGCTCTGCCAATCGATGAAATTTTAACAAAAACTGTCACTTCCTCTTGCCTTTAACCATTTCCAAGATCTGAAACAATAGAGCTCGAAACATTCATCCAAATTTGCCTCCATATATGTTTGAGAAAATGATCGAATTCCAAAGCTTCCATATACCCCACACAATGCTCAACCATAAATTATTCCAAAGTTTTGCACTAACCTTTTTTTACATTTAAAAGGCGATATGGTGCATAAAATTGACTTTTTACCATTGTTGTTTCCTACACTCAAAATGCTATCCACCAAATCGAAATCTAGACCAAATTAAATCACATAAAATTTGCATTCAAAAGATGAGATGTTGATTCATCATGTTGAAAAGCAGGGGGGCATAGAGAATTCCCCGGATCCTCCTCCTCACCTCTTCAAATTGACTTTAGTAAGCCACACGTCGTTGAAGATTTTCCGCAAAGATCTTACATTTTCACCGGTGTTCTTTGCCTTCCCAAAGTGCTTTCGGTGGTTCCATTTGCCTTCTTCCTCTTCCTCTTATGACATCTCTAGGTAACTTTGATTTTGTTGAGTAGACGCGGTCGACTTCAAGTTTCGAGTCCATCCATCCTTCAAATTTATTTTTAGGATTATACACATTAACAATATCCGAAAACTATTAAATAGAACTTTCTCCCACTCAAAGAACTCCCTCCTCCAACTAAACTCCCAAGTCCACTCACCCTCATCCCCCCATTGCCCCACCTCTCTAATTTGTTTTACCTTTATCCTCGACAATAAGAAGAGTCTAGGAAAACTCTCACACAAAGCGTGATCCCCACGATAATCCCCCAAAAATTTATACTCTCACCATTCCCCAATTTTCTATTTAAGTTCTTTTCCCACCCTCCCCCAAAAACCCTCCTCTCACTTTTTTGAAAATGTCCCTCAACCAACTAGACAAAGAGTTCCTCCTCTGCCTGCCCTAACAAGTAAAGGCTCCCCTTCCCTCCCAAGAATACAATTTTCCACAGACTTAGAAATCAAAACTTTATGCCACAGGATGGTGAACATCATTAACAAACCTCCAATGCCATTTCCCCAACAAAGCACAATTAAATAGATCAAGACACTTGATGCCAAGACCACTCTCTCTTTACTCTCACACACTCTCTCCCACTTAACCCACTTTATCTTAGATTTCTCACCACTCTCACCCCAAAGGAAACGTCGTTGTGAGGCTAACAAAATTATTAAGGATGATTTATGGGCTTGGTAAATGGAGAAAAAGTAAGAGGGAAGAGAGTTTAACATAGAGTTTATAAAAGTAACACCCCATGATTGATGATTTTTTTGCCTTTCCATAAGTTCAATCTTTTCTTGAATTTCTCATTCTTGAATTCCACACTCTCGGGTCCTTTTTTTTGATACCAGCGGTGGCACCCAAATACTTGAAAAGGCCTGTGCCAAGTGAACAATTCTGAGATCATGCGAAGCTTAAAACCCAATTTCCATCCTTGTTGAACACATATAGAGCACTTTTAGTGAAGTTAATGACGAGGCCCGATATGATTTAGACCCATCTCAAGATTGCTTTCAATGCCACAATACAACTCATCTAAAGCCACTATAAAAAGGGTGTCATTTGCAAACCCCGGAGGATCTAAACCTCAATGAGATTTGATCGATTTTCAAAGGTTTATAAATGTTTAGCTCGGACGCCCTTGAACAATTGCTCTAACTCATACCGACAATCCCGGGAAAAAAAAAAGGGAGATATAGGGTCCTCCTTGATCTGTGTAATGCTACAAACACGACTATCTTTGTACGACGGAGGAAGTATTTCTTATATATCCCAACGTCTGCATGTTTATTGTTGATTGCTATGGATGCATTAATTAATGGAGGAATTGAATTTAGATGTAGGGAGGAGTGGATCGAAACAGCTGCAGATTCAGATGGCTTAACTATTTATCATCATCCGGTTAAATCGGGGAATATCACTAATGAATAAATAATCTTAATTCTCCAACTTCATTCTGAATTGGGCAATCAGTTAGTATATATATATGTTTTATCATCAATGCATGACTATATGTATATTAATTATTATAGGGTTAATTAATTGCATTTTCAGTTACTTCTATAGGATTTTGTATCACGAAAATGGTCTCTTTTTTTTTTTTAATAATCTTGGTCCAAAATGAATTTTCCCTTCAAAACTAACTCACATTGTTGTAAAGAATTTACGAAATTGATCATTTTTCGATCAATTTTGGTCCCTTTAGCGATTTTATCAAATAATTAGTGGTTGGGATAAAATTGCAAAAAATATAACTATTTTCGAACATAGATAGATATTAAAAGTGTTTGAGAAAAATTTATGGGACTAGTATTGCAATTTATCATACATCTATTTCAAATTTTAATAAAATCTTGTAAGTAATAGTTGGTCGAAGATTGCGGTGAAGTTGGTTGGGCGAACGGACAATGACATCAAAATTTTTTGGAACATGTGAATGAAGAAGGAAGCTAGGCATAACTGAATTGTGACTTGAAAGTGAGAATTTCGACAAATTATGATGACAAGATTGAGAGACAGGGTCCAATCCGCAGCAGTGCCACCACCAATCCTCCTCAACCCGCCACACTCATGACCCAGCTCCATCATTTAAAACATGGTTATTATAATATGATGGGAATTTAATTTTGAATCGTGTAAAATTAATTGGCGTCTTGATATGATTTGTAAACTTGCGTGATTTTTGTATAAATGTTTAAGAAAAAAAAAATTACATAAGATGGAATGTGGTGTCTTCTCGCGTTTTACTTAAGAATATATAATTGGATTGAAATCCTAGTTGAAATCGAATAAAGTATTTATTATACACCTTCATAATCTAATCTAGTGGGGTAAAAAATTGATCACATTTTATATATAAAAATAAAAAATGCCTTGATGATAAAAAAAGTTATAAAAATTGTTCTTGTGATCAAATTCATGAAAGATTTGTATCCATAAAATGTCGAGAAATTACAATACAAATTATGCATTTACAATAACGATTGCCATTGGTGATTTTTAAAAATTGAAAATGTTGAAAGTATAGGATAGAACCATTTGACAAGTGAACAAATATTTTTCCACAATTATTATGTTGCGATTGTGTAGGCCCAGTGGCACGGAGATTGGTCATATCTGACTCTGAATTTTGGACTATTCGGGCCCACGCGTATCTAGCCACAATTTTCATGTTTTATACTTGCATAGTCGGGCCCACCGTGTGAGAAATGCCTTGATCTTTAGAGATAGTACATCATTTGCAGTTTCTGTTTGGAATATAGTTGCATGTTTCTTATTAAAACAGAAAAGTACAACTGTTAATATGAGAACATAGTTGCATATTTATGTTTGAAATAATTGTATATTTCTATTTTGTATAATTACACGCTTTTAAAGTGCATTATAAGTGTACGGTGCACTCGAATGCACATGAGATCCCACTCAAAAAAATAAAATATCCAACCATTAATGGATGTACATGAAATATGATCTCAATTCTGGTGAATTTCTGCTTAGTCACGAAGCTTACTTTAGCCGCCTTTCTTCTCATCTTATAATCCAACGCTAACATACCTCCGAAAGAATTTAGGTGAATATTTGACTCTTAATTAACTATACTTAATTCACACACACACACATATATATATTCATAACAGCTGGTAAAATTGATAGTGAAAGGATGTGACGCAGGATGACGTAAAATCATGAACAAGATTAAACTTTACAAAATAATTTTAATTTAATTAATAATTAAAAGTTATTTTACAATATTTTTAGACTTCTATTTATAATAGATAAATTAGAATTTTAGGCGTGTAAACCTTAAAAACTCGACCCACTAACCATTAATTAAAACCTGATAAAAGGTGCCCTAAAATTATAAAATACGAATAATAATACATAATTATAATGTAATCTTATCTCCAGCATTTTCTTCCTCTTCGAAAATATTCGTCTTCGAATATCACGGGGAATCAAACATAATTAACGCATCACGAAACTTGACTTAAAAAACATATAGTATGTACGCTTTGATACAAACTAACACAACACGTACGGAGGACATGATACTGTGGGCAAAGTTAAATCATAGTATAAGAGAATAATCTCATTTTAATTAATAATCGAAAGCTGCTTTACAATATTCATGATACTCCCATTTATAATAGATAAACTAAGGGTTTAGACGTGTAAGCCCTAAAAATTCGACTCAAATAACAATTAATTAAAAAATTATAAATTATGATAATAGCACGAAATTTTTTAAGAGTCCACTTTTTCTTTAAACATGTTCCAGCGCTGATATATTTCCAACAGAGTTTGGGTGAATCATTGACACCTTCTTATAACCAATATGTATAATTTTCAACCAGATTAATTATAGTATAATTATCTTATTTAATTACTTTAATTTGTCTGTATGTGAAACCCCCACCCTCACAACCTTTCATGATCATATATATTTCCGGTTTCAATTGGCCTCTAAGCTAATTTTTTTTAGGTGAGATATATATATAGCTCAGTGCACATTTTAAAATATATATTACTATTAAAATTTTAATTAACTTATTTTTAAAAGAAATTAAATAATTTTGTTAATTAGCTCCTACGTTACAATCTTATATATATGTCATGGATAAAATGAAATGTAATGGATTAGATCGAGAGCATTATTTTAGCGTAGATTTGTGTTCGTATGAGAGAAAAACCAACTCTGGGAAAAAAAAAGGGTCAAGAAAGAAGAAAAAAGATGCACAAATATTGCAGGCCACGTGATTAGTATACGCACTAAGCACACTAATTAGTTGGCTAAAATATTGAATTTAGTATAGGCCGACAAGTGATAGGACAACTACGTACAGGAAAATCTTGCCAATTAAGTTAATCATAGTTAATTAAAAATTCTCATAGTAATAACATAGACTTATCGTACTCATATATAGAGTAATGATATAGAACCCAACTATTTGGTTTTTATGGAACCAGGATTAATAACGTGTAATAAAACTATTCCTAAACCATGAATCATAAACTCTAAATCATGAACCATTCGAATTGGGTGAACCATGAACCACTCGGGGGCGAGTTTGTGTCGAGGCGGGGGTAAAAAGAAAAATTGAATTGAACTGAAAAAATAAAATCGAAGCGTAAAAAATTACATTTTTTTTACCGGCCGGACCAACTCGGCGGAATCGGGCAATAGAGTGGTTCATGGTTCACCCAACCGAATGGTTCATGATTTAGGGTTTATGGTTCATGGTTTAGGGAATAGTTATTATGTGGCATCATTAATCGATTAATAAAAAATCGATAGTTGGTTTTATATCATTCTTTCTATATATATATATATATATATATATATATATATATATATATATATATATATTCCTGCGTGGGCCAACACTTTTTGTTGACGGGTGAGAGTGTAATGAAACAAATATAAATCTATATAAAAATGAAAACTTACATATTAATATATTATGGACACATACGTCTAAACAATAAATATCATACTCAATTACATATCAATATAATTATATTATTCGTGTTCGAGTATCTCTTGTAGTCAAACTAATATTTATACATCTTTTTTTCTGTTAAAAAAAAAAGTATAATTATATTGTTAATGTGTGTATGTAAATCGCACACCCTTCTCGTCAATCCTCTTCTGAATGTGTCTATCGAATGGTTCACATTTGATCAGGTTTTGGTCAAAGAGAACTATGTTATTAAATTGACATTGGGGAAAATGCTAGCTATTAATAAATTAGAACTCAATTGTGTCAAATATTGGTGAATTGGAAAAAGAAATGAGGAGATTGATGAATGATTTGAGTCAAACTGATTACGGAGAAATTCTTAATCATATCCTCGACTTTGTTAGCTAGCTGTTGAATTTTACAAATTTTCAAATTCTGAATACTCAAATAATTAGTCGAATTATTAAAGTTGTGAGTATCAACCCAATATTTGGTTAAATATCGGAAAACATGTCGAGAAATTAAAGATTTTGGTACACATTAACCAAAATGAAAAAAAAACAAAACAAATAAGGAGATAAATAAAGGATAGAAACAAAAATAAAATCAAATAAAAAATGAAGAACATTAGATGGGGGTGTGTTTTAAGATTTTGGTACACATTAACCAAAATGAAAAGAAAACAAAACAAATAACGAGATAAATAAAGGATAGAAACAAAAATAAAATCAAATAAAAAAAGAAGAACATACCTATTAACATAGTAAACAACGTAGAACAGAGATAAAGATGTACTATTTTTGAATTTTCAAGGTTTTATAATATACAAAATATAAGGTTATATTATAAATCTAAGGGGTAAGAGTTAACTAGATTCTAGGAATCGGAAAGAAAATTAAGCGGACATAGCTCGAATATTTGATATTTTATTTACGAGCGATTCTTTGGTGGTGGTTAATTACAATGACAAATTCTTTACATATATATACAAACGAAAATCACCTAAACAAAATAGCTAGTCTATAAAGCAAAAGACAAAGTGGCCAACATATATTAGTGGCAAACAAAGAAAAGAAAAGAGAATTTGGAGATTAGTCTTGATCGTCATTGATGGCGTTTTTTTGTTGTAGATCGTCATGGGTAGCGTTTTTGAATACATGTGTCTCTTCTTCCGTCTTTAGATGTCTCTGTGTGTTTCATCAATTGAGAGACTATCATCATTATGCATGTATCTTTACGAGAGAAATTCAGAGTGAAAAGATCTGGGTTCATCGGTCATTTTTAATATTATTTTGATAATCCATGAATCTCATTCTCGAGGAAAATGGTAGTAAAGACTTCCATTGTGAGGAACCCAGTTTGTAAATAATGTCCTTGACTCTGAGATGGAAATCATCCCATGGAAAGCTTTGGATATATTTAGATTGTTGAAAAGTTTGAATTTTCATTTTATTTTCTCTTTTATTCTATTTCGTATGGCTCTTTTAATGCCATTCTTTAAGAGAATCTTTTTACGTAATAATAATTCTCTTTCTTCTTTGCTCGGTAAGTAATCTTTGAAACTTCAGAAGACTAGCAAGAATTTTTACAATACTTTTTTTTGATAGTCCTAGGAAGCAATATTCCTGCGGTTAAAAAGTAATTTTTCTCCAAGACAATTTAGAATATTTTTCAATTTTATGTCATCGAATTGTAATTCTAAAGAATCTATCATACCATTATGATAAAACTTTAAAATATCTTCAGCTGGCATATCTGTTTCATTTAGATCAATTTGTAAGACAAATAATCCAGGCATACCATTTCTATATACTCCATCATCATCTTTAACTTGTGCAATAATTTGATTCGTATTTAGATTTTTTGCCAAAAGAAGTTTTTGTTTTAGCGTAACACCTTTATATTTTATTTTAAAATTAGGTCTCGAATTATTCATATAATTAGAAGAAACCTAATTCAAGCACTTCATTTTGTAGATTAATTAGATGTTAAAATCTTTTAACACTTTTGAAGAAATAACCTGCTCAAGATCTGGAACTCTATCAAAGACTGTTTTATAATATCAATCCATGGTATATCCATTAATCTTGCTTTAAATTTTTCGAATGTGTTTTTTGTATTTTTTATAATTTCAGAACAGAAGGCAGAGTCTCTGATCTTACCTTGATTTAGATCTTTGTTTAATTTTTGGATCATTTTTTCCATAGTCTTTATAGTTTCGTCCTTGTAATTCAGAGTTTCTTCGAACAATTTGTACTGATAACTCTTTACTTCATGCTCTTGCTGTATGAGCCTTTTTTGTAGATCCATAACATGTAATTCAAGAGTTTTAATCTTTTGCTGTTGGTTTTGAATTATTTCATCAGATTTAGATTTTGTAATTTCAGAAAAACTTTTGACTTGTTCTGGTTCAATATAAAAATTTAGACCTAATACTTCCCTAGCACTTTCAATATCTTCTCCAAATGTTTCAAAACCTTTAAAAACTGGATCAGCAATAAACGTATATCGCCTTACTGTATTAAAATTATTAAAAATACCAGTTTTTAAATCTTTGTAAATAACATAATATTTAAGAGGTTTATAAACAGGTTTTGATTTTGAATAATTTTGAACTTCAAATTGTCCAAAGTAAGCACATAATGCATTAAGGACTTGAAACTTAAAATTTAAAGCTTGTGGAGGTGTTTGGAGATGCCATATGTTATCAAGTAAACATTGCTGTTTTTTATCAACTTTAACAAGGGTTCTAAATTTTTGAAGTGGATCAAAATATTGTTTTAGAGGAATATTTCCAAAAAATATTTGATCTTTTGAGATTTCTTTTGACTGAGTTTTTTCATCATCAGATACATCCATTGATGATGTTGATCCTTTTTCCTTTTGTAATACTTTAGATTCTGAAATTTTTTCTTTTCCTTTGGGCTTAAGAATCCTTCGTTTCATATCCTACATTCAAAAAATTTGAAATGTTTCGAGATAATAAGTCGACAAGATTATTATTTTTTCCTTTAATATGTTCAAAATTTATAACATATCCATTACCTTGAATAAGATGTTGAAGATTTACCCATTTAGTTCTATTTATCTTTTTGCTATTTTCATTTTTTAGAAATCTTATAATGGCTTCACAATCTGTTCTTACTGTAAATTCTTTGTTAAAATATATTTTAAATTTATCTAGCGCATTTATTAGTGCTTGGATTTCATAATCTAAAGACGTCTAATTTTTTCCTATTTTTCCAAAATTTCCACTTGCATATCCTGCAATTCTTTCTTCATTTTTAGTGGAATATTTGTTTGGTTTGCATAATAAAATAGCTCCCCATCCTTCTTTAGATCCATCACACTCAATTATGATATAATCAGATGTTAAAGGGAGTTCTAATGGCTTTATGTTTTTTATTCCCTTTTTTATTTTCTGAACTAATAATATATCTTCTTTTTATTAAAATTTCTTTGTCCATTTTTTTGTTGTCTTACTATATAATGGGCACTGCTAGTTTGCTTAAATTTGGAATAAATTTTTCTAGCATAATTAAGAAGTCCTAAAAAGGCCTGGATTTGTTTTAATCCATCAAGTTTATCAGGAAAATTTATTATTTTTTCTGCAATATGTGGCTGGAGTTCTATTTTTCCATTCTCTATTTCTAGTCCTAGAAAATAGATTTTTCTTTTAAATAATTCCATATTCTTTTTAGAAAAAACTATTCCATTCTTTTTAATTTCACTAAATATTATTTCGAGATGTCTTTCATGTTAAGCTATACTATTACTTGCTACAAGTATATCATCTATATAAACAAGACAAAAATCATATTTTAGAAAAATACTATCCATAAATCTCTGGGAAAATGGATGGCGTTTTTTAATCCAAAACTTAAGACATTCCATTAGAAATGTCATACGAGCAAGTAAAAAGCGTCCATGGTTTAAACCATTCTTCAAGCTTTAATTGATTATAACCGGATTTTAAATCAAATTTACAAAAAAAAATTCTAGACTGTATTAGTCCTACTAAGCCATCTTTATTTGGAATATTATATCCATCATCTATTGTATTATCATTTAATCTTTTATAGTTATATACTATTCTGGTTTTTTCTCGCTTTATTTCAGAATGTTTCTTACAATAAATGTTGCGGTTCTATGAGGACTTTCGGATTTATTAATAAGTCCTTGTTTTAGCATTTCTGGAATTTGATTTTTAAATTCTCTTTTATCTAAAGGACTATACTCAACATTAGCTGTGATTATTCTTATATCAGGATTTTTCAATTTCATTTTACAAACATATTTTACTTTTGTTTTAGTTATATCTTCACCGATTAGTCCTTCTTTTTCAAGTTTTTGAATTATAGGATAATTAATACTTTTTGTGATATCTGGTCCTTTTTCCAGTTCATGACTTAGAAAATTTCCTAAATAAGCGAGTGTATCATTTTCAATAAATTTTAATCGACTTTTATTTTCTTTTAAAAAATCTAATTTTATTAAAAGAAAATAAAAGTTGATTAAAACCTATATTTTTGAATTATGGATTTGCTGAACTAATACATGCTCATTATCATAATACCACTAAAAATGAAATTTTATGTTTCTCGACTTCTACTATTTTGAAATTTGGAGTTTCGCACTATTATGTTTTCTTAACTGGATCTCTATGCTTATAGTTTGTTTGAAGGGATTTAAATCAAAAAGGTCTTGTATCTTTGCACCTTTATTGAAAATGTCACGTATATATCACTTGTTTCAATTTAGTCCCGTATGTTTTCAATTTCTGTGATTTAGTCCCCAAATCACCGGAGACCGGTCAAACTACCCCAAAACGACGTCATTTTTGGCGCTTGTGATACACGCGCCCCTAATTTGGGACTAAATCGGCGCGTGATATAGTGTTTCCCGATCAAAATTAGGGGCACATGTATCACATGCGCCAAAAACTACGTCATTTTGGGGTAGTTTGACCGGTCTCCGGCGATTTGGGACTAAATCGACACAAATTAAAAACATACGGGATTAAATTGAAACATGTGATATATCTGGACCTTTTTTCAATAAAAGTCTGAAAGTCTGAGACCATTTTGATTTAAATCCCTTTGTTTGAATGATATAAAGTTTGTAATTGTAAAATTTGTGTTCTTAGTTTTGTATTATAATTTGGTAATTATATACAACATTATATAATGAATATGTGTATTCAATCTTGTCGTAAATGCATATCACCCTTATATCTAATTTCAAATTTCCTTCTATCTACGTGGCCTTATTTGACTCACGATATTTCAAATTCTAATTTTCTCCTTATTTTGTATTTTTTATCTCTAATAAATTATTTAAATTTAAACTTATATTAACTGCCTATTTTTAATTTTTGTTCATCTTTATCTAAACCGCTCCAAGTATCTTAACCACCCCCACCAAAATGCATTTGAATTGGGCTTCTTATCGTGCCAGTGGAGATTCTTCTGTAAGGCGACGCCGTTCTGTCCAAGCTCCATAGATATGACGCGCACTCAAACTCCTTTTCACATCGATAATTATGTTTTTCAACAGGAGTATTTTGTTTTGTGTTGGCTCACGTCGCGCAGGTGGAGATAGCTTTATTAACTGAGCCCCACTCAATTATGATGTATATGTTAATTAATTAGTTTCATATGTAGGTTCCACTTCCACTCATGGCGGCCTTCCAATATCAATGCCAGGGGAGGGACCGAGTCGTCAAGTTGTTCTTAATTTAGTTTATGAATTTTTTTTATTACATGTTGGTAGTTTGTTCTCTTTTCGCTGAAAGGTTGGTTATGATTTTGATCTTTCATTGCAAACTTTTTTTGTAGCGCGTCTCTTTAAGCTGGGAAGGATTTAAGTAATATCGTTAGGATGGAATTGTGCAATATTAATTCTATAGTAGAATGAATTAATATTAATGGGCTAGAATAATATTATGGTATAATATTGATATTTAGGCCCATTGAAAAGTTTCAATGTTAATTCTCTTAAAAGACTATTGAGTAGCCAAATAAAAGCCCGATTAAATAAGGTGATTAAAAAGGATTTAATTTTGTTTTTGACCATGAGACTTTCTCAAATCCGTTATCGATAATCATTGATATGTTGTGAAATATCAACGTTGATAAATATCATATATTTTTGAAACGTCAATCTTTATTTTTAATCAATTAACGAGGAATTTGGGCTGCCGATGATTCTTGGTCTTTGGCTAGTTGTTGGTTAAGCTTTCCACACATTACTTTGCCCAAACATGTACATGTGTCATTTGTAGGTGTGTGGGGTGGTATTGATCTGAAATACTTCAAGTTGATGTAGTTGTTCCGTAACTTTGTGGTGAGTTTTGAGTTTTAGATATGAAAGCGACCGGTGTTTATTCAATATCTGAAGACATGTCTTTGAATATGAAATTAAAAATGTTATCTTTGCAATAATAGGCGATCGTCTAAAAATAATAAAACAAACACAAACTGGTCAACCCTTATTGATTCTAATTGGTTTTCATATGCTAGCCATACGCACTTACCCTCTACTACATTTCTCTTCTTATTCACGGCATCGCTTTAATAAAAGCCTCATTTTCGGTTTTAAGAAGCATTTCCCTTCTTGGTCGTTTTATTTCTTTTTTTAGCATGTTACTATCTTTTCACCATTATGCCTTTAATCATAATGCTATGCTTTTCTGGGGGATATTGTTAACCATTTTTTCTTGGAGCGGATGATAGGCGTCCCACTAGCATTTCGATTAGCCATACCATTCTTTGGAGAGATATTAAAATCTTTGTCTTAACAAAGGGTTTGATCATTGGCCATGAGTGTGAGTTTCACCAAGGTGAACTTTGATGCATGCATATATTCTTAACATAAAGAGTTTCAATTTTTTGCATTTCAAACTGAATAGTTTATTTTTTTTTCAAAAATCTTGTATATGCTCAAGCATCAATAGTTTCAATTTGATCATTCAAACTTGAATAGTTTACTTTTTGTCAAAATGAACTACTGTATATGCTCAAGCATCAATAGTTTCAATTTAGGTCAGCTCAAACTTATGTTTTTTAATCAATTAACAGAATTTGGTACATTGATGATTCTTGGTCTTTAGTCGATTGATGGTTCGCTTTCCACACACTACTTTGCCCCGCATATACGGGTGTCATTGTAGGTGTGTCGGTTAGTCTTGATCTGAAATACTTCAAGTTGATGTAGTTGTTCCATAACAACTTTGTGTTGAGTTTTGAGTTTTAGATATGAAATGACCGGTGTTTAGTTTCAATATGCAAAGACATGTCTTTGAGTTTTAGAGCGAGACATGTCTTTGAATATGAAATTTGTTAAAATCTTATCTTTTAATAATAGACAACCGTCTAAAAATAATAAAAACAAACACCAACATGGTCAACCTCTCATTGATTCTAATTGGTTTTCATATGCTAGCCAATATATCTTTTGGTTTTCTTTCTATGATCACATTAATTATCTATAGATATTTGTTTGCCTTAATTAGTTTAACGATTGCTAATTGAAGTGCTTTTTATATTTTTTTTTGGGGGCGGATGATGATAATCGTTGCTCGTGGTCTTGTTTATTGTTCGGTTTGCACAATAACTATGTTGCATCGACGTGTTCAACGATCGCGGGAGGTACGTGTTCAACGATCTTGGGAGGTTTGGTGCTGGCAAAAGATCCTAAAAGATCACAACATGTGGTGAATATTAGCTCCACGACATTAGTTTCGCCAAAACACATGCTTTTTGTCTTTGTTTTGAATTTTAGTTCCATGACATTTAGTTTTGCCAAGACACATGCTTTTGTCTTTGTTAAAATGCTGATTTTGGCATGATATATGGACATGCAACTATACAAGTGAGCGAAGGTGAGTAAATAGGGAAAAACAAATACTCCCTCCATCTCAGAAGACTTAGCACAGTTCACTTTTACACAGTTGACTTTTACAAGCGTTTTGCGAGCGAGTTTTGTATTAGTAATTGAAATGATAAGGTGACTTTTAAGGAGGAGTATGATGGATGAGGGACTTATCAATGAAGTCGCCGTTTTCAATTGAATAGTTATTTAATGTGTTGTGTAAATTTCAATTACTTTTGAGATATATTTAAATATAAAAAATAATATTGTGGTTTGATATTATTTCTAGTAAATACCTTGTCCATTGACTTAATAATTAACAATTAGAGCCCTTTATAACAAAATGAGGGTAAAGTAGAGCATAGAAGTGGGAAAAGGGGACAAAAGTTAATAGAATAGGAAAGTGAATTAGTTAGTGATCATAAGCGTATGTAAAAATAGAGTTACACAACTATGTTCAACTTAAAAAAGTTAAAGATGATCAAAGTCAAAATTGAGAAAAAATTAGTTGAATCTGATTTATTTTTCTTATCTCCCTCTCTATTAACCTAAATTTTTATTTGAATTTTTCAACAATAAATATTTTTTATATTAACTTTAAATTTTCAGAGAGAATAATATTTTCTCTATAAAAAAATATCATTGATAAAAAAAATATTGTTTCTTCAGAATTAAAAAAAAAAACTTTAATACGAATATTAATAAAAATTTAATATAAATTAATTTTGTACTCATAACAATGCATCGTACGAGTTTAATTACTAGTCTTACTAAAATTACTATTCATTATAAAAAAAAATCAAAATTACACCTACAAAATTTTTATATGTACAAATAACAAAGTATTTCATCAAATCATCAAAAATAACAACAAAATTATTATAAAGTGAATAGTTATTAAAATATTTAAATTATTATAAAATTACTTAAAAGCATTATAAAAGTTAATAATTGTCGTGTTTGTGTTACTTGCGTTTACATACAAAATATATACTACTATTAGCTATTAGTATTAAATATTATCTATTTTATTAATATTTACTTAAATAGATCAGCTTGTTGGATTTAAAGGGCCAACGAAAAAAATTCAAGTCTAACATATTTAAATAAATAAACTTTAAAAAAATTTGAATTTAATTTATTTATTAAACCAATCGAATCGAGTTAAACTTTAATAGGAGGCCGTAGGCCCTATTTAGGTATCCCCGATAAATTCCCATCCCGTAGGGGGGGGGAGAACAAAATGGGTAGGAATTTAGTTGACAAAATGTACCCTCTAGCTAGGCGAAAAGCCTTGGATGTTTTATTTTTATTTTATTTTATTTTGATAAAAAAAAAACGTTGGATGTTAGTCTCCGTACGTAGGACCATAACTATAAATAACTATTAAAATATATAATTATCAAAACAATATATTTAAAAATAATAATTATATAGTTTAAAAATACGCATAAAATACATATTAATGATAAAACTAGTTACGTAAAAAGGCTGCCTTATTTTTCTGGTAATTAAGTTAGCTTGTTTGCAACTCAAGTATATGAAGTGGAGGGTGGGATTTAAATCGATTTGGTCATAACTTTTGAATTTTATTGAAATGGTAAAATATGTATCTAAATGTTTCAATTTAGTCCCATATATTTTCAATTTGTGCCAATTTAGTCCCAAGGCATGAAGACGGTCAAAACGCACTAAAAGCAGCGTCGTTTTAGGGATGCGTGTATCTACACGCGCCCTAATTTCTTCTTGGAAATCTTTGACTTGCATCGAATTGGACACGTGTACACGACACATGTGTATTTTACCTATTAAAAAAAAAAAAATGGAAAAGCGAAAAATAATATTACACATCATTTTTATTACAAATAAAAATAAATCAAATCTAAATTAAATAAATATATATATTAAAATATAAAATTCACTAAAATAAAACCAAACAAAAAATGAAATCTTTGGAAGTTTCCCTAATCTAATTAAGTAAGAGGCGAATTAAATCAATACACCCCAAATTGAAAAAACCCAATCCATCGAAAGCGTCGATCGAGAACTCAACACCCCCCAAATTGAAGAACCCTATCCTCCACACTATCGGCCGTTCCAAAATCAAACCCTACCTGTGGACGACCACCATGGTGTATGTCCGTCAAAAGGGCGATGAAGTATTACACCCTGATTATGGTAAGTTTTAGTTTTAGATTAAGTAAAAAATTGGGTGTGGGGTTTGTGTTTATTTATTTGTCGGGTTTTGTTTGGAAACTATAACACAGGTATGTGTATTTTAATGCTTGTGGTAGGCTTAGTTGGTGGGTGTGTTTACATTTCTAGGATGCTTGGGTTTGTATTTTTAATCTTGTGTCCCTGTTATGAGATGAGTAAAAGAACATATTTTGTTGTTGGTGGGTATATTTAATCGTGTGGCCCTATTTTGAGATGTGAAAAGCGGATAGTTATTGTCTTGAGATGAGAAAACAATAGTGGTCCATATTTTTACAATAAAGTATACTTTTTTTGACGTATTAGTCATACTTTATGTTTATTGTTAAAAAAATCTTATTGTGTTTTTTTTTTTGTAATTTTTTAGCCCCGAACACCAAATACCTCACTTTGACCTTATATTTTGGGGGCGAATTCAAAATTTTGAAACCTCAATAATGTGCCGCTTCCATGAGTATGTTGGGGGTGAGTCTCTTGTGTTTTTGATTGGGTTGAAAGTGATAGTCTTAGTATGAGTGAGTTAGGTGAATCTTGTAAGATGGCTAATGTTTTACGGTGAGGGGGTAGAAGGTTATTTGAAATTTGAATGACAATAATTTTAAGTTGATAATTGATGATGGTGATATTACAAGTTGGGCATATAGATATCGACCTCTGACGATTGCACATATATGTTGAGCATATAGAAGTAAAAGCGATGGTGAAATAGATTAGATTGTAGTGAAGATGATCCGGGGTTATGAGTCGTTTTGAGGATCCCGATTTTGTGATAGGGAATGAATATCTTAGTGATGATGATAGATTATATGAGAAACATGTGGACAAACATGTTGAGGAGAATGTGGAAGCACTTGATCCATCCAATCGATTAATAGCACCAAATTTGTTCATATTTATGTGGGGAGGTAGTCTGTGAACCAATCCATGAAGCATATATATGGTGGTGGGCGATCCGATGAACCCCCGATGAATCGGAGGTCGAGACTCAACCCGGCTCGGTGATGGTGAAGAAGATGATGTGGATAATCATTGTGACTTTGATAAGACTAGAGGATCGATGAGGATAATGAGGAAGAGAGTTACCCCATATATAACCCGAAACCTCTTTTCAACCCTACATTTGTGATAGGACAAGTATATGGAACAAAAAAAAGGAGTTCAAGTTTGCGGTCGATCTCATACTATCATTCTTTAGAAGAAACATCCGATTCACCAAGAATGATAGTAGAAGAATTTATGCCAAATGTGTTTTCTCCCAAATGTCGGTGTTACGTTCATTTCTTGAAGATGGCGGATGAAAGCAATCTATCAAATCGAAACAATGGTTGATAAGCATAAGTGTGCCCCTACTCAAAAGGTGAAGAATGTGACTTCTACATGGCTGAGTGAGAAGTTTATCTGAGGTTCTATTCTCGATAAGGCAAGGTCCATGTGCGGGTTTTTGCTTGATGCCTCTCGTGATATCGGGGTGTAATGTAAGTAGAAGCCGTGTATAAGGTCAAGATAAAGGTTGTGCAAAAGATAGAGGTGACAGTGATGCTCAATACTCAACTTATGGTCATCTAATGAAGAGCTTAGGAAAACTAACCTGGTTCTACTATTATCCTTGCCCGCGAAGTTGATAATGGGGTTACTAGGTTTAGCGGAATGTATATTTGTTGGAATGCCTTAAAGAAGGGTTTTGGAAGGCTGCGGAGACCAATTTTGGGGTAGATGGGTGTTGGTTAAAAGGAAACATGGGGGTAATCTCTTTTTGCATGTGGTGTTGATGGGAACAACAACTTTTGTTCCTGTGGCTTATCTTTATGTAGTTAACAAGGAGGCTGGGAGATTTGGGAATGGTTTAACCATTCTTAAGAGACTTTGTCGATTGGAAGCGGAACAAGTTCACCTTCATGTCCGATAAATAGAAGGATTAATTGGGTCTTTCAGACGGTTTTCCACTGGTGCGAGATCATAGATTTTGTGTTAGGCATATGCATAACAATTTGAAAAATCTTTTAGGGTTTGGGGGCAATCATTCAAGGATAAAATGTGGAAATCGCTAGCATAGCCCTACACAAGGTGAGTTCGGGGAGAGTATAAATGAGCTCGGGGGAGTTAAGTGAGGGAGCTTGGGAATGGTTTCACAACAAGCCTCCAACCCCAGGACAACCAAGGCATACTTCGGTGACAAGCAAGTGTGACATGTTGTTGAACAATGTTTGTGAGTCTTTCAACTCCAATATCACCGCCTAGAAGAAACAAGGCCATAATAACAATCTTGAATGGATTAGGGGAGCATTTAGTGCGAGGCTTCAAAAAAATAGAGACAGGGCTAAGAATTGGAAAAGAAGAGTGTGTCCTAGAATTAATGTGATATTGGAAAGGAATGGAGCAAAAGTGGCTGATTGTATTTGCATTAAGAGCATTAATATTCATTACCAAGTGAGACATATATATGGGGACATTTGGATGGACTTGGAGAAGTGGACATGTAACTTTACAATGCATATGGCGACTAAGTGGGATTCCTTGCACACATGCCATATGTGCAATACTTGGTGAAAATCTTGAACACAGAAGACTTTGTTCATAACTACTACCTTTGTGGAGAAAAGTACAATGAGGCATACAAGTATCCAATCTTTGGGATAAGCTATGATAAACTGTGGGGAAACTCTCTGTACATTCCACCATTGCCACTCAACTTTGGGACCAGATCAAGGAAAGGCAGACAGAAATAAAAAAGAAGAAACGAAGAAGGTGAGAAGGAAATCAAACAAAAAAAAAAGGCGAGGTTGAAAAAGACAACAAAAAAGACAGTCCCCTTAAGAAGTGTGGTCAAAGGGACATAATAAAAAAGTTGTTCTCAAAACATCAACAGGTATTTTTTCAATTATTTTTTCTAGTGATTTAGTCTTAATTGTGTGTGCATTTAATTGAGTTACATTTTGTTTATTTAAGGGCGTGAGGGAATGGACAATCATCCACACCTTCAACCACACCTCAAGGTCGTGAAGAAGGAAGAGAGAGGGAGTAACAGGGAAGTGGGCCATCAACACCTTTTCATCCACAACTCAGCCATCAAAATGAGCTTGCTTCTTTGAGAAAAAGCATGGCAAAAAAGAGAAACATATACTTGCACCAAATGTACCAAGTTCAAAAGAAAAAAATGGACGAGAACAAGAACAAGGTTAGATTTTTGATTTATAATTATGATTCCTTTAAAATTTTGTATTAAACCTGTTCAACTTTAAGTTACTGAGTAGTTTGTTAAATTTTAGGAGCATGTAATTGGAAAAAATACACAAAATAGTGAGAGTGCATCAACAATTATTGATGATCGAATGACACCATTATCTGATAAGTCTCATATTAATTACGGTACTATACATGAATAAATAAATTGACACTAATGAAATTTTATTACTTACGAGTTGCACCTCCAAAGTTTAGAGAGTGGTGTACATGAGTCCGAAATCTTTGAGGATGAGTTGCCACTTGCGGCATTTTTAGAGAGCCGATAACAAGCGTGAAATGGTATGCACCTTCCAAACCTCCTACTTTGCAAGGGCCTACACCCCATGAACAATTGCAAATGGGACAAGTTGGACAGATGGGTCAAATGGGAATCTGAAGGGCCTTTCACCCAATCAACCTCCACCAATGGTTCAATTCGTACCTCCACCCTATTCAGATTCCCGTTTACCAATAGATGCTTCCGGACTTTGAGCTCATCTACTTTGAAGAAGATAATTGTGGATGAAGGTGGGAAGAAGTTTATGGATTTGTCTAGTCGGGGAGTAAATGACAACAAAGGGCGAAAGGAAAGAAGAAAATTTAGCTTTCTTTTGATGGTTTACTTTTTGGGCTTTTGTGATTTCAATTGATCAAAGCTTGTGATGGAACTTTTTGCGTTTTTGTGAGCACAATGTCATATTTAGCTCATCATCGGACTCTGTTTTTTTTTTTATGCTTATGTCCATCTTTTTTGTGAGCACAATGTATTCGACTCTCATCATCCCTTATTTTTGGTATGTTGAAACAGCACAATGTTATTTTGGCACATATGTGCGATCTTGATCAATGAAATCATTATGAAAGTTAATGCATTGAGTTCTTATAATTTGTCTTGATTTTTGCCTTGTTATGTGTTTCATCAAATTCGGTATAATTTGTCTTGATTTGGTACCAATCTTTTGACACTATTTTTTTTTGATTTGATACTAACATCTGGATACAACAACATTTTTGGATTAATTTTGGTCAAATTTGATACTAACATCGATACAAAAAATACTCATACATTTGCATAAAGTATGATACTAAAATCTACACAAAATATAGAGAATAAGTACTAGGGATTATAATTACTCCCCATACATTATGAGTTCTACACTAGGGATTATAACTACTCATACCACCTTCACCCACTCTAACATCACATGGTTCCATTGTTCTTTTGCACACCTTCACCAAATAAAAGAAAGCACCCAACCTTTGCCAATACAAAAACGAGACATAACACAACTAGCATCTTTACCCACAACTTCACAATGTTCAACCCTCACTTTTTTTGTCAACCTTAGGACCTTCGTTTTCTTTGCGCAATCTCCCATTCACACGTTCCAAAATAAAGAACCATTTCCTCAAGCTTTTCAATAATCTTTTTTTGCATTTGGGTTACATGAATTCTTGATTTGGGAGATTTGGTGGAGGATTTTGGGGTGTATTGATTTAATTAAATCTCTTTCTTACAAATTTGGGGGTGTATTGATTTAATTTGGTGGGAAGTTTCTAAAATTACCAGCATTTCATTTTTATTTTTTTTTAGTGAATTCTGATATTTTAATATATATATTTATTTAATTTAGATTTGATTTATTTTATTTGTAATAAAAATGATGTATAATTATTTTTTTCGTTTTTTATTTTTTTTAATAGGTAAAATACACACATATGTGTCGTGCCCGTGTCTAATTCGATGCAAATCGGCATTTCCGGAAGAAATTAAGGGCGGCGTGTGATACACGTACCTAAAAGCGACTTTGTTTTAGTCGGTTTGACCGGTCTTGCCTTGGGACTAAATTGGCACAAATTGAAAACATATGGGACTAAATTAAAACATGAGATACATACGGGACCATTTCATAAAGGTCCAAAGTTAAGGGACCAAATCGATTTAAATCCCGGAAGGGTGTTAATTTGTAAATAATATATTCCATCCGTTCAACTCTTTTGTTCACACCTACCTTTTTTTTTTATTGTTTTTAACGAGAGTTATTTATTAGTATTTAAAATGATAAAAGTGATTTTAAAGGGTATGATAGATTTACATTTCCTCTATTACAAGTCTCCTTAAAAATTACTTTATCATTTTAAATACTAATAAAAAATTAATTCGCTAAAACACGGCTTTTTCGAAAAATGTGAACAAAGAGTTGAGATGGAAATAGTATTCTTTAAAGAAGTGATTAAAAAATTAATGATTATAAGAGAATTGATTAATCGATGGTGTTTGTAAAGAAATTCAAAAAAAAGTTGATAGTGTTTGCATAAAAAGTTAAATATACTTAAAAATGCTCATAAGCTACCAAAAACACCACTCATTTCAACTTTTAGCTTATAATTATTATGAGTTTATTTAATCTAATAAAAGATAAATAAAACATTCCCATTAAATTACGTATGCACACAATTCTAGGTGACTATAATCACTTATAATTTCTTGCAAAACACCCCTTGCGTGCTTGTTTTTAAACAATCTTGAAACAGTGAAAAACACGTTTATTTTAAATTGGTAAGACCAAGTTTATTCAAAAAAGAGTGCTTCTAGTATTTTAATAGAGTTCCAAAACACTATCTGAATTTAACAACTTAAAAAAAAAATTACTTCTACATAATTTTGTTGAGTTTACAAATAGGTTCTAAAAGTTACTGTGAATTTATATTATTGTAGGAATAACCATCCTACAAGGTAGATTTTAGTGTTTATTTAGATTGAGATATTTAATTCTGATTGAGAAATTTTGAAATAGTACAGACGAGGTGGATTTGATTTTTTGTATATATTGCGTTGATAAAAATACAGTAATATAGAATTGAAAATAATAATACAGTAGTGACAAAGTAAGTGATGATCAAATATGTGAAAAATAAATTTGTGTGATATTAGAGAAATTAAAATGTAAGAGGATGAAGGTATATTTTAGTTTATGATTTTAATGGATTTTAAAATTAAGCTTGTACAGTTCTGTAAACAAATCACAGATGTGTCGATAATTTATTCGTGGATTGTCATAAATGTGTAGACAATTTAATAATTCTTATAGCGTGCTAACATAAAGATGACTAAATATTTAAAAAGATGTCGAGTTAATGTGAACTCAGTACTCCACATAGTCTTAAGTGAGATTTGGATTACCTTAAAAGGAAAATAATTAACTTAAAGCCAGCTAGCACACAGTAAAACAACATCGATCCCCAACCATTTTTTTTCCGACGCTTGTAATAGTAATCTCCATGTATGTATATTATAAATATATGCCTCATGCACGATCCTTCATCAAAACCTCCTTTCAATTATCAAGCATTTGAACCTAGAGTTCATGGGTAAAAGGATATCTGAGAGAAATATGGAGCAAAAGAATGAGCGTAAAAGAAAAGTACTATGGACAAGAGAGAAGAAGAGGACAAGCTCCGAAACTATAATCTTGTTGCATGGTTGAATGCAGATTATATAGAAAAGCGTGCAAACAGCTGCAGACTAAAATGGTTTAACTACTTGGATCCCAACATTAAGATTCACCAATGAAGAAATGGAGTACTTAAGATTCTAAAACTCCGTTTTGAAGAAGATCAAGACTGTTTTGATATTCATAATTACTACCGGAATTTTAATTGGTGAAGTCTGGAAATAGCTAGACTGCACTTATATATATATAATATAAGGCGTTTTTGCCCTAATGATTAAGCATGTAGATTGGACTACTATACGTACCTAGTGTTTTAGGCACATCTACATATTTATTCAACAAGTATTTCGAGGAATATTCATCGAGAATTAAATGAGGGCAAGATGCCGAGATTAATGCATATTCCATGGGTAAGCTTTATGATTTTTTTAAAATAGAGGGCCGGAATATCTTGATCTAAATTATATAATCATTGAATAATGGTTCATTACAAATTTGCAATGAGAATTATATATATCGGTGGCTTCCTTATCAACCGGATCAAGTGATGTTGTGAGTGATTATGGTTTATATTGGGAGTACTACTGTTAATGCTGATCAAGACTCTATATAATTAAATTGTGAGGTTTGGTACCTGCATTTACGCAGCATTTGGTGATTTTTGTTTACGGTTTCGACTTAAGATTGGAGACAGTTACTGGGGCGATTCCGTCCATGCGTTTGGGGTGTTGGGCAGTGCCCCAACTCAAATCTAATTATATTTAAAAATTAACTTTACATTATAATAAATTATATTTATTTCGATCCTTGTTAAGAATTTATGCCTTCACATTTGAATAAATGACATTATTTACGTAAAAAATATATATCATTATAATCTCAGGTGAGGCGGAGAATAAATTAGGCATAACAGCTTTAACACTATTAGTTTATGCTATAATGTAACCCATCTCATCAATTTTTATTTTATGGCTTGTCACTATTAATTTTATGAAAAAAATTGTAACATGTATTGAACAAGTGTTTATATAATTATTTAGTTCCCCAATTCATATGGTGATTTTTATTTCAAATCTATGAATTTCTCTATATTTAAAATACTTCATCTTCAAAATATACACATTAATTTATATTAAATACATATTCCATAATTTATAAATTTATACTCCCCCTTATTCTTTTTAAATACATTAATTAATGTGCATATTTTCACAAATTTCTTATTCTAAATTATTCACTCTCATTCTTCTTAATGTCTTTTTAGTCTTTTAGAATATTTGTATAATAAATATCGTTCTGATATTTTCTCCCCTCATTATATCATATATATATATATATATATATATATATATATACCTATAATAATTAATTTTCATGATTATTATAAAAAATTATGTCAATATTAATCTTAATTTTTTTAATTAAACATTTATAACAATAAATATGATTGACTGGAAAAATTATTCACACAATATATTTATAGAAAAATTAAAAATTTTAATAATCATGAAAAATAATAATTAAGGGTATATATGAAATAATGATGAGTGAAAATATTCAAGCGATATATACTATGTATATAATGTATAAGATTGAAATGAGTATGACATCTAATTTTTAATGGAAGGAAGTAATTTAGAATAAAATGAATGAAAATATGCATAAATAATATTAAAATAAAAATTATACATGTAATTAAATTTATTAAATATTTAAAATATTTCAATTAAAATTAATAAAAATAACATTTTTAAATTCCGTTAGTGTGCTAATATATAGTATATGATTTGTATAATATATATATACACACATATGTATATGATTTGTTTGGAAAATATATATATAAGGAGTTGAAAATTTGAGTTGGTATTAAAACAAAAATGAAAATAAAATATGGATGGCTCATTACACGTGTCCAGCAAATTGGGGGTGCTGGGCACCAGCATGGACAGAGCCATTGGGACTATGTACTTATGTAATTTAAAAATAATTTTCTTATTTAAAATAATTTAAGTATATTTAGATGAATGTGTTATTTAATAAACATAAGCAATTATTAAAAATATATTAGGAATACTATCCCACTAGTATATATAAAATAAAAAAAAGATTCCGACTTAACTGCTCACAAAATTATCCCACTAATCTTAATACTATCCCACTAGTATAAAAATAAAAAGATTCCGACTTAACTGCTCACAAAATTATCCCACTAATCTTTTTTAGGGAAAAGAAAAGGAATATCCATGTGTCAGACTAAAAGAAAGTACATCCATCAAACATTTCAGTGCCACATAGTCATCCATCTAAAGGTCAAAAAATAGACAAGAGAAATGTGCATTTGCTCTCGATTGTACTCAATTTATAAAAAGAGCAATAAGAAGAGGAAGAGTGATGGAGTGTACCTATGTTTTAAAAAAATCGGAACGGAAGTTGAGCGGACGATCTCAAAAAAAAAAAGGCTAGATCGGGAATTAGGATCGATTGAGTCGGATTTACGCCATAATAAATATTATATATAAGTCAATAAAACCCAAAAACTATTATATCTTCTAATAAGTCAATAAAATATAGTTAATATATATAAACACTATTATATCTTACAATTTTTAAATAAAAAATTAAAATAAAACAATGTTTTTTAGAGGAGTGGCCGTATTATAACCCAAAAACTTGAACTGATTCCTTAATTTTAGGCAATCATGGAAAATTAACAAAAGTGGAAATTCAAATATATTTAAATTGAGTCAATTGACTATAAAATTTTAGTAAGTGGGGGATTTAATTGACTCCACTTTTCTCGGGGTGGAAAAAGTTTCAATTTGAAATATTCAAAACTATGCAGAATTTAATTGAACTTTTTCCTCGTCTTCAACCAACTCAAAACCCTAATAGGCATATGCAAAATTATCGCCGCCGCACTGCTGAGACCAGCGGCTTGAAAACCGCCGAGTCCGGGGAAAACGGCGAATCTGGTGCGTGTCCCGCACCTGGATCCGTGCGTCGCGTCCGAGGACGCCGGTACTCCTCCATTTTTGGAGAGTCCGAGCAACATAGGTTTTACCTGGGAGGAAGATGAATAACGTGGAAATGGGCGCGGACGGCGGACAGTGGCAAGCGCGGACGACAGACGGCTGACGGCGGCGCACGCGACAAACCTGTGTTGTGATTTCAAGTTGAAATCGCCATAGAAGAAGCGGCGTGAGTTTCTAATTATGGCTCCAGTTTTTCCAGCCTTTTTTTTCCTTTCGATTTTTTGTTAAAGAGCCTTTTTTTTTTTTTTTGGTTTTCACCGGTATTTCCGGTTTGGAGGGGGGTAGCAGCTCAATAGCGGTTCTATGCATCTCAAAGCATGAAGTATCATCCTGATCATCTCCCAAGTTGCACAAAGCTGCCTTCAATTAATCTGTCCAATGAGTAAGAACTCACAGCCAACAAACCCTTAATTCAAGATTCACCATCCATACTATCGTCTCACATCATAATTTATCAAATAAATAGTATAGAAAAGAGCGGCGAAAGGAGAGGGGAAGATATAGCTAGAAGTCTGTTAATATGCCAGACCCAGAAGTACGTATTTATAGTCTTTAAGCAAAGCCAATAAATTGTATTCGAAGTTCCGGGTAACCCGCGTGAAGATTCCTACTATTCATTTATTTTTTGGCATGTTTTCAAATAAATATTTAAAGACTTGGACTTTTTTAGTAATTTTGTGTGGCTCAGATATTACTTACTAATTTTATCTGAATTTAGAGGTAACTTGCATTTTGCTTTGGTGCACAAGGACTAAAATTTATATTTGGGACCTATGTTTTAAAAAGCGGGTGACCGCTACTTGACAAAGAAGAACGAATCCATTCAAAGTGTTGAAATGTTTAATTTTAGAACCATCCATGAACCGTTCAAAAATGGGGAAAGCGGCTCAGTTGTAGAAGGAACTAAAAATGTAATTGTCTATCTTTAAAAAAAATTGAGTCGAGAGGTCGATAACATATATCGGCTGGTACTAGTACCCTGAATGATAATTTATGTACAAGTATGAAGTAAACAATAACAGACTCATAACTTGATTTTTATGTCGCATAACAACGAAATAGTTCGTAGTACCTCATTCCATAAGAATTTTCTCATTTGATTTAAAAATGGTATTCCTATTTGTTCGTCACTTTATTAATTGTCATTTTGCACTAATTTAAGAAAATTAAGTATCAATTCTAAATTTAACCTTTATATTCACTTTCATGATAATATGCATCAAATGACCATTTAAATACCCCTCAAGTCCCATAGTTTATGGTTTTTCTTACTGTTCATAAATTAAAAAAGTGATAAAGTGATAAAGTGGTGGGTAGAAAAGAGTTGTTTATTAGTATTTTATGTGATAAAGTGATAAAAAATGGATAATTGGGGATAGAAAGAGTTGTTTATTATTATTTTATATGATAAAGTGATAAAACAATTTTACCATAAACTATGGACAAAAAATAATAGCAAATTTACCATAAACTATGGAAGTAAATAAAAAGATAAAAAATGACAAATTACATTTATGTTTATTATTATTAAATTATTTTTTTTTTAATTTGTATGCACCATTAAATGGTAAACAAAATGGGACGAAGAGAGTACTAGGATAAATATTAAATGTGACTATTTTTTTGAAAAATGTGGTTATATGAATAGATAAAGTATAAAAAGTCTTTTCATGCCCTAATTAATGAGGAATAACTGATTTATGTTAATGGATAAAATCGGAGAGATATAGCCTTGGTAGGTGCGAATAATCCTTGAGATGGATCAAATACATGAGAGTTTTTGTTATGATGACTTCAAGTTTTGGCCTCCGTGGTAATGATTGAATTTTGGTCCCCAAATTAGTCATTTTGGGTAGGATAAAAGTTATAAAAAAAAAAAATTGAGAGATAATAAAGAACGATATTATCAAAATTGTATATATATCAACATTTTCGTTATTTTATACCTTCAATTCTTCTTAATATGTAATGATTCCATGATAAATTAGTTTGTTAATTTTTAGTTACGTACACCTTATAAATAACCAAATAATTTTAATGACAAAAATTCCTTTCAAAAAAAAATTAAGACAAAAATTGTTAATACTTTAGTAAGTATTTTTATGTACAATTATATTAATAGAAGATCACTATTAAATTTGAAGGGGCCAATGCCCTAACGTGAGAATATAGTCTTAAAATAGTAGATTTAAAATAATGAATGAATGAAAAAATTATAATAATATAGCATGCACGTATATATCATGGTTGGTTCTTTAGTTCCATTTTCCCGATTCTCAACCATTTTCTAACGCTCATATAGGTCCATGAAAAGTTGACGCGTAATTGAGTCAACATATTATATGGCGTATATATATATAATGCGCTTCCTTGTTGAAAACGTTCAAACACTTTCACACCGAAAAAGAAATTTTTTTCTTTGGTTATTCTTTACAATATTCATATATTTATTATAAAAAAAATATTATTAATTTAAGACTCAAATATACACTTAATAAAAATATTTTATTTACTTTATACATAAAATATTATAAAATTACCCTCTCCAATACTCCAATTATTATATATTTTTCTTATTCTTTGTGCCATATAAACGGTGAGATAGTATTATATAAGACTTTCTAAAAGAAGAAGGAAAAAAAAAAAAAAAAATAAAATGAAAAACACTGCGATTACTAGTGTTGCAAAATTTGAAACTATAGACGGCCTTCAATATATACGAGGCCCATTTATTCCAAGAGAGTCCAAATTCTTTTGATAAATAAAGGCCATTTTTATATATTTTATATAATCTTAAATAATCAGTCAAAAAAAATTATATATATATAATCTTAAATAAAGCACATTTTGTGTGGACTTTTTTATTTAGAAATCCATTTTAAAATGGACTTAAATAATCCATTTCTTGGTTCAAAAAAAAAGTCATTTTCTTATGGATTGGATAAAGTCCATTCTAAAAACATGAAATGAGGTTTGAACCGTAAATTTTAGGCTTCCGGATGGACCGGATCCCAGGCTCACCAGTTCAACCCATTATGCATGGTTCGAATTTTGATGTCCAATAGTGTTAACATTTCTTTCATACCATGTATGATATGAGAAATTAACTTATTAACTTATAATGATAATTAACACAAAATTAAATTATAATAATTAAAAAATCCTTTCTCTCTTCCAACCAAGATCACACATATATATACTTTTTAATGGCAGAAATATATTAATTTCTCATAAATAGTTGGTCTCCCATGAACTAGGTCTATACTATAAATTTAATTATTTGATCAATTTCACTCATTTCAACACATTTTTCTAAATCACTAAACTTGATTTCCGTATTTTACCCCCGAAAGATCAAATGTCATGAATTAAAAAAAAGACTTATAGCATGAATCAAGTTTATGCAAGTTTTTGTGTCTCATAAAATACTTGATTAATTACTTGTAGGAAAAATGTCGAATTAATATGTATAAAAATCTTTCATGAATTTGGTCACAAGAGCAACTTTTATAATTTTTTATAATTATCAATGCATTTTTCTTATTTTCATATATAAAAAACTTGATAAATGTTTTCCCCTCACTAGATTAGATTATGTATGTGTATAGTAAATAGTTTTATTTGATTTCAATTAGGATTTTAATTTCAACTAAATTATATTCTCAAGGAAAACAAGAGAAGATACTATGATTCCATCTTATGTAAAAAAAAAATTCTTAAAAATTTATACAAAAAAATCAACAAGTTTGCAAATCATATCAAGACGCCAAATTTTACTAATTTATTCAAATAAAACTCTCATCATTATAAATCCATATTTTAAAACGATGGAGCTGATCGTAGTGAGTGAGGCGGGTCGAAAGGAAGAATCTCCATTGTAGATGTAATGCCGCCACCACAAAGATCGCTCACCATTGGTTGGTGGTACTTTGACAAGATCTCGATGAGATTGCATCATGTCCTTCAATCTTTGTCGCCATAATTTGTCGAAATTCCTCACTTTTTGACGTCAAAATTAGGTTTCTTCCTTAAACATTCGCAAGCGTGTTCCAAAAAATTCTGATGTCATTGTCCTGCTCGCCATTTAACCTCATGCAAATCTTCGACCACCCTATTAATTACAAGATTTTATTAAAATTTAATATATATATATAGGGTAAATTTCAATATTAATCCAACAAAAATTGTTCAAAATAATTTTGGTACCTATTCGAAATGGTCATTTTTTTCGCAATTTTAGTCCCAATAGTTAACAATTGAACATAACTCCGACATTTCCGGGACCAAAATGAAAAAAGATCAATTTTTTGTAAAATTTCTAACAACACCCCAATTAATTTTGACGAAAATTCTTATGCATGGTATCAAAATTGTTAAAAATGATCATTTTAACCCATATATATAACTCAAATATATATCGCAAAAAATTAATATAATAAAATGTATAAATGCATAATGATACAACGATATATACTAATCGATTAGCGATTAATGGGAGTTTGAGAATCAAGATAATTTCTTCATCGATGATCTTCTCTCAATTTAATAGACGACGACAAATAGTTAAGCCATCCGAGCCCGCAATGCTTTCTCGCTCCTCCCTACATATAAATTTAATTCTCCATTAATTTTTTATCTGACAAATGGTGACTCAAATTTACGATCCACTGCATAAATAATTGTGCTTTATAACTTGTTTATTTCACTTCGCCTAATTCCTCCATTAATGCATCAATTGCAATCAAGAATAAACATGACGACTTTGGAATATTATAATACTCCCTCCACACACAAATATAGTCGTTTTGTAGTATTACGAGATCAACAAAACTTCATTTAAAATATAGAAATAAAGACTTCATTTAAATAGTAAACATAATTAGGGATGTTTGCAAATTTATACTTTTTGAGAGTCGATTAAAATTAGTGATTATGGAAAAATTTATTAAAATAGAAATTGGACAATGTTTGTAAAAAAAAATTTAAAGAACAATTGATAGTGTTTATAAATTAAATTAATAGTATTTAAAAAAAGCTTATAAGCTACAAAAAAAACAATCTCATTTCAACTTTTTAGTTTATGGCTTTTTGACAATCTTTCTTACAAGAAAACAGAAATTGATTCATAAAATATTCCATTAATTAATATGCCTACAAAATTTTTTAATACTAAAATTGGTGGGTCGATTAGGGTGTTTGCAAACTCAATCAATCGGTGATAATCACTTAAAAAAAAAAAAAAAAAAAATTGTCCTCTGGCCTAGCTTCGTAGTCTTTGAATTGTAAAAGTAATTCTATTAAGTAATGATTAAAACCTCCCATGATGTAAAATTAGTAGTTACGTACACACATATATGGTGTGTTTACAAATATGTATGATATTATATTACCTAATTTGTAGGGGCATAGTGTCCCAAATGATGAGAGGTCCATGTATATTAACATAGTGTCGAAGCTTGTCATCCCTCTTCTCGTCCATGCCCCTTTTTTTGAGATGCAGCTCGTCTTTTCTCATTCTCCATATATATATATATATATATGATACTATCATTCTTATTATCTGTCTAATTTTATCAATTAACACAAAATGATTATATCATTGTTTAAGGTGTCAAAAGACTTTTATACCCTTTATCTATTCATATAACTACATTTAATAATTATCGAATACTCTCCGCCTCATTTTATTTACCATTTAATGTTTCATACTAATTAAACAAAATTATTTAGTAATAATAAATCACTTCAAAAAAAATGGGTTTAACGACGGTTTTAGCGAGAAGTTAAACTGGGTACTAAGAGCTTTAGCGACGTTAAAAAATGGTCGAATCGAAAGGCCGTATTAATCCATTTGCTGTAAGCTTAAAACGGACCCACGAAGAAAAAAATATGGCTCACAAGTGTTCAAACTCCCTCAATTTTAGGGCGGGTAATCGAACTAATTCGAGCCAAAAAACCATATATTAAATATGTGCACTCAAGCATTTTATATAACTCATCGCCTCTTGCATTAGTAAGGCGAGATAATTTTAGCTCCTAAGGACCAACACGGAACCTCAAAGCTTTATATATTCACCATGATTAAAAAAAAAAACATTACCCCTAAAAATTATGATGAAAAAAAATATATTTTTTATAATATTGCCATTTATCGCGATATATTCACGATACACGGTAAAAAATTTTTTACTTCAATATTCATATCGCACTTACAAAATATGGAATATATTGCAAAACATATTAGGATATTTTTCATCCTTGAATACTAATAAAAAATGTTCAATGGGGAGAAAACAATTTTACTTCATTTTTGTTTTATTTTACCTTATTAGAGAAACAAAAAAAGAAAATGCCTTCTTCAAGACTTCAACAACAGCAAAAGTCTCATGGGTTCTAGAGGTTATATTAATACAATTTAAAATACAATCTCCCTAAAATACAAGAAGAATCTTATGTTTACCACTAAAATACACGAAGAATTCAATACCACTAAAATACACAACGAATTTATTTGTCTCTGTATACCTCAAAAGCTTCTTCACATATAAAAATAATAATAAATTTTACATAAATAAAAGTATTATTTGTATATTGAACAATATTAATAACTTAATATACAAACAATTTTAATGACAACATAAAAGATTATTCAGCTGAAAATTATGAGTCAATTTTCGCTAGTTGCATTATACAACTAGTATGACGATAAGTTACTCTTCTACTAACTAGTATATCACTCCACGATTTGCGAAGTATAAAATGAATATGATATGAAATATATTTATTTTTGTGTTAAATAAATTATAAAAAAATATTTTACTTATAATAATAATAATAATCTTTTTTTCATTTTTTAAATATTATGTTGATCTTTTTTTTTCATTTCAATGCAACACACGATTTATGAACATAATTTGCTTTTTGCACCGCATAAGAAATAGGTGGCGCTCCAACCGCTTAAAAAATTCACCAAAATAATGCAAATTTAAAAGGTATATTTTATTTTTTTTTATAATTTTGAATTATTTCCTTCTAAACCACATCGTTTCTCAATTTTCATTGCATGTCAAAAATTTAAATTGTCCCTTCTAGTTATTCGAAAATGATAACATATAACTTTCCCATGATTGAAATTAGTCTCTTAAGAAAAGTCCAATGTTCTTAATAATTTAGTATATTCTTATTAATGGTCACATCATAAAATATCATTAGTCCAAATTGTCTTTTTAAGACGTTAAAGCAGATTCTACTATCCGATGAAATTTGGCATATTCCCGAAAATCAACACTCTTTGTCCTAATTGAGTCTCGATTAGTTTTTTTTTTTAAATATGGGTATCGAACTTCATTCTGTCGACTGATATTGTTTTTACAATCCAAGGTCTAATGTTAATTATACATGCAACTAATTCATAGTAATCGGACTCAATGACAAACTTATATGTCCTATGTTGGAATCACGTGCCACATAATTTTTTTTAAAGTATATATTATAATTATTTGGAGTAATACTTATTTATATGTATATAATGACTTAAATGGATTTTTTAACAAGTTATAATTAGTTAATCATGCAAATATTTTTTGCTTAACCTACGGGACTTATATCATTTTCGTGATAGCAGAGATGTTTATCGAGTTCCCACTCTACAAACGTAACCAAATAGGGACTTATATCATACAAAGAGGATACCGAGATGTTTAATGAGCTCACTTCCTACTTGACCTAACTTGGCGTTTGGGTAAAGAATGATTGAGGGTTCCAACCTAAAATCTATCCTCGGTGCTTTTAGGTAGCCAAATGCTAAGGGATAGGATTTCTTGCTAAGAACTACGGATGAAATACTCTAGAATAATCTTCCGATGTAGTGTTCTTTTGAGTGGAAATTTGTTTGTAGCTTTTAGACCTTTTGCGATATGTCTCCGGGTGTTTGTTCTTGCGTTTTCACTTGTTGGTCCTTCTTCAAAATGAAGATCGATCCTATTTTATAGACCTCAAATCAAAGAGCTGTTGAGCAATTTGAATTTCGAGCTATATAGGTTCGTAAATAAGAAAATAACTTCGGGTTCGATAAGATTGTTTCGTTCCAACTATGAAATCTTTTCTAGTGTTTAAGATAGCTGTCAATTTAGATGAAAAGATTTATATGCTAAGAACTTGTGGGATGAACACTTAATAAAATAATCTTCTTGTTTAAAATGTTTCTTTGTCTTGAACTCGATAATACCGAGCTTCTTGATTATTCGGTGTTTAGTGTCTTCACCTCGGCAGATCCATATTTATGTATTTATAGGAAATCAAAGAGCCGTTGGAGAAAGCGATTTGAATTTCGTGCTATATTTGGTAGGTTTGCGGATTGATGTGACGTCTTTGAAACTGGCATGGCGGAAAGCGTGAATAGTGTCTTTTATAGCCGTTGAGAAGCGGCGCCCAAATCCCGCATCATTGGCATTCGATCATATGCGGTCTTGTTTTTATCGTTTAATAGACGACTTTTCGGTTAAGGTTTTTCCAACTAAGTTTGACATTCTTCTTGTTGGATCATCATCGCTGCATTTGGTGAAATATCGGGTTTACTTTGGTGGTGACGATCGATTACCAAAAGTCGACGGGTCTACTCCGACGGAAGTCTTCCGGTGCCGTCGGTTTAGCTTCAACTAGCAGATTTCGGCCGATGTAGGTCTTCCGGTCCGATCTTACGAAGTCATCGATTCTTGTATATTGAGTTTGAGCCATGACTTCAAATTGAGATATTCGACTCTTGATCGAGATCGATCGATCTTCCATTAACTCAGCGGGCCCTATTTGATATCAACATTCTTCGATCTTCAGGATCTGATTATATATATTGAGTTCGCCGATATGTGACTTTATCTATTACATCGGTTGTTTCATACAATAATTATCAACTGGTATTCTATAAACGGTAATATAAACATCACTACCAATGTGTCCGACCGGTCCTATTATATGTGTTTAGAACTTTTTTCAAAACTCTAAATTTCCCAACAAGAAGAGATGAATAATTAATTGTTTTGTATATTCACTCAATAAAATTAACCTAAACTATATGTTTTCTTTTAGCGCAAAAATGTTTAGCTTCATATTATTGCAACGAATAGGTGTAGGGACAACTCATTCACAAAGTTCTAGGGTCACCCAATAATAAGAACTTTCAAAGTGAATAAAGACCATGTAAATCGAGCCATCATGTTTGGCTCCTTTTAAAAAAAGCGAAAGTCGCTGATAACCTTGATAATGTTAGTGTTTTTGGGATTATGGAGTCACAGAAGTTCCGACTTACATTATAAAAAATGACGCATGAACCGATATGATGTAAATATATATAAATAAATATATATAAATTATAGATCATCATTTACATTTTTTCTAATAACTATCCTCAAATTTAATGTTGCAATTAAAAAACTTGGAAAATAGTTTTTATTTTTTATTTTATCTACATATAATGTCCGGGAGTCACTTCCTCTCAGACTTATGCACCAATTCAAATCGTGCAAGACTCCAAACTCTAACCCCTAAACAATGAACCCTAAATCATATATGAAACTATTCGCCGTGAACCATGAATCACTTGGGCCGAAAAGGAACCATGAACCAATCACAAGCTGGGTCGGGTCGGGTATTAAAAGAACATCTAAAACAAATTAAAAGCTAGTTAAAAAACCAAAATTGAAAAAAGAAAAAAAAAATTAAAACTAAAAAATTAGAAAAAAGAGCTTTTAAAATTAAATTGCAATTCAATTTTATTTGCGCACGCTACATTGCGAGAATTTGTCAACGCTCCCACAAGAATTCATGCCTTTCTCCTATTTTTGAACGATTTATGGATGTTTCAAACTTAAAAAATAAAGTGCCCAACCCTTCAAATTAATTTGTTTTGAGCAATAAATTAATGAAAATATAAGTCCCTAATTATTAGAGTCGAAAAGCCTGGTGCATCGTAGAATTAATGGGGTTACCTCGAAATTCGATAAAATTGTTCGAGCCACTGAAGGCCAAGTCTTTAAATACTAAATGGGAAAAAATAAATAAGGAGGGAATATTCGTCTTTATTGGTTTTGATTTAAAGACTATAAATCACATACTTGCATTGACTGTGAAACAAATATCTGGCTACTATTTATTTGATAAATTATGATTATCCATCTTTTCTGCTCATTGTTCGAACTAAGGCAGCTTTGTGCAATTGGGAGAGTAGTGGAGGAAACGAGGATGATACTTATGCATAGAGTTGAGTTGTACAGATTTTCCGCCCCGAATACAAGACGTCGCTTTTTTTTTAGTGATAGATTCAAATTCAACGATAAAGAACTTTTTAAAGAGACATATAATCCAGGAGAGATAGATCTATCATACCTCCTTAAAAATAATTTTATCATTTTAAATACTAAAAAACGCCGCCAAAAACTCGACAAAAATGAAGGCAAAAGACATTATCTTTAATCTGAGAGAGTAAGTGAATACATATATAATATTAATTTAAATTATAACAAGAAGAAGAAATCTGTCAATGATCGTTAATATCTTTTGCTATCTTGTAATTTTTGATTATCAATTTTGAAATTACAAGGTCGAGTTTGACTTTTATGAATGTCCTGTAGATGAGGAAGCAGTTGAATTAAATTTGGTTTGCTGATACCGTTATTCGAGTAAGTCTTTTTTTTCGTTTTAATGTTAACTTGGCCTATAACTCTTTAGGCTTTTCAGCCAGGCCCATGTTTCTTCCAGTTAAAAGAAAGCTCAGTTACTAAGGATTAGTTTGGTACACTTATCACCCATCCCTTCTGTGTTGCTTTTTTATAAATTGGCTCCAGGTCACTGCACCTACCTTTTTTAGTAAATACACCATCTAGATTAATACAGTGTAATTAAAACATAAGCAGTAAATTAACATTCATGAAATCAGTCCTTAATCATATATATCATCAATGGACCAATTGTGTCTTGAGCATTTTTTTTATTATTTTTATCTAAATCTTTACGTGATAACGTTATCGCTTTTTTATCTTAAAATCATTTTCACATATAAATTCATTCCTATGTGCTCATCAATTTCATTTAAT